>CM053265.1:59908002-60098414 GCA_028583415.1 Protea cynaroides
GTCGATGGTAGGGGTCGATGATATGTTCGACCCTCAGTATTCGACCCTGGGAATAACCTGTTCTTCCCGAGAGCTGGGGGTCGATATGGGGGTCGATAGGTATCCAACTCTCAGGTCCGACCCCTGGTTTTCTGTTAGATTCTCGAGAGCTGGGGGTCGATATGGGGGTCGGTATGGGGGTCGATAATCCTGGTCGAATTGTCCGACCCCCAGACCAAAAATCAGACTTTTAAGATCCGATTCTGGGTTCATTTCCCATCATTTCTTCCCCGTTTCGACTCATCTCCCACCTCTGAGTTGCTACAGTGCCACTCCGCTGTATTGATCATTTCGGTTCCGTGTTTCGACATCCACATCACTCCTACAGGTATGTTTTCTCATTTTTACCTGTTTTTAGGTTTCTATTTCTAGGTTTTTGCCCATTTAACTTGTATTTTTCAAATTAAAATTTTTCCAACCGTAAAAATTTGATTTTTATTGAGGGCTTTTGTTATTGGTGTCTCGAGGAACGAAAGCCCTCAAAAAGTTTTGAGTTTCATTGGTTGGTTATCGAGAAACTTGGATTTTACTCTTTTTGCCCTAATTTGTCAAAATTTTTGATTTCTCGCAATTTCTTCAAATTGGATCCCATTAGTTAGAATTTCCTACTGTGTGAGTGTTGTAGGATATGTTAGAACCTACGTAAGTCCTCCTGCCCACGTGTATGGGTGACAAGTGAGGCTTTTGGCCAATTTACGTCGTTATAATGTCAAAATTTCGGCTTTTCTACCCTACTAACGTGCTATCTATTTTTCTTTCTTATTTGCAGATATCATGGCTCGTACCAAAGTACCTAGAGTTCATGATCCTCTTCGTTTCCGTTCCAACGAAGCTGAGGCACAGTATGCCCACTATGCTGGCAAGAAAGTAGAGGGTGGTCGTATGGTGAACTTGGCTGAGTTGGCCCTATTCAATGTAGAGAGGGTGTTTGGTGATATGGGATGGCTCCCTGTCATCACTTACGACGCTTGCACCCGTCCGGATTTGGTACGGCAGTTCTATTGTAACCTCCAGGTGGTGGGGGTTTACAATGATGTTGAGAGGGGTCATGAGCTGCGCATCACAAGCTATCAAAGGGGTGAACATCTCATTCGATTATCGACAATTGGTGACCTACTGGGCATTTCCTATGATGGCCCCATGGTTTACTATGCTCCTGGAGAGCACCAGTTCTCCTCCACAGAGATGAGGGCTGAGATCGATAATCAGCTTCTACGACCTGATCACTGGCAGATGAGGGCATGCTATATGCGTCCAGCTCCATGGGTATATTGTAAGATTATTCAGCATAACCTGATCCCGCAGAGTGGCCATTACGAGAGGGTTTCCCAGCTGACCCAGTATCTGTTGTATAGCATTTGCACTAGACAGCCCGTCTGCCTTCCGTACATCATCATGCGTACCATGATCACTGCTACGTTTCCCAGTCACACTGGCAACCTTCTGTACGGACGTATGATCAATGTTCTGCTTACCCGCCTGGGGGTTGATTTATTAGATGAGAAGATTCAGGAGAAGTCCTTCTCATCGCCTTTAGATTGGGAGGCTATTTGCAAGATGGGCATGCAGGATGCCCAGGTCAGTGATGAGGAGAGGAACGCGATGGTGCGCCCTCACACTCATGTAGAGATAGCTGACGCTGAGGCAGCTGCCGCCGCTGTTGGAGTTCATGCGGAGCCTGCTGATGATGCTGACCGCATGTACATGGATGTAGACTCGATACCACCACCTTCACCTACGCATGCGATTGGAGCTGGTACTTCATATGTGGCTGATCCTTCTCATGAGGCTGGTCCTTCTCATGCGACTGGTCCTTTACACCCACCTTCTGATATGATGGATATGTTGCATGAGATCAGAGTGGCTCAGCGCAGATATGATCTGAGGATGGAGGAGTTAATAGACGCTCAGCGTGTGAGAGTGGATGAGCTCATAGACGCCCAGCGTACATCAGACATGAGGATGGGAGAGTTACTAGACGCTCAGCGGGTGAGAGTGGATGAGCTACTAGACTCCCAACGGACATCAGCCATGAGGATGGAAGAGTTACTAGACGCTCAGCGGGTGAGAGTGGATGAGCTACTAGACTCCCAGCGGACATCAGCCATGAGGATGGGAGAGCTCATGGAGGCTCAGCACCGGACTGATCAGCGGGTAGCCGATCTTACAGCTAGTCTGCAGACAACCCAGACTAGATAGCCTGGTTGACTAGAGTCTATGCTGAGGACTATGACAGAGATCGTGAGGCGTCGCCTCCTCCTTCGCCTCCAGTTTCATGATTGTATCTTTTCTCTTTCTTTGTACTATATAGTAACTATCGGGGTTGTGGACTGTACTCTGTTTTAGCTATGTATATACGTTTGTTTCTTTCACATTGTATTTAAATTTGTTCTTCCTTTAATAGATGCATTATTCTCTTTTAAGTTTGGTCTCAAACATCACTTGTGCTTATAATGTGTTAGTATTACTGTTTTTACTTTTATCCTATCTCAGTTCATAATTTGTCATGAATGTATGCTAGTTTAGCGGACAAGGCCTGAGATGCTCTGATACTAAGTTGTCACTCCCCAATTTCGCTCTATTCAGAATGGTGTGATGAACTGCTAACAAACCAATGGTTCAACCAGGATCTTGAGTAGGCTATATCCGTTTTATCTAAACCCCATACATCCATATTCATAATCAGAGTAAATATACAATAGCGGAAGTCTTATAATAAAATGAACTGAGAATCTACTGTGATATTAATATTTAAATAACAAATTATTCTGTATCAACTAAGACATAAATAAATATCAGTCCTTAATAAATCCAAATAAAAAAAACTAGAAAAATATCTAATCGAATACACATGAGTTGCACTCGCAAGAGGAGTCATGTGTATCCACTTCCTCTTCCACTTCCATCGCCGCCACGTTCCCGTACACTGGAGCATTTATATAATCTTCAACAGTCGTACCTGCATCATCAACTAAAAATATTCGACGTCAAAAGGGTGAGCACACATCACGGCTCAGTGAGCAAACAAAACAATGCAACAATACATATGCATGCGATTCAATTCATATCTTTGGTCTGGTTTATAGTTTGCACTATGCTATAGAAAGGATAGGTGGTCACCGTACCTTTATACACAAGTGTGTGGATACGCCCAATGAATACGGCACTGTCGCCCACAGCACCCAGAGTGGCACAATATACATCCCATGAAAACGGCATGACTGTACCAGTTGATACCATATCAACAAATAAACCCCTGCGGGCTAGGGTTGCAAACTGGGCTTGCAACTAATCAATCCTAATGCCAAACAGTGTATCCAAGGCCTCACCCCAGCATCCCTCAGAGCACCCGTAGAAATAGAGCTAAGGCCCCCTGATAGAGTATAGGACTCAAAGACCGAGACCTTCCTTGATGTCGTACGTCGCAATAGTTCTGCAATGGTAATGGCGATACGACGACATCAGTGGATATGACTTGAGTAGACCATGGCACAATATACACCCCATGAAGAACTGTCATGGCTGTACCGGTTGATACCACCCCGACCCGCACCATATACACTGGCCAAAGACAAACATTCACATGCCTATTCCTATCATCATCACCATCATCATGTTATAAACAATAAAGTAAATATGCATGAACAATTAATAGAAATATTGGATGATATGTTGAATGCACATACAAGCATACACGCATGGAATCAATATGGCATTGGACTTAAGAAATAAAATAATTTATTATTAACCAGTTAGTTTAGGTCTTGTTCCCTCACCTTAGCTTGTTAATAGATCCTCTTCCAAGCTTTAGAATCACCTTTATAATGTTATTATATTGCTAGAAGACCTAACAAAGTCGATAGAATTTAATTAGAATTAATTCCAAATTTAAAAACCATGTTGTTAACTAGGGGTCGGAGATAGGGTCGGAGTCATGATCGACCCCTGGTGCGACCACCCCTATTCTGGACTTCCCGAACACTGGGGGTCGATGTTCAGGGTCTGGTAGGGTCGATTGGCCATCGACCCTGTGCGACCCCCTGTGGGTTTTGGTCAATTTTCTTCCTTTCAGTCCATTCTTCGTGTTTGGGGTCCTATGGCTTGCTCCTAAAGTCCATTCTACACACATTCTATGGTTTAAAACCATGAATCATTCACCTATATAGTTTTCATGATTTCCCCCATGGTTTTCCATGAAAACCTAACCATGGGTTGATGGTTTGGGACTCTCCGAGATCATACTCTCTTCATTACCTAACCTAAGGTCTGTAGAAACTCATGGAATTAGTATCCATACCTGAGAAGAATACTCCTTCTCTGCAACTCTTCTCCTTTTTGTTTTCTTCTCTTCCTTACTTCTCTTCTTCTTCTCTTCCTTCTCTTCTCTTTCTCTCAATTCAATTAGGGTTGTAAAAAGAGTGAAAGAGGCTTAGGGACGTCCTATTTATAGAGTAGAAACTCCTAAAATATGTCCCATTGAGATTTGGAAAGAGTCCAACCGAAATTAGGAAACTTTCCTAATTTCAATTTCTGGCGGCGACTGGGGGTCGCTGAGGGGGTCGATGATCCCGTCGACCCCTAAATCCTAAAGTGTCCGACCCCCTCTGTAAAACAGGGGGTCTGACTTTCTGTCTTGGGGGGTCCGACCCTCCCTTGTTGGGTATGCGACCCTCCCCTTAATTTAAGTGTTTTTTGTTCGATTTGATACCTGGGATCACGATCTCCTTTACGCCCTTGGTCCATTTGGCTCGACCATGATGGGTAAACCTGATTCAAGGTGGTAAGACCGGGTTAATTTGATACGGGTCTTACACAACCTATCTTTGTATGGGCCATCCTCTTCTCTTGATTTCTCAACCGTGAGAGCCTTCTGTATGGTTGGGCTTTTCTGTGCTCGATTTCTTCTACCTCCTCGGGTGTAGAGTTTGAAGGTAAATGTGGTGTCTCCACTCTTTCGGTCCCTGACTCTTGGGATTATAGTTTCGCATCCATTTTCTTTATTAAGGTGGCCATCATGGCTATGACATCTTCCATCTTTGCCATCCTAGCTTCTGTTGCCCCTTGGGTGGGATTCTGTCCTTCACTCATAGCTTCAACTGGTCTTACCGAGGCTGGGCAAATGGGTTCAGGTGTGGACTCTCTTGATAGTCTCCCAGCGATGGGATCTCTTACCCACGAGGTAGAAATGATTGTTGACTAGGGTGACTCCTGATATAGGTCCCAGAAAAAAGGCCAAAGTTGACAAGTATTAGGATTCTTGGGATGGAGACAGGACAGAAAGGAATTAATATGCACAAACAGAGCTGACTCGACCATACAAATGGTAGCTCTCTTATGAAACCCCTTAAACAAACATTATCTGCACCAATTTAGTTGCTTTGAATGACCATGTGATCGGATTTGAGCCTCTTGACCCAAAATGGGTCATTGGGGTGACAAGGCCCAACCACTTGGTTTATCAAAACAAAGAAATTGAAACGAATATGCTCATCCTTAAATTTTCATAAGGGATAAGTTAGCAAAAGGCGGTTCATGACTGAACAAACTGGTAAACTCCCATTCGATCATAATATCCATGCCATGATAGAGATTTTTCGATCATTTTTAAGACTTGATGTATCAATAATGAAAGGTTCGACACATTGAATCCTCAAGTGTGAATCCAAATATGTTGATAAATCGAGAATCAAAACAGGCAGAACTTCGACGTCATAGGCACAAATGTCGTAATTGAGTTGGAATTTACATAGTCAATTCAGGGATGAACCAAAAATAATACGCATGTGGCTCACTCTGGGTTAAGACCGGCAAAGGCTACCTTGACGTGGAGGAGTGGACCTATTCCTGTCTACATGGTGAATCATGGGCCCCTCGATTCCTTTTGATATACCATTTCATAAAATGTCAAACGACCTAGAGAAATATAACGCCTCCCCGAGCGGACCCAAGAAACAAACGTCAGAGGCTCTCCACAGTCGAGACTTTTACAAGGTACGTGTCAATGTTGTGCTTTTCACCTAGCGGGCGATCCCATATGCATAAGGACCTGGGTCGGCTAATAGCACGATGTGTGACTGAACCCAAACCCCCCCCCAAAACAATATGTACAATCATAAATATAGTAGCCCTAGATCCAGCATCCAATGTCAGTCAATCAATGTAAGGAAAGTGAATCAAAAGTCTGAATGTGGAATCCCCAGTGGAGTCGCCACTGTGAGGACAAAATATCCACCCACGCTGAATGATTGATTTGGAGTCGCCACCTAGATTAAGGTCTAGGACCTAAAATGTAGCCTCATCCTGAGATAAGACTTCTATTGACTCATGACCCAACATATTGGCTTTGGTCTATCAGAGAACGGGTAAGCGTTCAAGGTACAGTTTGGGAAAGTGTTAGGCACCCAAAACTGCCCGATCCAAAAATTAGCCTCCTATGTGATTTTACTTTCCTTAGACTCTATGGTTCTGACTGTTCATGGTCAATGGATGATGACTAGGGCTCATGGGGGATCCTATGCCAAGTTGTTAAGTTCTTTTAGCTTATGTACAGCCAAACATGTTCTCAAAGTAAGAAAACAAACAAAATAATATACAATGAACCGAACCAAAGATGGTTCGGTGATGGATTAAATATGAGAGGTCTAAAACGTCTCAAATTGCCTACGTATTCCAATCATGGAAATCAAGTCCAAAAACGTAGTTCGAAACGGAAGGTGATTTAAGTTTATGGATGTGGATTATGACTAAGCTTTCTTAAATTCAATTTATTCAAGTTGAAGTTTATGCTTGATGATGATTGAGATTGAATCTAGAGATAGCCTAAATGTGGATTGAAGTGAATATGGATTTGGAAATGGATATGGATGTGGGGGACCTAATGATACTAAGATGGGGTACCGTACTTGGAGAGTCCTCTAAGTTGCCTACGTTTTCCAGAGGTCCTAGAAATCAGGTACAACATAGTTCGTTTTTGGGTGGATTAGGTAACTTCAAGGGCTAGGGTATGTCTCTCAGGGAGTAGAGTGTGGCTCTCAGGGAGTAGAGCGTGGCTCTCAGGGAGTTGGATTTGCATTCTCAGGGAATAGGATTTGTACTCTCAGGGAATAGGGTTGTACTCTCAGGGAGTAAGGTATGGCTCTCAGGGAGTTAGATTTGTACTCTCAGGGAGTAAGGTATGTGTATACTCTCAGGGAGTAATGTTTGTACTCTCAGGGAGTGATTTTTGTACTCTCAGGGAGTAAGGTATGGCTCTCAGGGAGTAGGGTTATACTCTCAGGGAGTAAGGTATGGCTCTCAGGGAGTTGAATTTGTACTCTCAGGGAGTAAGGTATGTGTATACTCTCAGGGAGTAATGTTTGTACTCTCAGGGAGTAAGGTATGGCTCTCAGGGAGTTGGATTTGTACTCTCAGGGAGTAAGGTATGTGTATACTCTCAGGGAGTAATGTTTGTACTCTCAGGGAGTAAGGTATGGCTCTCAGGGAGTTGGATTTGTACTCTCAGGGAGTAAGGTATGTGTATACTCTCAGGGAGTAATGTTTGTACTCTCAGGGAGTGATGTTTGTACTCTCAGGGAGTGATGTTCGTACTCTCAGGGAGTAAGGTTGTACTCTCAGGGAGTGATGTTTGTACTCTCAGGGAGTGATGTTTGTACTCTCAGGAGTAAGGTTGTACTCTCAGGGAATAAGGTATGGCTCTCAGGGAGTAAGGTATGAGGGCACATTGATTGATGTGTAGAACCGTATCTGGGAGTTTCCCAGACTACCTACGTATCTTAGGGTATTGACCTGAGAATCAGGATCCACGTAGTTCGAAAATGGCACTGTCCATTGGGTGACCCACTTGGGTCAGAATATGGGCGGTCCAGTCGGACCGAATGATAATCCTAGATGATCTATGGTTGGATTCACATTACACCTATCTAGATTCTACATCCTAGGGGAAATGAACTGAGGGGTAGGGATCGTCCTAAACTACCCTTGTCACTTACAATCCTGATTTTGGAATTGTTGGGCTAGGCTTCATGATTCTTGATTAAGAATTTTATCATTTTTCCATTATTACCCTTCCCATGAATGTGGGTGCCTACATGCACGTCCCCACACCTAGGAATGTCTTCTATCAGTGTACATGCACGGCAGTTCGACTAGGGTGTAGCAAAAAGTAAGTTCTTGGTGACATAAACATCATTCAATCATAGCATCAGCAAGTGTATCAAACATGACAGTGTATTCAAAGCTAAAAGTGCAAGCATTTGAAGAATAGAGATATAGCTAAAGTGCCCAAATCAAATACCGCATAACACTTCCCTGGATGCTCTACCCATACCAACACGTAAGCCCCTATTGGCGAGGACTTGCAAACTGGACTCGCAACTAACCAATCCTAATGTCAAACAGTGTATCCAAGGCCTCACCCTAGCATCCCTCAATATGTCTATAGAGATAGAGCTAAGGCCCTCAGTAGAGTAAGAGACTACACAGTCCAAGACCACCTCCCCTGATGCCCTACGACGAAATAGTTCTGCTAAAGTAATGGTGATATGATGATGTTAGTGGGTAAGACTTGAGTAGAGATAGAGCTAAAGTCTAGTGACCAGGATGAACCACAGTGTCACATCCTCCCCTTGATGCTCCACTCGCATGAAGCACACTAACCACACACATACATTCACATGCCTATTCCTAACATCATAACCATCATCATGTTATAAATAAACAGAATTAAATATACATGAATAGTAATAGCAGGAGTATTGGATGACTTGTGAAATATACATTACAAACATACAAGCATAGAATCATTCATGGCATTGGACTCAATAAGTAAAACAGTTTATTATTAGCCAATTAGTTTAGGTCTTGTTTCCTCACCTTTGATCGATGTTTGTTCCTCTCCCAAGCTTTGGAAGTCACTTTGAATCTATTAGGAACCTAAACAATTAATGTATTTAAGTTAGGGTTCAAGTTTACCAAGTTACAGTAGTCAAAAACCTTATTTGGTCTCAAAATATGCTTGTTGTTATCGTGTGGTCGGATGTGTGGTCGAACCTATGGTTGCAATATATGCAACCACACACTGTGTGGTCGAATCCTGTGGCCGCATTTTATGCGACCACACACTATGTGGTCGAATCCTGTGGCCACATTTTATGCGACCACACCTTTTCTAGGAACTTCCTGAATAGCTGTGGTCGACCCTCTGGTCACCCTGTGGTCGACCACAGGCTGCGACCACTTGATGTTTGGTCAGTTTTCATCTTTAATCTGAATTTTTCTTGAGTCGATTCCTTGGCTCATCACTTGGGATCATCCTATGGTTATCATATGGCCATTATTTACAGTTTTTCATTTTCCATTATCCCTAATCCATCCCTCATGGTTATCCTTGAGATTTACTCAAAAGATCACATTGATCATATTGGTTTGACATCCCCAATCCACAATAAAAACCTTATTCAATAGAATCTACATCTACAGAGATAAGTTCCATACCTCACTTGTTGTAGGAAGCTAGAACCTTCTCTTGTAAAACCTTTCTCTCAGCCTTCTTCTCCAAATCTCCTTCTTCCCCTTCTCTTCCTTTCTCTTTCTCTCCTAGGTTTAGGGTTTCAATTTGGGTTCTAAAAGAGTAAGAGAGGCTAAGGAACGTCCCTTATATAGAGGGAAAACCTCCATATAGAGTCCCACTTTAATTAGGAAAGAGTCCCCCTCAAATTAGGAAAGTTTCCTAAAGACGGAGTCAGTTTGACATCGTGTGGTCGCACGTGGGGTCACAGAACCCATCGACCACACGACCAAAATATGCGACCACACATCCCAGACTCTAGCGGTCACATTATTCTGAGATATGGTAGACCCCACCTATTTAGGTATGCGACCACATGTTCCTAATTAGCTAATTTCGGGTTCAATTTCATACCTAGCCTTGGTTTCTTTACACACTTGGTCTGCTTGGCCCGACCATGATAGGAAGACCGGTCATGACATGAGAAAGTAAGGTTAGACTGGATTTATGGCGTACAAGTCTTACACCTCAATTCTGGACTAACCAGTAACGTGATGAACCGTTATGAGAACCAACGGTTCAAACCAGGATCTCGTATAGGCCATGCCCATCTGATTAAGCCAAGTACATTCCACAACAATAATCATAGTAAATAACAATAGCGAAAGTTTTTATTAATAATGAACTGAATAGCTAATAGTGATAATAAATAATTAAATCCAATTATTCTCAATGACTCAAGACATAAAGTAAAATAATCAATTATATGTTCCAGTAGTCAAAATAACTAAACTAAAAAGACACATTGATTGCATTCGCATGACGGGTTATGCGCTTCCTCCATAGCTTATATGTCCATAGCCGCTACATGTCCATACATCAACGCATTCACATAATCTTCAATAGTATGACCTGCATCAACAACATAAAAATATTCGACGTCTAAAGGGTGAGCACACATCACAGCTCAGTGAGCAAACAAAATAATGTGCAAACATATACATGTATTCAATTCATATCTTTGGTCTGATTTTAAGTTTGAAATGTGCTATAGAAAGGATTGGCGGTCACTGCACCTCTATACATGAGTGTGTAAGCCCACCCAATGGATCAAACACCACTGTCGTCCACATCCACCCCACCATGGAATAGAGATAAAGCTAAAGTGTCCGGATCACACACCGCCAACACTTTCTCTGATGTCCTACCCATACCAATACGTAAGCTCTTATTGGAGAGGGCTTGTAAACTGGGTTCGCAACTAACCAATCCTAATGGCATCCAATGTATCTAAGGCCTCATCCTAGCATCCCTAAATATGTCCATAGAGATAGAGCTAAGGCCACCCAGTAGAGTCAAATACCACACAGTCTGAGACCACCTCCCCTGATGCCCTACGACATAATAGTTCTACTAAGGTGATGGCGATACGACGATGTCAGTGGACTAGACTTGAGTAGAGATAAAGCTAGTGTTTGCTGACCAGGCTGAACTACAATGCTACGTCATCCCTCTAATGCTCCACTCACATCCAATATACTAACCACATACACAAATACATGTCTACTCCTAGCATCATCATTATCATATTATAAATAGATAGAAATAAATATGCATGAGCAGAATTAACAGTAATATTGGATGACATGTGAGATGCACATTACAAACAAGCAATCATAAAATCAATCATTGCATTGGACACAATAAAATAAATAGTTTGTTATTATCCAATTAATTTAGGTCTTGTTCCCTCACCTTTAACAAAGTTCGATCTTCTCCAAGCTTTGTAAATCACTTTTGAACCACTTGAAAACCTAACAAATTTATGGATTCTAAGTTAGGGTTCAATTTCACCAAGCTATAGTAGTCAAAAGTCTTATATGGAGTTAAACAGACTTCCAGAGGCTGTGTGGTCACAGGTGTGGCTGCACTTGTGGTCTCAGTTTTTACGACCACAAGGGGTGCGGTCGATACATGTGGTCGCATATCATGCGACCACACATGCGGCCATACCTTCTCTGTGATCTTCCCCAGAGCATGTGGTTAATCATGTGATCCCTGTGTAGTCGACCATAGCTGCGACCACACAAAGTTTTGATTGACTTTTCTCCTCAGTCCAACCCCTTCATGATTCGATTCATTGGTTTATCATTAAGGTCCTTCCTATGATCGATCTATGGCCTTAAGTTCATAATTTTTGTAAAGTTATTGGTCCTAGCCTATTCCCCATGGTTTTTCTCTGAAATTTGCTCATGGAGTCTCATGGTTGAGATCTTACTTTGATTGAACATCTCAATTACAATGGAAGATCCTGTTCTAGGTGTTCTACTGCTATAGGGAAAGGTTCCATACCTTAAGTTTGTAGAGAACTAAAAATTTCTCTGTAACTCTTCCTCCTAGCCTTCTTCTTCAAATCTCCTTCTCTTTCTCCTTCTCTCTCTCTGTCTCTCTCTCTGTCTCTCTCTCTTTTTTTCAATTTAGGTTCTAAAAGAGTGGGAGAGGCTTTGGGATGTCCTTAATATAGAGAAAAACTCTCCATATAGAGTCCCACTCTAACTAGAAAAGAGATCCCTTATTTTAAGAAAGTTTCTAAAACTCGGAGTCGGTCTCATCATCGTGTGATTGCACGTGTGGTCACAGAATCCACTAACCACATGTTGGATTTTCGAGTAGTCTCATTTTCCTTAGGTGTGGTCAACCATACCGGCTCAGGTATGCGACAACACACTCCAAATTGACTGGTTTTGGATCGATTTGCTTACCTAGCTTCTTGGTTCCTTCACGCACTTGGTCCTCTCGATCCGACCATGATAGGAAGACCTGACATGACATGGTAATACCGGGTTAGTAGAGTGCGGGTCTTACAAGTCAAGTATTATGTATGCCATCTGCTATGGTAAGACCTAGTCATATCTTCTAGAGGCTGACTACAACCTCCATGCACAGGAGTGTTGGGTGCTCACCAGCCTACCCAGTAGCCCTAGTGTCCCCACACTACATCCCAGTCAGAATGGTGATTGGGCAGTAAGTCTGGCTAGCAACGCCCAGTGAATAGTACCGACCCTTACCCCCTCTTCACTCCATCCTACCAGTACCTGACCTCCTACTGGTCAGGGTTGCATACAGGGGTAGTCCCACTAACCAAGGATCGTAATTTCGGTTTCGTGCCTGGTTTCGGCTAGGCCCAAAACCAAAATTTTGGTGGTTTCGGCCAAAATTTTGGGGAAACATAGTAAAAAAAAATTATAGTTTCGGATGTGGTTTCGGTGGCTATAAAACATGCTTTTTGAGTTCAATTTTATTATGTAATGCAATTTTTACCTCTATAACATATATAAGGAATCATTTGCACAAAAACAACATTATAAATGGTAATTCTATGTCGACACTATAACATGATAACGTACACAAACATTGAAAAGGATAGTAAATTAAAAACTAAAGAAGAAACAAAATTTAATGTTCAAGAGCATTCCAAAACACTAACTTTAATATTTAGATTACATAAAATAAAGAAGTCCACTAAAATGAATCAAATCTAAGACGAGTGTCTAGGCACATCTAATCCCCGACCCTGATACCATTGTTGTTGCCGATAACGATTGCATCACATACGTGTCCCACATCATAATGTGGGACCAGCTATCCTCTACCAATGCATGCACCATGGTCCTCATCCTGTGTGGAACCAGGATACTGACTCTCCCCTGTGAATCTGATGGGATCTGGCTGTGGCTCGGGCTGCGTCTCCATGTCATGTTCTATCTCCCTTAATGTTGCACTTCTACTACCACCTGTACCACCATCACCACCTGCACCACCATCACCACCATCACTACTCCCACGAATATCACTGTCATCATCATCACTGGTTTGTGTACGTGTCTGTGTCTATGTGGGAGTAGGTGAACGAGTGGTATCATCACTAATATCGTCTTCAAATGGTCTACGTGTTTGTGAGTGAATGTTACCCTCCGATGCCATAAAGTCATCAACATCCACTCGAAGTTGGAAAGCAATTTGACTGTTAGGCCGACCTTCAGGCTCATCTATCTACAGGGACACCGGGACATCCAGTTACATTACCATCCCCACCAGCTAGATGCCACTTCAACGAGTGGCCCCACCTCCTCCAATTTTTTTCTTACAGTAGTTGCATTGGGAGCTCCTCTTGTTAGCATCAAGGGGAGTACCATGCCTCCATGCAAAGTCTCCAGATCCTTGTGAGTCAGACATTATGTTGCTAATAGCCTAACACAAGTAAACATAATGAAATCCTAAATTAGCAATTTAGCACCTAAACTATAAATGAAAAACAAAACTGGTTATAACGAATTGAGTCATCCACCAAAGGAAGCTTATTTTAAATAGACAATTAAGCCTTGATTAGGAAAGCGTATTGTATCTTGCAGAAATCTATGGTTAATAGTGATATTGGAAAACCAAACATTGTGATATTGATGGAATTTAAGTTTCTGTTGTGAAAGCTTCCAGCAAGGTCAATAAAAGAATGGTTAAAGAAACAAGTAATATTAAACAAGATTGTGTATGAGAAACAATGAATTAATCATGCAGCATCATAAGTGAAAAAAAAATGAATGAAAAATCTTTGGTGTCAGATTTACTGTCAGACTGTCAGGATAGCATTAGCAAGAAGACATCACTGATGAAGTCGTCTGACCAGGAGATTAGTATGTATATTAAAATCTAGAACAACAATGATCAAATCAACATAAACTTAAACTTAAAGTCACAACCCTGAGTGTAGTAGTTTCACAGTCCCAAACAGAGTAAACGCATTGGCTTGTGCAAGTATTACGTGTCATTTCCACGTGCAATAAAATGTACACTATGCTGAATCTTAAGTAATATGTCACTAGAGTTTGGTCTGAAAATTTATCAGTGACAGGCTGATCTCATTTTGATCCGACAAAGAATCAGGTTGTAAAAGGGTTTTTTGTTTTTTTGTTTTTGGGTGAATGGCTGTAAAAGGTTAGCTTGGGCATGTTTTAACAAAAGAAGACACCATCTGACTGGAATAACAAGATAGCAACCCAGTAGCTAAACTTAAATATCTGTTTCAATAAAGACAATGATGATGGAGAAGCTCAAGCCATGTCCTGCACTAGCGAGATTGAGATACAAAATTAGTCAGAGTAATTAGTTTGATGTGCTGACCATTTGCACTATTTCAAATTCCCCCTTGGTCATCATCCTTGGTTCCCATGTTCCCTCCTAGCCTAAAAAGCAAAACAGACAAGTAAACATAATTGTTCTAGTAAGCTTCCAGGACCAGCAGCTATTTGGGGAACTCTTCAGAGACCATGAGTGTATGGTTTTGTTAGTTTTCTTAGGTCCTAATACATCTCTAATCTTTGTATTTTAGCTATTTCTTTGTAACAAAATTAATCTTATCATTTCAAGTATCGTTCCAGTAAGGCTAACAGACGATTGGACATGTTCGGGCATGGACTACCTAGGAACAAAGAACACCATCATTTTTCATGAACCAAAATTAAGTTTCAATCAGTGACCTTTTTATTAATTTTCATATTGGTCCTACTGAATCTCCATACTAGATACACAAAAAAGGGGTCATGCCATCTAATGGTGTATACAGGATTTAGGGCTGCATTTTCTTTTTTGCAGAATGCAATTCCTCAACCTTGGGTGTTCTATAAAGCACAAACCTAATCATAGGATTGAAAAAATTCTATCTAATCTATAATTGTTCTGTTTACCATTGTTCTTCTTAATAACAGTATTATTTTCATCAATTAGTTGCTGACAAAGCTTTGAATTCCCTCAAGTTAATCCGCTAGCACAATTCAGGAGGTAGACACTATCTTTGCAACATTACTTAACAGCAGCCCCTTACAATTCTTACCTCCACGAGAACCGTCAAAGGAAACACCCTCAAACCTTTCCTACTTAGTTTAGGTCACTCACTTGTGCTAATTCTAATGTGCTAATTCTAAGACCAGTCATCCATTGTATGTGTGTCAAGAAGGTATAGATTATCATCCTACTTCAAGGCTTCTGCTCGCAGACAAAAAATTGCTGCTGTTCTTTTACAGTCTAGTTAGGCCGCTTGTGAGATTTCAAGTAGTTCATGCCTTCTGCATCTCTTACTCTCCCATTAAACTTAATTTGACATAGACCGTATACATAAGAAGTTTGTAGATTTTATTTCCAAAAAATGCATTATGAGGCTCAGGAAAAATAAAGCATGACAAGCACTGGCAACTAATTGAAGAACTGGAAGATAACTATAATTTTTGGTTTGGAGGGACACTGGGACATCCAGTTACATTACACATGATTATGGGATTTTGAGTGGAGTTCTCTATTCCCACTTATATAACTTTGCAAAAAGATTACCTTTTAAAAGAAATGGATCTGTTTTTTAGATCTAAAGTAAAACAAACAAATCATAGTAGGCAGTAGAGGGAATAAGGAACTAAAAGGAAGTGGAAAGACTTACCGGAAGAGAAGAAGAGATGAAAGAGAACCTCCAAAAGTTATCTTCATTCAATGTTCAGTCTACCCTTACTACGGTATTTAAAAGAAAAGTTACAGAAGTAAAACTAAACTGTTATAACAAAAAAAAAAAAAAAAACCTCAAAAGTCATAACGAAGTCCAAATAGAACTCAAACTACTCCTATGAATCCTATCTGGTGCTCCCTACTAAAAAATAAATATAAAAAAAGCAGAAAAACTTTGTGCGATGGAGGAGTCCAAAAAAAAACCTCAAAATAGAGTCCAAATAGAACTCAAACTACTCCTATGAATCGAATCTGCTGTTACCTAAAAATAAATATAAAAAAAGAAGAGAAACTTTGTGCGATGGAAGAGTAAAAAAAAAAACCACAAAACAGAGTCCAAATAGAACTCCTATGAATCCTATCTGTTGTTACCACTGACTGGCTTGATTATTTACATACTCTTCCTGAAATATTCATGTGTAACCTATCACACCCCAATTCTGCACCAACCAGAATGGTGTGATGAACCGTCAATAAACCAACGGTTCAACCAGGATCTCACAATAGGCTATCCCACATATGATAAACCAAAACACATTCCACATTAATCAGAGGTAATAAAGTAAATAGCAGAAGTCTTACAGATAATGAACTGAGGTCTAATCATTATAAATAATTAATATTCCATTTATTTCCAAGTAACCAAAACATAACTTAATACATATTACAATATCCAAATACGAAAACTAAACACTAAACGTATCCACCGTTGAAACACTCGCTTAACGAACCATGTTCGTTCTCCACAGCTTGCTCATTCATAGCCTCCACCCGTCCATATGTTGGCGTGTAGACAAAATCTTCAATCATAGTACCTGTAATATCGGAAACTAAAAATAATTGAGCGTGCGAGGGTCAGCTCTCCAACTTGAGCTCAGTGAGTAAACAAAACAATGCAACAATCATATGCACGCATTCAATTCATATATGTGGTCTGGTTTATAGTTTGCAATGTGCTATAGAAAGGATAGGTGGCCGCCGCACCTCTATGCACGAGAGTGTGGATACGCCTGATGAACCTCTCACCGTCGCCCATAGCACCCAGAATGGCACAATATACATCCCATGAAAACGGCATGGCTGTACCGGTTGATACCATAACAACAAATAAACCCCTGTTGGCTAGGGTTGCAAACTGGGCTCGCAACTAACCAACCCTAATGTCAAGCAATGTATCCAAGGCCTCACCCCAACATCCCTCAATACATCTATAGAGATAGAGCTAGGGTCTGGTGACCAGGCTGAACCACAATGCCACGTCCCCCCCCTGATGCCCTACGACATATTAATTCCGCTAATATAATGGCGATATGACGATGTTAGTGGACAAGACTTGAGTAGAGATAGAGCTAGAGTCTGGTGACCAGGCTGAACCACAATGTCACGTCCTCCCCCTGATGCTCCACTCGCATCAAGCACACTAACACTTTCTTAATGAACATGACTTGAATAGACAATGGCACAATATACCCCGATGAGAACGGCAATGAAGTACCGGTTGATACCATCCCTACCCGCACCATGTACACCAGTCAAACACAAACATTCACATGTTTATTCCTACCATCATCAACATCATCATGTTATAATCAATAAATTTAAATATGCATGAACAGACATAATAGAAGTATCGGATGACATGTTGAATGCACATTACAAGCATACACACATATCACAATCATGGTATTGGACTCAAGAAATAAAAACAGTTTGTTATTAACCAATTAGTTTAGGTCTTGTTCCCTCACCTTTGCTTGTTTGTAGATCCTCTTTCCAAGCCTTAAGGTTCACCTTTATATCAATATTATATCGCTAGAAGACCTAACAAAGTCGATAGAATTTAATTAGAATTTATTCTAATTTTTACAGCTTGCTGTTAACTGGGGGTAGCAGGATGGGTCGCAAGTAGGGTAGCAGTATACTGCGACCCCCTGTAACAGGGTCGATATCAGGGTCGATGGGTCTATCGACCCTATATGCGACCACCTCTGGTTTTGGTCGATATTCTCATGTTTTGATCCATTCTTCCTTGTTTAACTCCTATGGCTTCTTCCATAGTCCATTCCACATACTTTCTATAGATTAGAACTTCTCTTCACCCAATATATAGTCTAATTGATATCCTCCATGGTTTCCATTGAAACCTGGATGGATTGGGTTTCTCCTATATCTTCCTTCAACTATTCTAAGTCTCACGAAATTCATAGGATTAGTATTCTTACCTGAGAAGAATACTCCTTCTCTGTAACTCTTCTCCTTTTTCTTCTTCTCCCCTTTCCTTCTCTTCTTCCTCTCTTCCTTTTCTTCTCTTTCTCTCAATTCAATTAGGGTTCTAAAAGGAGTGAAATAGTCCTAGGGACGTCCTTAAAATAAAGTAGAAACATCCTAAAATAAGTCCCTTTGAGATTAGGAAAGAGTCCCAACCGAAATTATGGAAATTTCCTAATTCTGTTTTCGACGGAAACTGAGGGTCGATGAGGGGGTCGATGATCCCGTCGACCCCTAAATCCTAAAGTGTCCGACCCCCTCTGTAAAACAGGGGGTCTGAATTTCTGTCTTGGGGGGTCCGACCCTCCCTTGATGGGTATGCGACCCTCCCCTTAATTTAAGTGTTTTTGGGTCGATTTGATACCTGGGATCACGATCTCCTTTACGCCCTTGGTCCATTTGGCTTGACCATGATGGGTAAACTTGATTCAAGGTAGTAAGACCAGGTTAGTTTGATACGGGTCTTACAACTCCACCATCCTTAAAAGAAATTTCGTCGTCGAAATTTGAAAGTACGGATCCTACAACTCCCCCATCCTTAAAATAAATTTTGTCTTCAAAATTTGAATTTACTTCGGAGTCAATAGGTGGAAATTCTATTTCCGCATTGCATCTTCTTCCTCCTTTGCACTCTTCTCCACGTCTTGTCTTTGTCAGGTTACCTTTATATAATAATTATCTCGGCTTTGGAAACATTGTACCTTCCCACTAGTGAACTAGGCTGGTACCACTTCAATAGTTAAACATTCTATCTAATCCAGTGATTCCGTGGTCAATACCTTTGATATGGATCTCCAATGTACTTCTTCAATAGAGACACACGAAATACATCATGCACACTAGACATGGATAGCAGTAACGCTAATTGATGTGTAACTTTTCTACATTTCTCCAAAGTTTATAAGATCCGACACATATATATAATATAACTTTCCCTTCTTGTCTAATCGTTTCAAACTACGCATAACTGATTTCTTCAAGAACACTTTGTCCCTTATGGCGAACTCAAGGTCTTGGTGTCTCTTCTGACATCTTGAGCTATCCTGCCCCTTTTATTTGATCTTGTCTGCCACTCGATAGTTTTCTTCATTAGACTTAGGTCACAAAATTCTTCATTTACCGACTTTATTCCAACAAATTTGACATTTCTACTGTACCATGCTCTATAGGTGACATTTAAATGATAGCTTAATAGCAACTTCAATTCACGGTAACTTCTCAACTCAAGCTCCTTGAAATCAATTTCACCACTCGGAGCATATCTCTTAGGATCTATATAGTCCGCTCCGACTGTCCGTCGGTTTAAGGTAAAATGCGATACTAAACTTCAACTTTGTTCCCATTATTTTCTGTAGATCCTCCCAAAACTTCGAAATAAAGCATGAGCTTTTGACCGTTACAAGACTCTTATATATACCATTCAATCTGGAAATATTATCCATATATAGCTTAGTTAGCCGCTCCAAAGCATAACGAGGTCGTATCGCAATGGAATAAGCTATCTTCATAATGTGATCAACAATCACCCAAACCATGTCAACCGATGTGGGAGTCAGTGGCAATTCATTGGCATAGTTCATTGTACTGCAGTTCCACTTCCAGACTAGCTCCGATAGTGGTTATGGTAAGCCATGTTGGTCTTTGTCTTTCAGCCTTTACTTGCTGATAATTTAGACACTGGAACACGCACTAAACCAAATTTGTTATCATTCCTCTTTACTAATACAATCTCTTCATGTGTTTCTTACCATACGATTACTTCTATCTTAAAGGGGTCCTCTTTAATCCCTTTATATGATGCTACGGGATCCAAGAAGATCACTTTGTTTAATCAGGTCTCATATTTCTTGGACTTGGCATAAAGTTTTTCATTTCTCAGTTATTGTGAAGTTGTTCTAAGATCTGTTGTATGAGTTGCTTCATTCTTGGAATAAACTAAAATATCATCTATGAAAACTATGACCGACGTGTCCAACATGTCATGTAAGGGTGTCAAAAATGGGCCCGGCCCGGTGGCACGGACCGAGCCAGCCCGATATAACCCGAACCCAACCCGGACCGAACCTTAATGGACAGGTTTCGGTCTTGGCTTGTAAAGCCCGACACCGTTTTAGCCCAAACCGAAACCAAACCGTTATGAAGCCCGAACTAGCCCGAACTAATAATACCTAACCCGAACACCGGTAAGGTCCATCCAGGCCCAGTTTATTAATTTTAATGGTTTTAAATTTTGATAGATTATATTACACTGTTATACTTCACTTCTTGATCTGAAAGATTATATGAATCTATACTTGAAAAGAGTATATTAATTGTTACAATTTAATGAATTACATGCATATAGAAGGAATGATGCTAATTTTATAGATAAAAATAATAAAATAGGCCCGATAAGCTTGATAAGCCCGGTCCAGACCGAATCAGCCCGAAATCACCTTAATAAGCCCAACCCGATAACAAACCGACACCGGACCAACCCGATAGTTATTGTGTCCAGCGCAGCCCAACCCAGCCCGAACTCTTAATGGACATGTTTTGGGCTGGGCTTATAAAACCCAACACCGATTTAACCCGGACCGAAACCAGTCCGAACCGGCCCGTTGACACCCTTAATGTCATGAAACACCCAGTTCATCCGTTCCATAAAAGATGTAAGGGCATTGGTTAATCCAAACGCCATAATCGAGAACTCATAATTGGCCAATCCTAGTTCTAAAAAAAATTATCTTCGGAATATTGCTGTTTAAATTCTTCAGCTAATGATATCTTAACTGAAAATCAATCTTAGAAAATACCTTTGCTCCTCGCAACTATTTAAACAAGTCATCGATCTGCGGTGGTAGTTATCGATTCTTGATCGTGAGCTTGTTCGATTCTCGGTAGTCTATACATAATTGGACACTACCATCCTTCTTCTTCACGAATTGCATTGGCGCTCTCCGTGATGCAATACTTAGTCGATTAGGACCTTAGTTTAATAACTCTTGTAGTTGAGTCTCAGTTCCTTCAACTCCATAGGAGCTACTCTACAGGTGCCTTTGACATAAGTATCGTCCTTGGTAACAAGTCGATGACGAACTCGATCACATGATCAGATGGTAACCTAGGTAAGTCTCCTAGAACACATCAGGGAATTCACGCATCACATCTATATCTTCCATCTGTGGTGCTTCTTTGGTAACGTATACCACATATACCATATATCCAATTTCTTTCTCTTTAAAGCATCTCTTGGCCTTTAGCATAGTGAGGATCAGCTTTCTTTTCTTAGGCAACATACTACCAATAATACTAAATTATATGTCGTCTTTATTCTTGAATGGTAACCTCTTCTATGCACCTAACAACTTTGTAGAGTGTTGAGACAACCAGTATATCCCCAAGATGACATTAAAGTCTGCCATCTCAAGTCTAATTAGGTTGCGTCTAAATTTCATCCATCCATTAATATGATTCAATCATTGTTCATAATACTCATCTAAAACAACATTTAGTCCCAAAAGGGCTAAACTAGAGAAATTTGGTGTAAGGGTCTTAAGAGCTTGCCTAGTTTCTTCATCTCTTTATGATTTTTCAAAGACTATCGTCAAGATCTCATATTGCACTTATTAGCTTGTATTTCTTTTATCCTTGTTGTTCTACCCTGATCTCATTTTCATATACCTCAAAAAATATCTTGTGATTGATACTTCATTTCCCAAGTCTATCTATAAGCATTAGGGTATATGCTTATAATTTCATTAATTCAGCCAACTCTTTTGGTCTTTTCTTAATCATATCACTCAACATTGGGCATAATTCAGTATTACTTATACTGAATACTATCAATGCTACGATTTTTAACTTTATCCTTGTATCCACTCTTAGATTTGCCTTTAGGAATCTTCTACCTTGTCAAAATTTCATACTGATATAGCCATCTTTAACTCTACTAGAGTGCTATCTATTTTTTTTTTACTGGCTACCCTTGATAGTTTTCACTTTTGTCGCATGCAATCTTTTATAGACATAACTCATATCCATCCATTCAGTAATTTCAAAATAGATTCTCCATTACTTTATTTAAGGTTCATTGGCTATGGAATTTAATCTGAATCCAATCATCTTTCTTCCAATAATTCCTTATTCACTAAATATCTTTTCAATGGATGTTGAGAAATGTAAGAATCAGAATGTTAATCCAAAACAATTCATTTCCTTCCTTCAATTTAGTATGACGACAAACACTTTCTTTATTTAGTGAACTTAGGTTTAAAAGATCAGGAGTAAATCTGTGGTAATTCAACCGGCATTAAAAGATTGCCAACTTGCACGGTGGTCCAAATATATGAAAATAGAGGTTTTACAACTCTTAACCTCATAGTTACAGGTTCTATCGAGTATATAATGTCATTGGTCAAGGCACTACAAAAGTAAATCTGGAGAAGCTTTCATACATCAGTAAATCAGGTATAAATCTGGAGAAAGATTTCGTACATCAATAAATCAGGTATAAATCAGAAGATGTACGCTCAACACGATTAAACATTTAACTATTCATTCAGTTCATATCTCTGTTCATGTTGTCGATCATGAGAATGGTTCAGATTGGTATATCTAGGACTAATACTAAAGAAACAATATCTGTAACTCCAATTGACAGGTTAAATCAAGAAGGTATCCTGTCAAGGCCCGAGAAATTAAAATCTGGTATGTGCATCCTCTATAATCATAAGAGTAAATCAATAATGCACTGCATCCTATATAAACATATCTAGTTACATGGCCACAATAGATTTAATCCTTTGCTGAAAATGTCCGAGGCATCATCCTCAGAAGACATTCTTCAATCCTCGTCGGATCATTCTGTCATGATGTAACTATCCCATACTTTGGTGGCTGATAAGGTTAACTACCTTGATACACTGCTTGTTGTGCACCAAACTTCTGCACTGGGATGTGCATTACTGGGACTTGCTGTGTGGTAGGCACTGTGTTATAGCTAACAGGTATTGGGGTACAGTGATGCTACCAATTGGTACCGTACTTGGTTTGACCCAGAGGTGTTGATGTAGCATCAGCAACTTGGGTAGTGATTTATATAGCAACTTGCATAGTCGGTCTCATCTGTTGTTGCTCTTGTATTTTATTGGGTCAAGTTTATGACAACCATAACCAAGGTACTTGGTAGTCCAGGTGGTTGGCTAGAGTGGTCTGATTGTTCACCTCCTTTGATTTGCTCCAATCTGATTATCATTATTTAGCATCTACTCAGATGAATTTTCATTACCCATTCTCGACCCAGATAATGGTGGGGTTAAGTTGTAACCTCATCTTAATGCTCAGAGGGTAATGGATCAGCGTGTAGTGGATTTCACTCTGAGTCTCTATGTCACCCAGGGGTATAGCTTTATCTTCTTGTAGTTACTCTTATTCTTAATGTAGGGCCATTATTCTCTTATCTCTGTTGGATTCGGCCCGAGATCATTCCCTTTAATTTTGCAGGGAATTAGGCATTATTAGCCATTTTCTCCTTCTTTTGTCATACATCGAGTTTCACATCTTGTGAGTACCTACTCGGTATTCAATTTTCTGCTTTACAGAAGTTCCCTTCTTGCTACTGTACTATATCCTTGTATACTTGGATAACTACCCAACTTATAGATAATACCCTATATTATTTATTTATTAGGATAATAATTTTTTTTTTGGTCTTCTCTTTCTGTTTGAGTGTATATATATGGTTCCACCTTTTATATGTACATTATCGTCTTGTTTAATTTCTGTCTCAACCAACACAGGTGCTTATGGTTTGTTTGTATTAAAGCTTTTAATTTATCCTAACTCAGTTCATAGACTCCAGTGGAAGTATTCAGGTTTAATGGGTAAGGCCTACGAGTGCTCTGATACCAAGTTGTCACACCCCAATTCTGCACCAACCAGAATTGTGTGATGAACCGTCAATAAACCAACGGTTCAACTAGGATCTCACAATAGGCTATCCCACATATGATAAACCAAAACACATTCCACATTAATCAGAGGTAATAAAGTAAATAGCGAAAGTCTTACAGTTAATGAACTGAGGTCTAATCATTATAAATAATTAATATTATATTTATTTTCAAGTAACCAAAATATAACTTAATACATATTACAATATCCAAATACGAAAAACTAAACACTAAACGTGTCCACCGTTGAAACGCTCGCTTAACGAACCATGTTCGTTCTCCACAGCTGCTCATTCATAGCCTCCACCCGTCCATATGTTGGCGTGTAAACAAAATCTTCAATCATAGTACCTGCAACATCAGAAACTAAAAAGATTTGCACGCGCGAGGGTCAACTCTCCAACTTGAGCTCAGTGAGTAAACAAAACAATGCAACAATCATATGCATACATTCAACTCATATCTTTGGTCTGGTTTATAGTTTGCAATGTGTTATAGAAAGGATAGGTGGCCACCGCACCTCTATGCACGAAGTGTGGATACGTCCAATGAACCTCTCACCGTCGCCCACAGCACCCAGAATGGCATAATATATACCCCATGAAAATGGCATGGCTGTACCGGTTGATACCATACCAATAAATAAACCCCTGCTGGCTAGGGTTGCAAACTGGGCTCGCAACTAACCAACCCTAATGTCAAACAATATATCTAAGGCCTCACCCCAACATCCCTCAATACATCCATAGAGATAGAGCTAGGGTCTGGTGACCAGGTTGAACCACAATGCCACATCCCCCCTGATGCCCTATGACATATTAGTTCCGCTAAGGTAATGGCGATACGACGATATTAGTGGACAAGACTTGAGTAGAGATAAAGCTAGAGTCTGGTGACCAGGCTGAACCACAATGTCACGTCCTCCCCCTGATGCTCTACTCGCATCAAGCACACTAACACTTGCTTAGTGGACATGACTTGAATAGACCATGGCACAATATACCCCGATGAGAACGGCATCAAAGTACCAGTTGATACCATCCCTACCCGCACCATGTACACCAGCCAAACACAAACATTCGCATGCCTATTCCTACCATCATAAACATCATCATGTTATAATCAATAAATTTAAATATACATGAACAGAAATAATAGAAGTATTGGATGACATGTTGAATGCACATTACAAGCATACACGCATATCACAATCATGGTATTGGACTCAAGAAATAAAAAAGTTTGTTATTAACCAATTAATTTAGGTCTTGTTCCCTCACCTTTGCTTGTTTGTAAATCCTCTTTCCAAGCCTTAAGAATCACCTTTATATCAATATTATATCGCTAGAAGACTTAACAAAGTCGATAGAATTTAATTAGAATTTATTTTAATTTTTACAGCTTGCTGTTAACTGGGGGTAGCAGGATGGGTCGCAGGTAGGGTAGCAGTATACTGCGACCCCCTGTAACAGGGTCGATATTATGGTTGATGGGTCTATCTACCCTATGTGCGACCACCTCTGGTTTTGGTCAATATTCTCATGTTTTGATCCATTCTTCCTTGTTTAACTCCTATGGCTTCTTCCATAGTCCATTCCACATACTTTCTATGGATTAGAACTTCTCTTCACCCAATATATAGTTTAATTGATATCCTCCATGGTTTCCCTTGAAACCTAACCATGGATGGATGGATTGGGTTTCTCCTACATCTTCCTTCAACTATTTTAAGTCTCACGAAATTCATAGGATTAGTATTCTTACCTGAGAAGAACACTCCTTCTCTGCAACTCTTCTCCTTTTTCTTCTTCTCCCCTTTCCTTATCTTTTTCCTTTCTTCCTTTTCTTTTCTTTCTCTCAATTCAATTAGGGTTCTAAAAGGAGTGAAAGAGGCCTAGGGACGTCCTTAAAATAGAGTAGAAACATCCTAAAATAAGTCCCTTTGAGATTAGGAAAGGGCCTCAACCAAAATTATGGAAATTTCCTAATTCTGTTTTCAACGGCAACTGAGGGTCGATGAGGGGGTCGATGATCCCGTCGACCCCTAAATCCTAAAGTGTCCGAACCCCTTTGTAAAACAGGGGGTCTGACTTTTTGTCTTGAGTGGTCCGACCCTCCCTTGCTGGGTATGCGACCCTCCCCTTAATTTAAGTGTTTTTGGGTCGATTTGATACCTGGGATCACGATCTTCTTCACGCCCTTGGTCCATTTGGCTCGACCATGATGGGTAAACCTGATTCAAGGTGGTAAGATCGGGTTAGTTTGATATGGGTGTTACATAACCCATGGTTATACATTTACAGAATGAAGATTTAACCCAAAAAAAAAAATGAAGATTTCAAGTTGCAGAGACATTACCATTTCACGATTCGCATAGGTTTCAAAACCTGGATGAGTTGGGGTCTTCGTATTAAAAGGATGGAAGCTCAAGGAAATTATCATCGAGAATCTAAGGACGAGAGAGTGAGAGAGAGATTCAATTTGCTGTCTCAGGCTTTCAGCGCCCTGCAAGCTGCAACGACGTTCGAGAAGCTGATGAAAACATTTCGACTGATTTCGTCGAGGCGACTATTAAAAGCCCTAATTCAGTCCGAAACTACAATTTCGGACCGAATTTAGGTAAAATTCGTACCGCCAGCAAGGATGGTTTCGGTTTTGATAAAAATCGATACCTGTCGGCCGAAATCCAAAATTTCGGCCGAAATTCTGAACCATGCCACTAACCAAAAACCTACATGTCATCTGATGTATCCCTCTCACCAAACCTAAACCTAATAGGATTTCTAGTCTATCCGTTCCCCCCCCCCCCCCCAAAGATGCTATCATCCTACTAAGGGTAAGTGACATACTTGTCAATAACCATATAACAAGATACCAAGAAACATTACTCAATTACAAGATAGCATCAATTATGACAAAACCACATAATTCATATATGGATGCAATGCATGGAAGAATAGATAATGGACGGCATGTTAATCACAATTTATAAACATTAGGGGTTCTGTTTCTCACCTGATATGATTTGTTTGAGATGGTTCCCCCTAGCAAGGTCAGTGTTTTCAATGTGTTCTATGCCTACACGAGGTGTATAGTCATTAGTTTGAAGTTTTCCATGATTTACTTTTGATTTATACAAGTCTGGGCTTTATCGATCGATATATCGATCAGTACACTATTGACCGACTTATGGTCTGGTAAAGTTTCTAGACCTTTTTCCATTTATCGGTTGATAAATTGGTCGGTACAGAGTATCGACCATGATATGGTCTGGCTACTTCCCGAGACCCCTCTGGGATTTATCAGTCAATGTACCAATCTGTACTATATAGTCCGCCGTATCGACCGCCTTCATCAGAGACCTTCTCTCTGCTTTGTGAGTTAGGATCCCTTCTTTTGATTTCCTCTTTTCCCTTTTTAGTGTAGGATGTCCCATAATTAGGTGTGTCTTAGGCCTATGTCTCATCCTATTAAGTGTGAATTTAATTACTCGGCCTAAGCCTTTCGTTAGGAAGAGTTATTCTCTTCAACAACTTACATTCGCTTCATCATGAAAGCAGGATGACTGTTCATCATATCAGACTCACCCCCCCCCCACTAGAACACTGATTTCCTCAGTAATATTTGCAGAAGTTAGGGTTTTACCGACAGTAGTTTGTTCACTACTCAATCACAGGTGCTTCCTTGCCAGCAATTCCTCTCACACGAGTGCTACAGGGTTTTTACCTTCCCGTCACCTTCCTTCTTTTCTCCTTCCTTTCCCCTTCCTCTTAAGAATGCGTCAGAACTTCTGAGACGGATACATCTTTAAAGGAGTGGTGAAAGGTAAGGTTTTATTTGTTTCAGGTTTCCTGGTTGGAGTAAAACTCTCAATTTGAATTGGGAAGCCTGCGGGATTACCAAGTGGTAAGAACTTGAAATCTAAATAGGATCACTTTTTCTTTTCCAACTCCAAGTAGTTAGAGTGGTGTGGGTCCCTCCTAGGTTCATTCTTGGGTCCTAGAAATATTTTAAAGAGTCTCCCCATTCAAAACTAATTGTGAGTTCTGAAATCAAATAACTTTTACCCTTATTGGTTGATGGTATTGGTCCTTAGACCATCGGGAGTCCCAACAGGCTAGTATTGACCGGCTCCCCCTTTTTGGCTATGATTGCATAGTCACATAGTTAGAAGGAATCTAATGACTCAAAAAGGGTACCTATCACATGGGTTCTCAATTTGGTATTGTATCGGTTTCGATTTCAGTGCAAAACCATGATATGAAAAAAAATCTGAGTTAAGTTGGGTTTTATGGGTTCGGATTTTATAGTAGCTTTATAAAACCCTTCATGATAAGAGACCACATAAGAAGCAATTTGACCTTGGTCAGAAACCACCTCCCCCATCTTGCTTTTGAAGGGATATGCAGCGGTTTACAAACCACGTGTATATGTTTGTAGTGGCGTCTTTGGGTTTTTGAGGTGGAAAAAACTGCCGCTGAAATTAAAAAGTTTTGCAAGGGCCTTTGTATTTTCATTCATTAATGTTTTTATAGAAACAACCTCATTTCGCTAATTGAACAACTCGGTTTTGGCTTAAATATAATTTTATTTGTATGAAGGGGACTTTTGGGATTTATTTGTCTATAATATTTCAGCTCTATCTAATTTGTCACATGTCTTATAATGATTCCAAATTAGAGAAAATATCTAATAATCTTGCTTGACTGAAAAAAAAAATCATAAATTAAGCTGTTGTAAAATGTAAATTACAATTATCATGAATAACCAAAGCATTGATTAGTTGGGCATAAAAAAAAAATTTCAGCCTTTTTTTTTGTGGGAGTGGTTCCTATCATTGAATCAAATCATCTTTAGTATGAACCATAAAGAGTAGAAATTTTAGTTGGGAGATACCAAAACCTTAAAGAGTAGAAATTTTAGTTGGGAGATACCAAGGAAAAACCTTTCTTTAACTACAATGGAAGGGAAGAGGATCATGTTCTCATCTAATTAAAACTAAATCTTTTTTTTTTTTTGAGAAAATTAAACGTACTACTCCTATAGTTTGAACTAATATCACCTACCACTCAATAATTTTTGATAATATCACCAGCATCCATTTAACTGATGGTAGAAACCCAAAAATTGAAAGACATTTATAACCTTATTGTTTTAAGTTGAGAAAAATAAAAGTTACTATTTTAACCTACTATTGCAACAATGTTTTCATTAGATTAACCTTATTTCACTCCCAACCAAACCCTTAATTCATTCCCAAACCTGGGGATGGAGTGGCTACTAAATTTTGGCTTGACCATTGGCTTCCGGATGGGATGCTTGAGTTGAGGTACGGTCCAGACATCACTGCTGGCCTTGGTTGTAGTAGGCTTGCCTCAGTACAATCTATGGTTGTGAGGAATCTGTGGTTGGAGTGCAATCTAGAACTCCCTATGCTAGTCCAAGCAGCTTGGTCTTCTATCACAGCCTTCCCCTGTTGGAACAGGTATGTCCCCTAATGTGGTCTAATGGTTGGATCCAATGGCATTTGATTTCTCCACTGCTAGAGCTTGGAATGCAATCCAAAGAGTTGTTTATACTCTTAGATGGACTAGAGCCTTGTAGTTCTCCATGAATGTGCCTAGACACTCTTTCATTGCTTGGAGATGCTTGTTGGATTCTCTTACTACTACTGACCAGCTGAAAAAGAGGGGTATTTTGGTGTCTGATGCTTGTGTGTTCTATTGGGCAGGCTTGGAAAGTGGGGACCATCTTTTCTTCCATTGTGAATATGCCTACTTTGTTTCAAAGAGTATTCTAGCCTTGTGCCACCATCTCATTCTCCTAAGAAGAAGGTTGAGCATGAAGTTGCTTGGGTTGGTAAATTCTTCTCCAGATGAAAGTCCATTGGATTGGTTAGCAAGATGGCTTTTTGTGCTACTATCTATCACTTGTGGAGAGAGAGAAATAGCAGGGTTTTCAAAAACTTATCTTCTTCCAGAGAGGATGTGGTGCAGAAAATCAAGGAAGACATCAAGATGAAGATCTTGTCTATGAAGTTCAAGAGATTTAGCTACAACTGTTTCGACCATCTTGTCCAAAGATGGGATCTTGATGTTACCTAAGTGTAATCCTTGGTAGGGGGAGTTTGTTCCTCTGACCTGGGAGTTTGGACCTCTATGGTCTTGTGTTCTATTGTTGTTTCTTTGCCTCTAAGGATCTTCCTTGTTGGTTGATTTGTTTGTGTTCTCTTTTTCTTTGAGTTGAATAAAATATCTATTTATCCAAAAAAAAAAAGTTTTCACTAGATTAGCCTTATTTCACTCCCAACCAAACCCTTAATTCACTCTGAAACCCTTTGCGATTGTGGAGTTTGCAATTATCTCTATCTGATGACACCATCAAACTTCAAGCTCCAGCAACATTGACCATGAAGCTTCGACAGTAATGGCTTATTTTTTAGGGTTAGAGTGAGATTTGGTTGCATATTGCTCTTGCTCCGCGGGGGGGCGGGGACTGGTTCGGGGGGGGTTCTCTAATGCTCTTGCTGGGCAATAAATATTTTTATGGGTTTATTTTATTCTGGTCCACTACTCCCTCATCCCTCGTCCACTCCCTTACCCCCAAAAAAAAAATCAATGTTAATTAAACCCAACGATGTCCGATCTCCTCCGGAAGAAGGACCACCAGGCGCTCCAACTCTACGTAGGGGTTTTTGGGGGATTATGGGTTTTTTGGTTTTTTTTTTTTGAGGGGGGGCCCTTTTTTTTTTTTTTTTTTTTTTTTTTTTTTTTTTTTTGGGGGGGTGGGGGGGTTTTTTTCTCCGGGGGTGTGGGGTGGGGGGGGGGGGGGGGGTGGGGGGGCGGTTGCTCCATTTGTGTTGAGCACCTCTTCCAGGGGCATCTTTTGAAACCTCAGTCAGATGGCTGACACGTGGTTCTCGGGAAAATCCGAGTCCCACGTCCGAGCCGACACCTCCTGTCGGCTCGGCTTGTCGGTTGGGTGTCGGCTCGAACGTGGGGCTCGGATTTTTCCGATAGCCACGTGTCGGCCATTCGACGGGGCGTCTCCCTCCTCCCTGAGGAGGCGATTTGAATCCGTAACGGTAACTGGCTTTAACATTGTCAAAACAGGGGTTTTGACAAATGTTGCAAGAAATTCTGCCCTTGAAACGAAAAACCAAGATTTTGAGGTATAGATATTCCTAGTCATTCCTGTACATCAATGTTGTTAGTAGCATATTAATACATAGAAGGTATCATGGCACAAAATCCAAGAACTTCTACAAACAGTAGTATTGCGGCAATCTGTATTGGAAATCAAGGATGGAACAAGATGAAATTTGAATCCTGCTTGGATGAACCGTGGATTGCGGTTCAAAAATCCAGCCAAAGGTTAAAAAGGCATTTAAAATTACATTAAGGATACTATTGTTCGTAAACTTTTTAATGTTAGTTGACATCATCATTAAGCGGAAGTCTATTAACGGGCTGGACTTTTGGGATCCGCATCCTGTCCTCCCAGAACCTCTGGGAGGACAGTGGCAACCTGCCCTGGATGGCCGCCACGTGGCTCTCAGTAAATCTGAGACCCACGTCCGAGCCGACACCTAGCCGACAAGCCGAGTCGACAGGGGTTGTCGGCTCAGACGTGGGTCTCAGATTCAACCGAGAACCACGTGGCAGCCATCCGAGATGGGTTACCGCGTCCTCCCAAAATCACTGGGAGGAGACGATGTGCATCCGGACTTTTGTATTACATGTTTTGAATATTCACAATAGTATATGATATTGTTAGAAACTAGTGTGTAATAAATGTAATTAGTCCAAATGCTAGGAGTAGTACAAGTAATTTTCCCATTTTTTTTTAATAAGAATGAGGGAAGATATCATAAAAAAAATAACATATTGGAAACCACATCAGCTACGTGATTAGGTGAGGGACTTGAAATTCATAATTTTATATTAAATTTAGAAAACAAAAGTTAAGAGAGAGTTATTGGCAAGGGAAATGATAATGCCATATGTATTTATTTTACATCTAAAATTCCGTACATCTTTTCTTTTTCTTGGTATCTAGAACACTCTTTTAAACATGAGAATAGTTTACTTGTATATATTTATCTTTTATGGGATGTCATCACCATTAATATTCAGTAGATCTATACTTTTATAGGTGGATATCTATGTATCTATCTCATGGACAGTGACAAGATCCCGTAAAATATATATATATATATATATATATATATATATATATATATATATATATATATATATATATATATATATGATCTGAACTCTTCAAAAATGAAGTCGTTGATTCTAAGTTGTTAAATAAAAAAGAAAAAAAAAAGAAAAAAGAAAAGAGAAAAAGAAAAAATCTTCTCCTCCATCAGACGGTTGAGAGTGCATGGCAGGACTCTGTGCCTACATGTATGCATCTGTGCTGTTGAAACTGCAAGGTGTTTTCTTTCCCCTTGAACTCTTTTTGGTATCATTTAATGCAAACTTTTAGATCCATGTGCCTTGGAATCTCCATTAAGTACGTTCATGTGCCCTCACCGATCAAGATTGACTATTTAATAGCAATTGGGGTTTGTGTCCCTGCAAATGAGTCCATAGGCTCCGTACTCCAAGCTGTCGTGAGCAAGTGGGAGTAATTGGGTTATGAATAATTCAGAGTTATGAAGTCAATACTTCCATAAAATAACCCTTAATGATAATTATCCATTCTCACCTTGGATTTATGTACAACAAGATCATCATCAACCTCATCTCCCACAAATTCCCAATGCAGCTGCAAGCGACCAGGAGCTGAGGAGGTCTTGAGAACAGGTCATGGCGTTTCTATTGGAATACCTGGACCTGATATTGGTCCCAGCAGGGCTCTTGATCATGTTCATCTACCATCTTCACCTCCTCTACACAGTCTTAAATGATCCTGGAAAAACAGCCATTGGCTATGAGAACCACAATCGTATGGCTTGGGTTGAGATTATGATGCAGGTTTGATTAATTCTCTATTCACTAGCTTCACTTTATTATTATTTCATTATTTTTTAGGGTCATTTTACATTAGTGCCGCCCATAGGAAGGAAAGGGTTGGAGGAGAAAGATGAGGGATCAAATCATTTCTGTCCCTTATGCCGATATGAGGAAATTCAGTGGTTGTCATCCACTGTTCGCATATATCAATAAATTGATATGTATGCACAGTAAACCATAGTAATTGAATTTTCTCGTATCAACATGAAAGACATGAGAAGATTTCTATCCAAAAAAGAGGAGAAACGAGTGTCTTTTGAACTACAATATGTGATTGAAATAAAACCCATGATGACCTTCTTGGTGCCTGTACTCCACGGGTAAGTTATCACTGTTTTAATTAATAGAAAATATATAAAATTTGGAATCTTGGATCATGCAGGGTGATAGCTCTCACACGAATCAAGCACTTTCAGTGATATCAAACACCTCATCTAGTTCAATCTACTTTGCTTCTTGGTGCCTTTCACTAAGCTCCCTCATAGGCGCGTGGATTGGAAGCTCATCCGGCAATCTCTACAAGAACGTACTTATATTTGGAGATAAATCCTCCACAACCGGTTCCTTGAAGTACATAAGCATGCTCGTCGCTTTCATGCTAGCCTTTGGGTCGTTTGTTCAGTCGGCTAGGTACCACACTCAGGCTGATTTCTTCATAAGTACGCCAATTAGCAGCGATTTGCCGATTAAGTATATTAAGTCGTCGATGTTAAGGGCGAATAATTTCTGGCATATTGGTCTGAGGTTTCTCTATTTTGCTATGGTTTTGGTGTTTTGGAGTTTTGGGCCTATACCCATGTTTGCCTCATGCGTGGTTACGGTGGTGATTTTGTTTTTCTTGGATTCCAATTCTGCACCATTACATCAGTATGGGAAGTTGGCCAAGCCGTCGGTGAAGAAGATGGTGAACGATGTAACCGCTGCCGTAAGGGTAGCGAAGCGCCGTGGAAAGGTGGTGGTGGAGGAGGAGGTTGCTTCTACTGTTACGGTAACAGAGCACCATGGCTTCCAGAAATCCTAATATGGTTTTCGGGGCTACAATATCAACGTTATTGGTTGTTTTAAGGATTTTATTTTAGACAAGCCGCGTTTGTCTCTTTTTCTCTCTCTATCTGTCTTCAATTCTACATTTCTTGTAAGTGTAGCATAATTTTTGCATTCGACTTTTAGAATTATTTTGCCACTTGGTCAATACTATACCTACAATGAGTAGGGATACTTGGGGTCTCTTATTTGTCCACAAATTTTCAGCTAATTTCCCACGTGAGATATATTTGTACCCATACATACCCTCTGTATTGTAAGATTAGTTCCATATATTTTATGCAAATTGTGTATCTATAAAAAAAATGAAAAAAAGATATATCAGTTAGTGGGGTATAATGAAATCTTATATAGATATTAGCAAGAAAATTGGGAAATGAAAGTACAAATAGAGTTGATAGTCAATCACTTGGAGGAGAGAGAAAAAGAAAGAGCCTCGATTTCATGGAGGAAAATCGAAAGTCGGATGTGAGAGTAAAGTATACACCAATTACATATACTTCTTTTTACCATAAAAAAGGGTATTGGCTATGACTTCTAACCATTAATTCGGACTTTATCATTGATTTATAACCATTGGATATTAAAGATCATTCTTTTTAAAAACCAAACTACCCTTTTTTTAGTTGCACTGGTTTTAAGAACCGCTCATGATAAATTGTTCGACATTTTGTATCCAAGTTTCATGAATCTTGTATGGTTTTTTTTTATTTTTTTATTTTTTTTTTCCTTCCTTCGAAGGGATTTAAAAATAACTGTGCTCTGATAGAAGAAATAAATTCTCTTTACAAATACAGTTCATGCAGTTGCATGGTTAATATGCCCATAAATATGTTCATTGTCAGCTAGGCCCTCCATAATAAATATTTCGATAATTCAATGTGGTGCACTATATAATATACATTTTAGTGCAGTACAGATGGTTAGACTCGCCCTTTATTTGGGAAATTAGGTAGCATCCATAAAATACAAGATTATGAATTGAAAATACAAACGTATGAAGATTAAATTTTAAATTTTATATGCCGAAAGCACATGATTACATATATAATGTCGAAAGTACATGCCCATGGGTAACTAAAACTTTTGTCCTCTTTATAATTATTTTCAATTTTTTTAATGCATGGCAATTGACAAAATATAGTTCTTTCTACTCAAAGTAATTTATAAAAAAACAAAATAATTTAAAATAAACTTATCATTATGTCACTTTCAATTAAAATAGACTTATCATTATGTCACTTTCAATTAAAATAGACTTATCATTATATCACTTTTAAAAATATTATTATTTTTTACGTTTTTTTTATTATAACGTGAAAGGATCGGATTACCCTCATTGAAAAATAATTAGAATATTTTTTTTTGCTAAACTTAGAAAATAATATATTAATCAAATAATGGAAAAAGAATACAAGACATGCACCTTGCTAGGGAAACCATGAAAGGAACCAAGTAAAAGGAAAACCTTTTAGAAATCAATCCCTTTATCTTTGGCAATGCCATCAGTACGAAGGAAAGACTGAAACAAAAAAAACAACTAACGAATAATAAATCTACAGCAAGGGTGGCATTGGGCTCTCAAGCTGCCTCCACTGAAACAAAAGGACGGCAGATTGCCCAAGAGGAAGACATGTTTTCCTCAACTACTTGTTTTGCTAGCGGATCCGCAATAGTATTTCCCCCCCTAAAACAATGTGTGATTTTCCAAGAGATTGGCATAAGAAAAGGTGAAACGGCTCGTCACCATTGCGTATAGGGCCAGGGAATGACAAGACTATTCACACAGGCCACCACAAAAAACTAAAGGGTTAAAAATAAGTATAGTTTACAACTAAATTCGTTTTCACCATATTGTTACAATAAGGTTTTTTCCATTATATAATTAGTAGATGATATCTAGAACATGACACCTTTTAATTACCCTTTATCTAATTACTTAAATTTTTTATAAGTCAAAGATAAATTGAATTTTTCATAAACTTTTGAAAAACGATTTATCAGAATTGTCATTGTCTTGTACATTTTTTTCGAAAACATGCGAGTGAATGACAAAAATTATATTTGATCCTTACTACAAAAACAAATATACTATACTATAGGAAAAAAAAAAAAATGTAAGGTTTAAGGTGTCAATAAGAAAAGATATCCCATTCTCACTCTTGATATTAGTTAGCGATCCCCATCACATCGGTTATTATTGCTTATGAAACCTTCTAACTTAGAGTAGTCTTAATCATATTGCCGTGACGACCGTGCTCTCATTGTCACCTTCACCGTGGCCGTCACATGGGCTATATTGCTTATTAAATCTTCTAAGTTATTGTTGTCTTAGTCACGCTACCCTAACCTTTTGAACAAGAAAATAGAGATTTAATATAGGCTCCTAACTTTGCCGGCTTGCCTTAACATAGAATAATGCCTTCAAGGTCCAATCTAGAAAGGCTAGCTTTTCTTTACCGAGATGACCCATGGATCTATGTTCAATTGGAACCCATTCCATTGCTTGCATGTGAGGGGACCAATTTAGTACCACATCCAAATCGACTGTTTAAAACTGTATCTAACTGAACCAAGGTAGAATCAGTCTGATAACAATATGAAAAATAGAAATTTTATTTGATAAGGATTGGTAGCAGTATATTATGGACCAAACTGACAACGATTACCAAATCATATCGAATATATACCAGTATAAATTTATAATGATTTTTTCATCTTGTACACTAGATTTTATGCAGTAATGCATGGTATGAAAATTGTGAACCGAAATCAGTACCAAATTACTGATAGTGAACAAATGGATTCCTTACTTGCAAGCCTCTCTCTTGCTGGTTGTCTAAAACAGCCCCATTCCTAAGCGATCCACATGAGAAAATAATGTCAAAACTTGGATTTGTGGACAAACATTTATGATACAATCAAATACATCATTTTTGATAGTATAACATATATACGAACTAGAATAGAATGTGCTTTCAAAAAGAAAATCTTGATATAGTGTTGCTCCTAGCTTGGTTGATGATCATGATCATGTCTTGTTAGTTATTATTTTATATGCTTGATTAATTACTGGGCTCATTGACCAGTAGGAGTTTCCATTATGGGGTTTGATCGATTTTGGTTTGGTTCATCACGGATTAGAGATGAATCAACCTAGTCGATTGTTGGGATGGTCTAGGGTTTCAGATAGTATTATAAATACTAGGTTTAAAGTCCCCGTAGCCTAAGTTATTCATTCCTCTCTCAACTTCCCATACGTGGAGAGATTGAAAGGGGATCTCCTAAAGGCTACGGAAGACTCAAACCAAAGCGTGGAATCAGAAGGAAATCAATCTCTATGATCAGGTATGCATTTACATTGATTACATTGCGATAAGGGTAAAATAAGTCATGGCCAATCTCATAAGCCCACGTGGATTAATCAGCATATGTGATGGGGTTGGCCACATGGCAACCATCAAGAGGGAACACGTGGCAACTAAAAAGAGGCTTTGTCAACAATTATGGTGTCGATCTGGTTGCCAATAGGCAGGGCCACCAACTCTTGAACCAATGGGAAATAGATACATGTCTTCGCCTAATTCGTTGGGGCGTTGGTCGTGAGTAATGAGTACGAGGAAAGATTGGAGGTGGCGCAAGTGCCGACCCACCTTTAAGGTAACTAATAATTTGGTGACATGTAGCTTTGACATGAAAAAATTGTTTGCTTTAACAAAAAGGTAATTGCGATAGAAGGAAGTGGCAGGGATTAGCTCAGATCTCATTGGACCAAGACCTACTTATAACCTCTGTGCCTAAGGCATAGCTTAGGTTAGGTCATCTACTGATCCTCTCGACTTGATGGGCCTGCCTGTCCGACATATCACAGCTGGACACCTGTACACTCAAAAGCTGATTGCAAACTCTAGCTCAAGAAGCTAGGGAAAAGGCTATTTTTAGTTCTAGCTATCCCCTTGCAATAAATAGAAAGGATGATGAAGAAGAAAGGTACGCCTAATTCTCATACTTTCTAGCTTATGTTCACTCTCAAGAACACTCTGTGATACTATTATTCCACTTTGTTACAACTTCAATTCGACCCTACTCTATAGGAATTCATACATTGTAACTCTGGATTCTATCTGCTTGTCTTGGTCCTACACTGACTTAAGCATTGGAGTGGCCAAGGGTAAAACCCGATCACCTCACTATGTACCTCTTGATCCTTTGTTATAGGTGTTTCCATCCTATGCACCGGGTGAAATCCAACGATAACAGATTGGCACCCACCATGGGACCTTGAATTGATTTTGTTTTAAATCCAACTCTCAGTCTTTTACACATAAACCTGTTTTGTAACAGATCTACCTTCTCACAAGAAACCAGTTTCCATGGCTCCATCCAGAAGAGCTGAAAGTACATATAATTTGAGGAGTGCAAACGATAATGCCCGTCAAGAGCAAGTAGACATTCCAGAGGGAATAGAGGACCATTTTCTTAACTTTAATGTGGCGAAGGAGGGGGAGGAGAATGTAATCCTCCCCCACAATTCGTGACTAAAAAACAGTTCGACACATTAGTGCAACAGCTAGCTGCTCTAACTGAACTATTGCAGCAACAAGCACCAACAGTGCCTTCGTTGTCCATCCCACTACCTATGTGTAAGACCCGTACCTTACTAACCCAGTCTTACCACCTTGTATTAGGTCTTCCTATCATGGTCGGACCAAGCGGACCAAGTGCGTGAAGAAATCAGAAGGCTAGGTATGTAATTCGAACCAAAATCATCTAGTTAGGAGTGTGTGGTCGCATACCTAAACAGGTGTGGTTGACTACACCTCATAATATTGAGACCACTTGAGTTTGGGATGTGTGGTCACAGTTTTGAGACGTGTGGTAGACAGATTCTGCTACCCCACGTACGACCACACGATGGTATAATCGACTCCGTAATTAGGAAACTTTCTAATCTGATGGGGGTTAGTGGGACTTTATATGGGAGTTTTCCTCTATATAAAAGATATCCCTTAGCCTCTTTCACTATTTTAGAATCCAAACTGAAAGAGAGAGAAAGAGAAGAGTAGGAAGAGAAGGAGAATTGAAGAGGAAGACTAAGAGAAGGAATTACAGAGAAAGCTCTGATTCTTTAACAAGTTTAAGTTATGGAATCATTCCCTACATTAGTTGAATGCCTAGAATAGATTATGGAGGAGATATTGATTCAAACTAAGATCTCAATCCTAAGACCATGAACAAAACTCTAAGGAGATCCATAAAGAATGGATTAAGGTGAAGGATTATGTAAAAGTGTGAATTTTAAGCCATAGAACAATCATAGGAAGGATCATAATGTTAGTCATGGAATCAAGTTATGAAAGGATGTGGCTTAGAGTAAAAGTTGAGCAAAAACTCGTGTGGTCGCAGGTATGACCGACCACACGAGGCACATATGTTCGACCATACACCCTCGGGAAGGTTCCATGGAGGGTGTGGTCGCATGTGTGTGGTCCCATGTATCGACCCCACACCCTGTGGTCGCAAAAACTGAGACAACAGGTGTGTCACACCTGTGACCACTCAACTTCTAGAGGTCTGTTTGATTCTAGTATGGACCATTGACTACTGTAAATTGATGAGCTTGAACCCTAACTTAGAACATACAAATTTCTTAGGTTTCCAAGAGGTTCAAGAGTGAGTTAAGAAACTTGGAGAAGATTGAACATTTCTAGCAGGTGAATAAACAGAACCTAAACTAACTGGTTAATAATAAACTGTTTACTTTTATTGAGTCCAATGCTATGCCTGATTCTATGATTTCTTGTTTGTAATGTGCATATAACATACCATCCAATATTCCTGCTATAACTATTCATGCATATTTAATTCTGTCTACTAGTATATGATGATGATGATGATGCTAGGAATAGGCATGTGATTATGTGTGTGTGGTTAGTGTACTTGATGCGAGTGGAGCATCAAGGGAAGGATGTGACATTGTGGTTCATTCTAGTCACCAGACTCTAGCTCTATCTCGACTCAAGTCTTGTCACATCGTCGTATTGTCATTACCTTAGCAGAACTATTACGTTGTAGGGCATCAGGGGAGGTGGTCTCGGATCGTATAGTCTTTGACTCTATCGGGGGGCCTTAGCTCTATCTCTATAGACGTATTGAGGGATGCTGGGGTTAGGCCTTGGATACATTGGATGACATTTAGGATCGGTTAGTTGCGAGCCCAGTTTGCAAGCCCTCGCCAATAGGGGCTTACGTATTGGTATGGGTAGGGCATCAGGGGAAGTGTTGGCGGTGTTTGATCCAGACACTTTAGCTCTATCTCTATTCCATGGTGGCTGCATGTGGGACGACAATGGTATTTGATCCATTGGGCGGATTCACACACTCGTGTATAGAGGTGCGGTGGCTGCCAATCTTTTCTATAGCATATTGCAAACTTAAAAATCAAACCAAATATATGAATTGAATGGATGCATATGTTTGTTGCATTGTTGTTTGCTCACTCAACCGTGATGTGTGTTCACCCTTTCGACATCGAATATTTTTAGTTATTGATGCAGGTCCTACCGTTGAAGATTATATGAACATGCCGACGTATGGACACGTAGCGGCGATGGTCGTGGAATGGAAGAGGCGCATGATCCATCATGCGAGTGTAATTTATGTGATTTTGATTAGTTTATTTGTTTGGTTATCAGAACATGTAATTGATTAATTTATTTTATTTTATGTCTTGAGTTACTTTGGAGATAATTGGATAATTAATTATTCTATTACAGTTAGATACTCAGTTCATTAGTATTAAAGACTTCCGCTGTTGTTTATTGACTCTGATTATGCTTGTGGAATGTATCTGGTTTAATCAAATGGGCATAGCCTATACGAGATCCTGGTTGAACCGTTGATTTTCTTGAGCTCTCCAACTTGAGCTCAGTGAGTAAACAAAACAATACAACAAACATATGCATGCATTCAATTCATATCTTTGGTCTGATTTATAAGTTTACAATGTGCTATAGAAAGGTTTGGTGGCCCCCGCACCTCTATACACGAGTGTGTGAATCTGTTCAATGGATCAAACACCATTGTCATCCCACATGCACCCACCATGGAATATAGATAGAACTAAAGTGTCCGGATCAAACACCGCCAACACTTCCCCTGATGCCCTACCCATGCCAACATGCAAGCCCCTATTGGCGAGGGCTTGCAAACTGGGCTCGCAACTAACCAATCCTAATGCCAAATAGTGTATCCAAGGCCTCACTCCAGCATCCCTCAATACATTCATAGAGATAGAGCTAAGGCCCCCCAACAGAGTTAGAGACCACACGGTCTGAGACCACCTCCCCTGATGCCCTACGACGTAATAATTTTGCTAAGATAATGGTGATACGATGATTTTAGTGGGCAAGACTTGAGTAGAGATAGAGCTAGAGTCTGGTGACGAGGTCAAAGACCACCATGCCACATCCTCCTCTTGATGCTCCACGCGTATCCAACGCACCAACCACAGACATACATCCACATGCCTATTCCTAGCATCATCATCATCATCATGTTATAAATAAACGAAATTAAATAAGCCTGAACAGTATTAGCAGGAATATTAGATGACATGTGAGATGCACATTACAAACATATAAGCATAGAATCAATCATGGCATTGGACTCAATAATGTAAACAGTTTATTATTATAAAATTAGTTTAGGTCTTGTTCCCTCACCTTTGATCGATGTTTGTTCCTCTCCTAAGCTTTGGAATTCACTTTGAATCTATTAGGAACCTAAACAATTAATGTATTTAAGTTAGGGTTCAAGTTTATTAAGTTACAGTAGTCAAAACTCTTGTTTGGTCTCAAAATATGCTTGCTGTTATCGTGTGGTCGCATGTGTGGTCGGACCTATGGTCGCAATATATGAGACTACACACTGTGTGGTCGAATCCTGTGGTCGCATTTTATGGGACCACACCATGCGACCATACCTTTCTTGGGAACTTCCCGAATAGCTGTAGTGGACCCTCTGGTCACCCTATGGTCGATTGCAGGCTGCGACCACATGATGTTTGGTCAATTTTTCATCTCAGTTCGAATTCTTCTTGAGTCGTTTCCTCGGCTCATCACTTGGGTTCATCCTATGGTTATCCTATGGCCATTATCTACAGTTTCTCATTATCAATTATTCCTAACCTATTTTCTCATGGTTTTTCTTAGAAATTCTATAACCGAAATCATTACTTTAGATTTAACACATCAACTTGAAAAGAACCTATTCTATCTGATCTACCCCATAGAGTCAAGTCCATACCTTAAGCTTGCTATAGAGAGATATAACTTTTCTCTACAAAACCTTCTTCTCCAAGCTTCTTCTCCAAATCTCCTTCTTCCCCTTCTCTTCCTTTTCCTTTCTCTCTTAGTTTAAAGTTTCAATTTGAATTCTAAAAGAGTGAGAGAGGCTAAGGAATGTCCCTTATATAGAGAAAAACCTCCATATAGAGTCCCACTTTAATTAGGAAAGAGTCCCCCTCAAATTAGAAAAACACGAAGTCTGTTTAGTATCGTGTGGTCTCATGTAGGGTCGCAGAACCCGTCTACCACACATCCAAAAACTGGGACCACGCATCCCAGACTCCAGTGGTCTCATTATTTTGAGGTGTGGTCGACCCCACCTATTTAGGTATGCGACCACACACTCCTAATTAGATGATTTTGGGTTCAATTTCATACCTAGCCTTGTGGTTTCTTTATGCACTTGGTCTGCTTGGTCTGACCATGATAGGAAGACCTGATACAAGGTGGTAAGACCGGGTTAATACGATACGGGTCTTACAACTCCCCCCCCCCCTCTTATATAAATTTCGTCGTCAAAATTTACACATACCTTCCGAGTCGAAAAGGTAAGGATATTGCTTTAGCATAGCATTCTCTTCTTCCCATGTGATCTTTTCCACATCTTGGCTTCTCCAAGTAACTTTAACATAGTAAATGTCATGGTTGCGTAGACGTTGAACCTTCCGACTGATAATTTTGATTGGTGCTACTTTGAATGTCAAATCATTAGTTAGACCCGGCGGATCCGCTATTAGGACGTGTATTGGATCTCGGATGATATACATCATGCACACTTGACATGGATGGGGGTAGTGCTAACTGATACGCCACCTTCCCACGTTTAGCTAGAATCTCATATGGCCCGACGTACCTCGGACTTAGCTTTCCTTTTTGTCGAAACCGTTTTAAGCCTCGCATAGGTGATATTTTCAGGAATACCTTATCACCTATGATGAACTCAAGGTCTTGACGTCGATTATTTGCATACTATTTCTGATGATTCTGAGCTGTTCTAACTCTTTCCCTGATTATGTCGACTACTTTGTAAGTTTCTTCCACAAATTCAGGGCCCACAATTCTTCGCTCTTCGACTTAGTTCCAAAACAAAGGAGTTCGACCCCTCCTACCATACAACGCTTCATAGGGTGACATTTTTATATTAGCCTGACAGCTGTTGTTATAGGCGAACTCGATCAATGGTAGCTTCTCATCCCTTGATCCTTTGAAATCAATAACACAAGCTCGGAGCATGTCTTCTAGAATCTGAATAGTATGCTCCGACTGTCCGTTAGTCTGGGGATGAAATACCGTGCTAAACTTTAATGTAGTTCCTATAGCCTTCTACAATCCTTCCCAGAACCTTGAGGTAAAGCGTGGGTCTCTGTCAAACACGATGCTTTCAGGTACACCATGTAGTCTGACAATATTATTCACATATAGCTTAGCTAACCACTCTAGGGTATACTGAGGTCGTATAGCTATGAAACGAGCTGTCTTAGTTAAACGATCCACAATCACCCAGACCACGTCAACTACTCAGGGAGTCAATGGTAACCCGGTGACGAAGTTCATAGTGATGCAGTCCCATTTCCATGTCGGTTCTGGCAGTGGCTGCAACAATCCTACAGGTCTTTGCCTTTCAGCCTTTACCCACTAACAATTTAGGCATTGGGACACAATTTAGATACATTCGCTTTCATTCCTCTCCACCAATAGAGTTTCTTTAAATCATGGTACATCTTCGTGCTTTTAGGGTGTACCGAATATGCAGTAGTGTGGGCTTCCTTTACAAGTTTTTGTCTAATATCCAAGTCTTCACTTTCAGGAACACATACTCTTCCTTTATATCTTAACCCCTTTTCAAGGTCCAAGGTGAAGTCAGGGTTAGTCCTACCTTTTTCAAGGTCTTCTTGCATTGTTCTCAGATAGGGGTCTGATTTAATAACTGCTTTCACTTCGTCTAATAGATCAGGTACAATCATCAATGTAGCAAACATGTTTGAGAATGGATGAATAAACCCTTGGTCAGTTGATTCATCTGAAATATCAATCACGAACTACTCTTTACCGTAACTAAATACTCTTCCTCTGACACACACTATAGCATTTGTACTAACTTCTTCTTGGGATTTTGTCATAGCTTTCCTGCTTAATACGTCAGCAACTACATTAGCTTTTCCTGGATGATGGGTATCGCAATCATAATCCTTCAGTAATTCCAGCCATCTTCTCTATCTCATGTTCAACTCCTTCTGATTAAAAAGATGAGTGAGACTCTTATGATCTGATTTAATCTGAAATTTCTCTCCATATAAATAATGTCTCCATATCTTGATGACATGCACAACCGCTGCTAGTTCTAAGTCATGAGTAGGGTAGTTCTTTTCGTGTGTCTTTAGTTGTCTTAAAGCATAAGTAATTACTTTCTCTCCTTGCATGAGCACACATCCCAAACCTAACCCGGACGCATCGGTGTACAAGGTAAATGGTTGTCTTAGAGTCGAAATAGTCAAGATGGGAGCTGATATCAATCTAGCCTTACTCTTAGAGTTTGGAAACATTCTTCACACGTATCAGTCTAAATAAACTTCTCTCCTTTCCTGGTTAGCTTGGTAAGAGGTATTGCGATTCTAGAATGGTCCTCCATGAATCATCATTAATAACCAATTAATCCCAAGAAACTTCTAATCTCTGCAATGTTAGTAGGTGCTTCTCACCCTATGATTTCTTCTATCTTACTGGGGTCTAATTTAATCCCTTGTGATGTTACTCCGTGATCTAAGAACTACACATGGTTTAATCAGAACTCACACTTCTTGAATTAAGCTTCCCTTTTCAGCCATTGTAAGGTTGCTTTAAGATCCGTTGTATGAGTTTCTTCATTCTTAGAATAAACCAAAATATCATCTATGAAAACTATGACCAACGTGTCCAACATGTCATAAAACACCCAGTTCATCAGCTCCATAAAAGATGTAAGGGCATTGGTTAATCCAAACAATATAATCGGAAACTCATAATGCCCAATCCCGATTCTAAAAGCTATCTTCGAGATATCGCTGTCAAAAAATTCTTCAGCTGATGATATCTTGACTGAAGATCAATCTTAGAGAATACCTTTGCACCTTGCAACTGATTAAATAAGTCATCGATCTAAGATAGTGGATATTGATTCTTGATCGTATGCTTGTTCAATTTTTGGTAGTCTATACATAGTCGAACATTATCGTCCTTCATCATGAATAGCACTGGTGCTCCCCGTGATGAATTACTTGGCTGATTAAATCCTTTGTCTAATAACTCTTGTAGTTGAATCTTCACTTCCTTCAACTCCATAGTAGCTATTCTATAGATGCCTTTGACACAGGTATCATCCTTGGTAACAAGTCGATGACGAACTCGGTCGCACGATCAGATGGTAACCCAAGTAAGTCTCCTGAAAACACATAAGAAAATTTACGCATCACATCAATATCTTTCTTTTGTGGTATTTTTTTTTAGTAACGTCCACCACAGATATCATATATCCAACTCTTTTCTTTTCAAGGCATCTCTTTGCCTTAAGTGGGGGGAGGATAAGCCTTTGCTTCCTAGGCAACATGTTTTCAATAAAACTAAATTATATGCCGTCTTTATTCTAAAATGACAACCTCTTCTATGCACAGAACAACTTTGTAGATTATTGTGACAATTAGTCTATCCCCAAGATGACGTCGAAGTCTGCCATCTCAAGTAGAACTAGGTTGCATCTCAATTCTGTCCATCCATACGATTCAAACATTGTTCATAATACTCAGCTATGCAACATTTAGTCCAAAAGGGCTTAAACTAGCAAAATCTGGTTTAAAGTTCTTAAGAGCTTGTCTAGTTCCTTCATCTCTTATAATTTTTCAAAGACTAACGCCAATAATCTCATTTCCCAAAAAAACTCAATAGCTTACATTTCTTTTATCACTGTTGTTATATCCTGATCTCTCTTTAATATACCTCGAAAAGTATCTTGTGATTGTTACTCACTTCATATCCCGAGTTTACTTATAAGCATTAGGGTATATGCTTATAATTTCATTAATTCTGCCAAACTTTCTTGGTCTTTACTTAATCATTTCATTTAACATTGGGCATAACTCAATATTACTTGTACTAATCCAAATACTATCAATGCCACCATTTTCAATTTCATACTTGAATCCGCTCTTAGATATGCCTTTAGAAATCTTCTTTGGCCCTGTCAAAATTCATACCGATATAGAAATCTTTAACTCTACTTAAGTGCTATCTATTTATTTACTGGCTACTCTTGATAGTTCTCACTTTTTTTTCATGCACTCTTTTATAGACATGACTCATATCCATCCAGCAATCTCAGAATGGATTCTCCATTACTTCATCTGAGGTTTCTAGGCTATAGAGATTATTATGAAACCAATCGTCCTTCCTCCAATAATTCCCTTATTAACTAGGTATCTTATCAACGAAAGTCAGGAAATATAAGAATCAGAATGTTTATCCAAAAGTAATTCATTTCCTTCTTTCGAATTCAGTAAGATGATGAACACTTGCTTTATCTGGTGAACCTAGATTTAAAGGATCAGGAGTAAATCTACGGTAATTCAATCGACATCCAAAGGTCGTTAGGTTGCACGGTGGTCATAATACATGAAAATAGAGGTTCTACCACTCTTAACCTCATGGTTACAGGTTCTATCGAGTATATAATGCCATTGGTCAAAGCACTATAGGAATAAATCTGGAGAAAATTTTGGTACATCAATAAATCAAGTATAAAATCAAAAAGATGTACCTCTATTCATGTTGTCAACCATAAGATTGGCTTAGATTGGTATAATCAGGACTAATTCTATGGAAACAATATCTATAATTCCAATTGACAGGTTGAATCGATAAGGTATCCTGTCAAGGCACGATAAATTAAAATCAGGTATGTGCATCCTCTATAATCATAAGAATAAGTCAATGATACACCGGATCCTATATAAACCTGTCTAGTTATATGGCCACAATAGATTAGATCCTTTACTAAAAACATCCGAGCTTTATCTTCAGAAAATATTCCTCAATCCTTGTCGGATCTTTTTGCCATGATGCAGTTATCCCATACATTGGTGGTTGATAAGGGTAACCACCTTGATACACTGCTTGTTATGCACCAAGCTTCTACACTTGGGTGTGCATTACTGGGACCTATGGTATCGTAGGCACTGTGTTATGACTAACATGTGTTGGGGGTACAGTGTTACTACCAACTGGTACCGTACTTGGTTCGACCCAGAGGTGTTGGTGTAGCATTGGCAACTTGGATAATGATTTCCATGGCAACTTGCATAGTCGGTCTCATCTGTTGTTGCTCTAGCATTTTTTCAGGCCAAGTTTATTATAACCGTAGCCAAGGCACTTGGTAATCCAGGTAGATTGGTTGGAGTGGCCTGATTGTTCACTTCCTTTGATTTGCTCCAATATGATTATTATTTAGCATCTGCTCAGATGAGTTTTTACTACTCGTTCTAGACCCAGATAGTGGTGGGGTCAAGTTGCAATGTAAGACCCGCACACCATAAACCTAGTCTAACCATATATTCTCATGTCGTGACTGGTCTTCCCATCATAATTGACTCAAGTGAACCAATTGTATGAAGAAATTACAAGATGAGGTAGGCCACAAGTCAAATTTAGTTATTGTGGTTGACTGGTTAAGTCTGTATGGAAGCAAACAATAAAAAATTAAGCACCAGTGAATTTTGGACCTATGGTGGCATGTTTGGGGCTACGGTCACACCTATGGTCGACCGTAGTAAGACTGTAGGTGCTATGGTCGCATGTTTTGGTGGTACGGTCGACGGTTTATGCGATCGTATGATCGACCGTAGGAACCCAGAACCGACTCTGTGTTTAGAAAACTTTTCTAATTTGAAGAGCACTCTTTCCTAATTGAAAGAGGACTCTATATGGAGGTTTTTCCTCTATATAAGGGACGTTCCTTAGCCTCTCTTATTTTTTTAGAACCCAAATTGAAACTCTAAACCCAAGAGAAAAAGAGAGAGAGGAAGAGAAGGAGAAGATGAGAAGGAGAGGAAAGCTTTGGGAAAAGTTTTGCAGAGGAGAATTCTATCTTTCTACAACAAGCTTAAGGTATGGACTTGACTCTATAGGATTGATTAGATAGGATAGGTTCCTTTCCATCAAGTTGATGTGTTGAATCTAATGTAACGATTTCGGTTATGGAATTTCTAAGCAAAACCATAGAGAATAGGTTAGGGTTAATGGATGAGGGATAAACTAAAAATATTGGCCTTAGAATGATCATTAGGGAGGACCCCATTAATGATCGAAGAGGAGGAACTCATGTGAGAAGTAAAAATCAACCAAACTACGTATGGTCGCAGCTATGGTCGACCATAGGATGAGAAAGTATCGACCACAGTCATTCGGGAAGAATTCAGGAAACATACGATCGCAGCTACGGTTGCATGTAATGCGATCTACACCATAGGGTATCGACCGTAGGTCCTACGGTGGCATATATTGCTATCATAGCATCGACCATAGCATCGACCGTAGGAAAACAACAAGCATATTTTAAGACCAAACAAAATTTTTAACTACTGTAACTTGGTAAACTTGAATCCTAACCTACATACATTAATTATTTAGGTTCTTAATAGATTCAAAGTGACTTCAAAAAATTGGGAGAGGAACAAGGAGAGGAACAAACATCGATCAAAGATGAGGGAACAAGACCTAAACTAATTGGATAATAATAAGTTGTTTTATTTATTGAGTCCAATGCCATGATTGATTCTATGTGTGTATGCTTGTAATGTGCATCTCACATGTCATCCAATATTCCTGCTATTACTGTTCATGCATATTTAATTCTATTTATTTATAACATGATGATGATGATGATGCTAGGAATAGGCATGTGAATGTATGTGTGTGGTTGGTGTGATGGATGCGAGTGGAGCATCAGGGGGAGGACGTGGCATGGTGTTCTTTGACTTCGTCACCAGACTCTAGCTGTAAGACCCGTACGCCATGAACCAGGTCTAACCTTACATTCTTGTGTCGTGACCAGTCTACCTATCATGGTCGAGCCAAGTGGACCAAGTGCGTGAAGAAACCACAAGACCAGGTATGAATTCAACCCAAAAATAGTCAATTATGAGTGTGTGGTCGCATGCCTAAACGGTTGTGACCGACCCCACCTCAAAAGAGTCCAACCACACGAAATTAAGTCATAGGGTCGGACATTTTAAAAAGGTAGGGTCATGGATTCTGCGACCCCACCTCCGACCCCACGAAACTAGTCAAAACCGAGAATTAGAAAATCTTCCTAATCCGAAGGGGGGTCTTTCCTAAACTCATTAGGGCATATTATGGAGGATTTTTCTCTATAAATAGGACATCCCTTAACCTCTTTCACTCTTTTAAAACTCCAACTGAAAGTGAGAGAAAGATAAGAGAAGGAAGAGAAGGAAAATTGAAGAAGAAGACTAAGAAGGAGGAAAATTCAGAGAAAACTCTGAATCTTCAGCAAGTATAAGGTATGAACATATTTCCCATGTTAAATTGAGAGCCTAGAATAGTTTATGAAGAAGATAGGATTTAGGAGAAACCTAAATCATCCATCTATAGACAAATTCCAATAGAATCCAAGGAGAAAATTATGTGGACAATGGATGGTGTATAAAATAATAGTTTTGAGCCATAAAACAATCATAGGAAGGACATGATGATAAGCTAAAGGATTCAAACATGAAGGAATGTAATTAAGAGTGAAAGGTCGACCATAACACGTGTAGTTGCACGTGGGGTCGCATGATGTCCGACCCCACAAGACCCACATGTCCAGCCACATAACCTCGGAAAGTTTCCAGGGAGGGTGTGGTCGCACGTGGGGTCAGAGTATGTCCGACCCTACCCTGCGACCCCACGCCCTGTGGTTGCAGAAACTGAGACCCCAGGTGCTGCCCCACCTAAGACCCCTTAGTTTCTGTTAGTCTAAACACATGGAAATTAATTCTAATTAAAAATCTATCAACTTGTTAGGTTTCCAAGTGGTCTAAGAGGGAATTACAAAGCTTGAACGAGGATCTACTATCAATCAAAGGTGAGGGAACAAGACTTAAACTAATTGGCTAATAATAAACTGTTTTTGTTTACTGAGTCTAATACCATGAATGATTTTATGCTTGTATACTTGTAATGTGCATTTAACATGTCATTCAATATTCCTGCTATTAATGTTCATGCAAATTTAATTTGATTTATTTATAACATGATGATGATGATGATGGTAGGAATAGGCGTGTGAATGTTTGTGTGTGGTTAGTGTACTTGATGCGAGTGGGCATCTGGGGAAGTGTGATGCGGTGCGGTCCTAAGCACTTTAGCTCTATTTCTACTCAAGTCTTGTCCACTGACATCATCGTATCACCATTACTTTAGCAGAACTATTAGGTCGTAGGGCATCAGGGGAGGTGGTCTCAGACTGTGTAGTCTTTGACTCTGCCGGGGGACCTTAGCTCTATCTCTATGGACGTATTGAGGGATGCTGGGGTGAGGCCTTGGATACATTGTTTGACATTAGGATTGGTTAGTTGCGAGTCCAGTTTGCAAGCCCTCGCCAATAGGGGCTTACGTGTTGGTATGGGTAGGGCATCTGGGGAAGTGTGATGCGGTGTGGTCCTAAGCACTTTAGCTCTATCCCTATTCCATGGTGGGTGCATGTGAGACGACAATGGTGTTTGATCCATTGGGCGGCTTCACACACTCGTGTATAGAGGTGCGGCGGCCACCTATCCTTTCTATTACACATTGCAAACTTATGAACCAGACCAAAGATATGAATTGAATGCATGCATATGTTTGATGCATTGTTTTGTTTACTCATTGAGCTCAAGTTGGAGAACAGACCCTCGTGCGCGTAATTCTTTTTAGTTTCTGATGTTGCAGGTATTATGGTTGAAGATTATGTCGACACACCAAAATATGAATAGGTGGCGGCTATGATGAGAAAGCTGTGGAGGACTATTGTGATTCGTTAAGCGAGCGTTTCAACTGTGGATACGCTTAATGTTATATTTTCTTATTTGGATATCTGTAATATTATTAAATTATGTTTTGGTTTCTTGGAGATAAATAAAATATTAATTATTTTTCATGACTAGACCTTAGTTCATTATCTGTAAGACTTCGGCTATTTACTTTATTATCTCTGATTAATGTGGAATGTGTTTTGGTTTAACATGGTTGGGCCTAGCCTATTCGAGATCCTGGTTGAACCGTTGGTTTATTGACGGTTCATCACACCATTCTGGTTGGTGTAGAATTGGGGTGTGACAACTTGGTATCAGAGCTCTTAAGCCTTGCCCATTAAACTTGAATACTTCCACTAGAGTCCATGAACTGAGTTAGGATAAATTGAAAGATTTAATACAAACACATCATAAGCACCTGTGTTGGTTAAGACAGAAATTAAACAAGACAATAATGTACATATAAGAGGTGGAACCATATGTATATATAGACTGAAGAAAAAGAGAATCAAAATGTATCCCGATAAATAAATAACATATGGTATGGTTTACAAGTAGGATAATTTCCTGAGTATGCAAAGGATATAGTACAGTAACAAGAAGGAAGCATCTGTAAAGCAGAAAAATTAAAAAATCGAGTTGGTACTCACAAGATGTGAAACTTGATGTATGATTGGGAAAGAAGGAAAATGGATAGTAAAGTCTAAATCCCTACAAAGGTAAAGGGAAAGATCTCAGGCTGAATGCAACAGAGATAAGAGAACAATGGCCACAGACCAAAAATGAGGCTAAATATAAAAGAAGATAAAGTTATACCCCTGGGTGATGTGGAAACTTAGAGTAAAGTCCACCACATGCTGATCCATTGCCTGCTGAGCATTAAGAAGAGGTTGCAACTTGACTCCACCACTATCTGGGTCCAGAACGGGTAGTGAAAACTCATCTGAGCAGATGATAAATAATGATCAAATTTAAGCAAATCAAAGGAGGTAAACAACCAGGCCACTCCAGCCAGTCTACTTGGACTACCAAGAGCCTTGGCTACGGTTGTAATAAACTTGGTCGATAAAATACAAGAGCAATAACAGATGAGACCGACTATGCAAGTTGTTATGTGAATCACTATCCAAGTTGCCAATGCTACACCAACACCTTCGGGTCAAACTAAGTACGATACCAATTGGTATCAACACTGTACCTCCAGCACATGTGACCTATAACACAGTGCCTACCATACAGCAAGTCCTAGTAACGCACACCCTAGTGCCAAAGCTTGGTGCACAACAAGCAGTGTATCAAGGTGGTTACCCTTATCAGTCACCAATGTATGGGATAGCTGCATCATGGCAGAATGATCCAACCAGGGTTGAGAAATTTTTTTTTAAAGATGAAGCCTCAAACGTTTTCAGCAAAGGATCAAATCTATTGTGGCCATATAACTAGATAAATTATATAGGATGTAGTGCATTATTGATTTACTCTTATGATTATAGAGGATGCACATACCTGATTTTAAATTCTCGTGTTTTGACAGGATACCTTCTTGATTCAACTTGTCAATTGGAGTTATAGATATTGTTTTTTTAGTATTATTCCTGATTATACCAATTTGTGCCACTCTCATGATTGATAACATGAACAGAGATATGAACTAAATGAATAGTTAAATGTTTAATCATGTTGAGCGTGCATCTTTTCGATTTATACCTGATTTATTGATGTATCAAAACTTTCTCCAGATTTACTCCTGTAGTGCCTCGACCAATGGCATTATATACTCGATCATGAGGTTAAGAACTATAAAACCTCTATTTCCATGTATTTGGACCACCGTGTAACTTAACGACCTTTTGATGCCGGATAGATTACCATAGATTTACTCTTGATCCTTTAAACCTAAGTTCATTAGATAAAGCAAGTGTTCGTCATTACCTTGAATTCGAAAGAAGAAAGAAAATGAATTGCTTTTGGATAAACATTCTGATTCTTACATTTTTCGACATCCATTGATAAGATGTTTAGTGAATAAGGAATTATGGGAAGTAAGATGATTAAATTCAGATTAGATTCTATAGCCAAGGAACCTCAGATGAAGAAATGGAGGATTTATTTTGAGATTGTTGAATAGATGGATATGGTCATGTCTATAAAAGAGTGCATGAGAAAGAAAGTAAGTAACAATCCCAAGATATTTTCGAGGTATATGAAAGAGGGATCAGGGTAGAACAACAATGATAAAGAAGGTGTAAGCTAATGAGCTTTTTGGGATATATGAGATTTTAAGCAATAGTCTTTGAAAAACTAAGCGATTAAGGAGCTAGATGTGCTCTTAAGACCTTTATACCAGATTTTACTAGTTCAAGCCCTTTTGGACTAGATGTTGTATTGGATGAGTGTTATTAATAATGTACGAATCACATGGATGGGCAGAATTTGGATGCAACCTAAATCGACTTGAGATGGCAGACTTTGACGTCATCTTGGGAATAGACTGGTTGTCTCAACACTCTACAAAGTTATTTTGTGCATAAAAGAGGTTATCATTCAAGAATAAAGATGGCATATAATTTAGTTTTATTGGAAGCATGTTGCCTAAGAAGTGAAAGCTGATCCTCTCTATGCTAAAGGCGAAGAGATGCTTTGAAGAGAAAGAAGTTAGATATATGGTATATGTGGTATACATTACCAAAGAAGCACCACAGATGGAAGATATTGATGTGATGCATAAATTTTCTGATGTGTTTCCTAGAGACTTACCTGGGTTACCATCTGATCATGCGACCGAGTTCGTCATCGACTTGTTACCAAGGACGATACTTGTGTCAAAGGCACCTATAGAGTGGCACCTATAGAGTAGCTCCTATGGAGTTGAAGGGATTGAGACTCAACTACGGAAGTTATTAGACAATGGTTCTAATCGGCTAAGTATTGCATCATGGGGAGCGCCAATGCAATTCGTGAAGAAGAAGGACGATAGTGTCAGATTATGTATAAACTATCGGGAACTAAATAAGCTCACGAACAAGAATCGATAACTACTACCTCAGATCGACGACTTGTTTAAACAGTTGCAAGGTGCAAAGGTATTCTCTAAGATTGATTTCAGTCAAGATATCATCAGCTGAAGAATTTAGACAGCGATATCTCGAAGACAACTTTTAGAACCAGGATTGGGCAATTATGAGTTCTCGATTATGACGTTTGGATTAACCAATGCCCTTACATCTTTTATGGAACTGATGAACTGGGTGTTTCATGGCATGTTGGACACGTCGGTCATAGTTTTCATAGATGATATTTTGGTTTATTCCAAGAATGAAGCAACTCATACAATGGATCTTAGAACAGTTTCACAACAGCTGAGAAGCGAAAAGCTTTATGCCAAGTCCAAGAAATATGAGACCTGATTAAACAAAGTGATCTTCTTGGATCACGTAGCATCATAAAAAGGGATTAAGGTGGACCCTAGTAAGATAGAAGTAATCATATGGTGAGAAACACCTAAAGAACATTGCGAAGATCCAAAGTTTCTTGGGTTTAGTTGGCTATTGCAAATGATTTGTGGAGGACCACTCTAAGATCGTGAAAACCTCTTACCAAGCTAACCAGGAAGGGAGAAGAGTTTAATTGGACTGACAAGTATGAAGAATGTTTCTAGACTCTAGAAACAAGGTTGATATCGGCTCCCATCTTGACTATTCATATCCCAGGACAACCATTTACCTTATACACTGATGCGTCTGGATTGGGTTTAGGATGTGTGCTTATGTAAGGAGAACAAGCGATTGCATATGTTTCAAGATAACTGAAAGAGCATGAAAAGAATCACCCAACTCATGATTTGGAGTTAACAACTGTGATTCATGCAATCAAGACGTGGAGACATTACCTATATAGAGAAGAATTTCAGATTAAGTTAGATTACAAGAGTCTTACTTATCTCTTTACCCAGAAAGAGTTGAACAGGAAGCTAAGGAGATGGTTGGAACTCCTGAAGGATTAAGACCGTGATATTCAATGTCACCGGTGCAAGGCTAATGTAGTAGCTAAGGCCTTAAGCAAAAAGGGAATTATGAAGTCTAAGGAAGGACCCAGTATAAATGTTGTCTTCTATTTCACAGCAACAAATTCAGATTAGAGGAAGAGTAACATATAATAGAAACTCGTGATGATCCAATTGAGCGAGAACTTATGGATGAACTTATGGAGCAATACTTCATCGACTGTGCTTGTGGCATTAAAGATCATCTCTGAATCGATGGATGAAGTAAAGGTAGTAATTTTGTTAGATCTATATATAAGAATGATGCAAGAAGATTAGAGAAAGAAAAAAAAAAAAACTAACCCTGACTTACTTTGGATGCGAAAAACGTCCTGAGATACAGAGGATGATTATGCATACCTGAAGTGAAAAATGCTGATCATAGATACAAGATAATGCTAAAAGCCCATTCTATTCTGTATTGGGTACATCCTAGAAGTACAAAATATACCAAAACATGAAGAGATTATTTTGGTAGAAGGAAGTAGAAGTAGTTGTGGCGAGATGCATATTTTAGTAACTGAATTATCAGCAAGTAAAGGCTGAAAGATAAAGACCAACGTGACTTACTACAACCACTATTGGAACTAGTTTGGAAGTGAAACTGCATTACAATGAACTTTGTCCCCGGTTTGCCACTGACTCCCAGATCGATTGACGCAGTTTGGGTGATTGTTGATTGCCTTATGAAGATAGCTCATTCCATTGCTATACGACCTCGATGTGTTTTGGAGCGACTAACTAAGCTATATGTAGATAATATTGCTAGATTGAATGGTATGCCTGAGTGCATAGTATCTGATAGAGGCTCATGCTTTATCTCAAAGTTTTGGGAGGATCTACAGAAAACAATGGGGACAAAGTTGAAGTTTAGTATCGCATTTTACCTTAAATCGACGGAAGTCAGAGCGGATTATACAGATCTTAAGAGATATGCCCCGAGCTTGTGAAATTGATTTCAAGGAGCTTGAGTTGAGAAGTTACCGTGAATTGAATTTGCTACCAAGCTACTATGTAAATGTCACCTATGAAGCATGGTATGGTAGAAATGTTGAATTCCTCTATTTTGGAATAAAGTTAGTGAATGAAGAATTTTAAGACCTGAGTCTATTGAAGAAACCTGTCGAGTGGCAAACAAGATCAAAGAAAAGGTCAAAAACAGCTCAGGATTGTTAGGAGAGACACTAAGACCTTGAGTTCGCCATAAGTGACAAGTGTTCTTGAAGATATCACTTATGTATGGTTTGAAACGATTAGACAAGAAGGGAAAATTGTATCCTATATAAGTTCTGGGACCTCATAAAAATTTTGGAGAGATGTAAAAAAGTTGCATATCAACTAGCATTACCACTGTCCATGTCTAGTGTGCATGACGTATTTTGCGTATCTCTATTGAAGAAGTAAGTTGGAGATCCATATTAAAGGTATTGACCACTAATCTACTGGATTAGATAGAAGATTTAATATTGAAGTGGTACCAGCCTAGTTCACTGGTTGGAAGGTACAACATCTCCAAAGCTGGGATAATTATTACATGAAGGTAGCCTGGCGAAGACAAGACGTGGAGGAGATTGCATGGGAGGAAGAAGATGCAATGCAGAAACAGAATTCCCACCTATTGACTCCGAAGTAAATTCAAATTTTGAGGACAAAATTTATTTTAAGGATGGGGGAGTTGTAAGATCTGTACGTTTAAATTTCGAGGATGAAATTTCTTGTAAGGGTGGTGGAGTTGTAAGACCCGTACGCCACGAACCCGGCATAACCTTACATTCTCGTGTCGTGACCAGTCTACCTATCATGGTCGAGCCAAGTGGATCAAGGGCATGAAGAAACCACAAGACCAGGTATGATTCAACCCAAAAATAGTCAATTATGAGCGTGTGGTCGCATGCCTATACTGGTGTGACCGACCCCACCTCAAAAGAGTCCAACCACACAAAATTAAGTCGTGGGGTCAGACATTTTAAAAAGGTAGGATCACGGATTCTGCGACCCCACCTTCGACCCCATGGAACCAGTCAAAATCGTAAATTAGAAAACCTTCCTAATCCGAAGGGGGGTTTTTCTAAACTCATTAGGGCATATTATGGAGGGTTTTCCTCTATAAATAGGATGTCCCTTAGCCTCTTTCACTCTTTTAGAACTCCAACTGAAAGTGAGAGAAAGAGAAGAGAAAGAAGAGAAGGAAAATTGAAGAAGAAGACTAAGGAGGAGGAAAATTCAGAGAAAACTCTGAATCTTCAGCAAACATAAGGTATGAACAAATTTCCCATGTTAAATTGAGAGCCTAGAATAGTTTATGAAGAAGATAGGATTTAGGAGAAACCCAAATCATCCATCCATGGAAAAATTTCAAGAGAATCCATGGAAGAAATTCTGTGGACAATAGATGGTGTATAAAATAATAGTTTTGAGCCGTAGAACAATCATAGGAAGGACCATGATGATAAGCCAAAGGATTCAAACATGAAGGAATGGAATTAAGAGAGAAAGGTCAACCATAACACGTGTAGTCGCACGTGGGGTCGAATGATGTCCGACCCCACAAGACCCACATGTCCGACCACATGCCCTCGAGAAGTTTCCACGGAGGGTGTGGTCGCATGTGGGGTCAGAGTATGTCCGACCCTACCCTGCGACCCCATGCCCTGTGGTCACAGAAACTGAGACCCCAGGTGCTGCCCCACCTGCGACCCCACAGTTTCTATTAGTCTAAACACATGAGAATTAATTCTAATTAAAAATCTATCAACTTGTTAGGTTTCCAAGTGGTCTAAGAGAGAATTACAAAGCTTGAACGAGGATCTATTATCAATCAAAGGTGAGGGAACAAGACTTAAACTAATTGGCTAATAATAAACTGTTTTTGTTTACTGAGTTCAATACCATGAATGATTCTATGCTTGTATGCTTGTAATGTGCATTTAACATGTCATCCAATATTCCTGCTATTAATGTTCATGCATATTTAATTCTGTTTATTTATAACATGATGATGATGATGATGCTAGGAATAAGCGTGTAAATGTTTGTGTGTGGTTAATGTACTTGATGAGAGTGAGGCATCAGGGGAAGTGTGATGCGGTGCGGTCCTAAGCATTTTAGCTCTATCTCTACTCAAGTCTTGTCCACTGACATCATCATATCGCCATTACTTTAGCAGAACTATTAGGTCGTAGGGCATCAGGGGAGGTGGTCTCAGACCATGTAGTCTCTGACTCTGCCGGGGGGCCTTAGCACTATCTCTATGGACGTATTGAGGGATGCTGGGGTGAGGCCTTGGATAACTGTTTGACATTAGGATTGGTTAGTTACGAGCCCAGTTCGCAAGCCCTCGCAAATAGGGGCTTACATGTTGGTATGGGTAGGGCATAAGGGGAAGTGTGATGTGGTGCGATCCTAAGCACTTTAGCTCTATCCCTATTCCATGGTGGGTGCATGTGGGACGACAATGGTGTTTGATCCATTGGGCGGCTTCACACACTCGTGTATAGAGGTGTGGCGGCCACCTATCCTTTCTATTGTACATTGCAAACTTATGAACCAGACCAAAGATATGAATTGAATGCATGCAAATGTTTGTTGCATTTTTTTGTTTACTCGCTGAGCTCAAGTTGCAAAGCTGACACTTGCGCATGCAATTTTTTTTAGTTTCTGATGTTGCAGGTATTACGGTTGAAGATTATGTAGACACGCCAAAATATGAATAGGTGGCGGCTATGATGAGCAAGCTGTAGAGGACTATTGTGATTTGTTAAGCGAGCTTTTCAACTGTGGATACGCTTAGTGTTAAATTTTTGTATTTGGATATCTGTAATATGTATTAAATTATGTTTTGGCTACTTGGAGATAAATGGAATATTGATTATTTATCATGACTAGGCCTCAGTTCATTATCTGTAAGACTTTCACTATTTACTTTATTATCTCTGATTAATGTAGAATGTGTTTTGGTTTAACATGGTGGGTATAGCCTATTCGAGATCCTGGTTGAACCGTTGGTTTAATGATGGTTCATCACACCATTCTGATTGGTGTAGAATTGGGGTGTGACACTAGCTCTATCTCTACTCAAGTCTTGCCCACTAACATCGTCGTATCGCCATTACCTTAGCAGAACTATTACTTCCTAGGGCATCAGGGGAGGTGGTCTTAGATCGTATGGTCTCTGACTCTGTCGGGGGGCCTTAGCTCTATCTCTATGGACATATTGAGGGATGGTGGGGTGAGGCCTTGAATACACTGTTTGGCATTAGAATTGGTTAGTTGGAAGCCCAGTTTGCAAGCCCTCGCCAATAGGGGCTTACGTGTTGGTATGGGTAGGGCATCAGGGGAAGTGTTAGCGGTATTTGATCCGGACCTATCTCTATTCCATGATGGGTGCATGTGGGATGACAATGGTGTTTGATCTATTGGATGGTTTCACACACTCGTGTATAGAGGTGCGGCGGCCACCAAACCTTTCTATAGCATATTGCAACCTTATTAACGAGACCAAAGATATGAATTGAATGCATGCATATGTTTGTTGCATTGTTTTGTTTACTCACTGAGCTCAAGTTGGAGAGCTGGCCCTCATGCGTGTAATTCTATTTTGTTTCTGATGTTGCAGGTATTACGGTTGAAGATTATGTCGACACGCCAACATATGAACAGGTGGCAGCTATGGATGTACAAGCTGTGGAGGACTATTATGATTCGTTAAGCGAGCGTTTCAACTATGGATACACTTAGTGTTTAACTTTCGTATTTGGATATTTGTAATATGTATTAAATTGTGTATTGGTTACTTGGAGATAACTGAAATATTAATTATTTATCATGATTAGACCTCTGTTCATTATTAATAAGACTTTTGCTATGTACTTTATTATCTCTGATTAATTTGGAATGTGTTTTGGTTTAACATGGTTGGCATAACCTATACGAGATCCTGGTTGAACCGTTGGTTTATTGACGGTTCATCACACCATTCCTGTTAGTCCAGAATTGGGGTGTGACATGCAACCTCTTCTTAATGCTCAGCGGACAATGGATCAGGGTGTGGTGGATCTCACTCTGAGTCTCTACGTCACCCAGGAGTATAGCTTTATCTTCTTTTATAGTTACTTTCATTTTTGGTGTATGGCCATTATTCTCCTATCTTTGTTGGATTTAGCCCGAGATCTTTTCCTTTACCTCTACAGGGATTTAAGCGTTACTAGCCATTTTTCTTCTTCCTCTGTCATACATTGAGTTTCACATCTTGTGAGTACCAACTCGGTATTTCAATTTTCTACTTTATAGATGCTCCCTTTTTGCTACTGTACTATATCCTTTGTATACTTAGACAACTGCCCGACTTATAGATCATACCCTATATTATTTGTTTGTCCGGATACATTTAGATTTTCTTTTCTGTCTGTTATACATATGGTTCCACCTTTTATATATATATATATATATATATATATATATATATATATATATATATATATATATATATATATATATATATATATATATATATATATATATATTATTGTCTTGTTTAAGTTCTGTCTCAACCAACACAGGTGTTTATGGTGTGTTTGTATTAAAGCTTTTAATTTATCCTAACTCAGTTCATGGACTCTAGTGGAAGTATTCAAGTTTGATGGGTAAGGCTTGAAAGCTCTGATAACAAATTGTCACACCCAAATTCTGGACTAATCAGAATGGTGTGATGAACCATCAATAAACCAATGGTTCAACCAGGATCTCATATAGGCTATGCTAACCATGTTAAACCAAAACACATTCTACATTAATAATCAAAGTAAATAAATGAATAGCGAAAGTTTTATTAATAATGAACTAAGGTTTAATCATGATAAATAATTAATATTCCAGTTATCTCCAAGTAACTAAAACATAATTTAATACATATTATAAACATCCAAAGACAAAAGTTAAACACTAAGCGTATCCATAGTTGAAACACTTGCTTAACAAATCATAATAGTTTTCCACAGCTTGCTCATCCGTAGCTGCCACCGGTTCATAAGTTGGCGTGTCGACATAATCTTCAATCATAATACCTGCAACATCAGAAACTAAAAAGAATTACGCGTGCGAGGGTCAGCTTTTCAACTTGAGCTCAGGGAATAAACAAAACAATGCAACAAACATATGCATGCATTTAATTCATATCTTTGGTTTGGTTTATAAGTTTGCAATGTGCTATAGAAAGGTTTGGTGGCCCCCGCACATCTATACATGAGTGTGTGAATCCGCCCAATGGATCAAATACCATTGCATCCCACATGCACCCACCATGGAATAAAGATAGAGCTAAATTGTCTGGATCAAACACCACCAACACTTCCCCTGATGCCCTACCCATACCAACACGTAAGCCCTTATTGGCGAGGGCTTGCAAACTGGGCTCGCAACTAACCAATCCTAATGCCAAATAATGTATCCAAGGCCTCACCCTAGCATCCCTCAATACGTCTATAGAGATAGAGCTAAGCCTCCCTGACAGAGTCAGAGACCACACGGTCCAAGACCACCTCCCCTGATGCCCGACGACGTAATAGTTCTGCTAAGGTAATGGCGATACGATGATGTTAGTGGGCAAGACTTGAGTAGAGATAGAGCTAGAGTTTAGTGACGAGGTCAAAGACCACCTTGCCACATCCTCCCCCTAATGCTCCACTCGCATCTAACACACCAACCACACACATACATTCACATGCCTATTCCTAGCATCATCATCATCATCATGTTATAAATAAACGAAATTAAATATGCATGAATAGTAATAGCAGAAATATTGGATAACATGTGAGATGCACATTACAAGCATACAAGAATAGAATCAATCATGACATTGGACTCAATAAAGTTAACAATTTATTATTATCCAATTAGTTTAGGTCTTGTTCCCTCACCTTTGATCAATGTTTGTTTCTCTCCCAAGCTTTGGAAGTCACTTTGAATCTATTAGGAACCTAAACAATTAATGTATTTAAGTTAGGGTTCAAGTTTACCAATTACAGTAGTCAAAAAACATGTTTGGTCTCAAAATATGCTTATCGTGTGGTCGCACATGTGGTCGGACCTGTGGTCGCAATATATGAGACCATACACTGTGTGGTCGAACCCTGTGGTCGCATTTTATGCGACCATACCATGCGACCACACCTTTCCTCTGAACTTCCCGAATAGCTGTGGTTGACCCTCTGGTCACCCTGTGGTCGACCACAGGCTGCGACTACATGATGTTTGATCAATTTTTCATCTCAATCCGAATTCTTCCTGAGTCGATTCCTCGGCTCATCACTTGGGTTCATCCTATGGTTATCCTATGACCATTATCTACAGTTTCTCATTATCAATTATTCCTAACCTATTTTCTCATGATTTTTCTTAGAAATTTCGTAACCGAAATCATTACATTAGATTTAACACATCAACTTGAAAAGAACCTATTCTATCTGATCTACCCCATAGAGTCAACTCCATACCTTAAGTTTGCTATAGAGAGATAGAACTTTTCTCTACAAAACCTTATTCTCCAAGCTTCTTCTCCAAATCTCCTTCTTCCCCTTCTCTTCCTTTCTCTTTCTCTCTTAGGTTTAGGGTTTCAATTTGAGTTCTAAAAGAGTGAGAGAGGCTATGGAATGTCCCTTAGATAGAGGAAAACCTCCATATAGAGTCCCACTTTAATTAGGAAAGAGTCCCCCTTAAATTAGGAAAGTTTCCTAAACACGGAGTCTGTTCAGTATCGTGTGGTCGTAGAACCCATCGATCACACGTCCAAAAACTATGACCACACGTCCCAGACTCCAGTGGTCTCATTATTCTGAGGTGTGATTGACCCCACCTATTTAGGTATGCGACCACACGCTCCTAATTAGATGATTTTGGATTCAATTTCATACATAGCCTTGTGGTTTCTTCACGCACTTGGTCCGCTTGGTCCGACCATGATAGGAAGACCTGATACTTGGTAAGACTGGGTTAGTATGATACGGGTCTTACAATAAGAACTTGTGTTTTTTGAGACATAAATTAAGAAAGAAAATAATGCATGTATGTAAATGGGAAACAAATGGATATAGCTATATATAGACTTGAATATGAAATAACAAACGTACATCATGGGTCAGAGTATAGTCCACAATTCTGACAGTTACTCTGTAATACAATTAGAAAGAAAATGTAAATGTCATGGTGCGGGAGGAGGAGATGTCACACCCCAATTTTGGCTGAACCAGAAGTGTGAGTGAACTGTCACTAAACCAACAGTTCACACCAAGATCATAATAAGACCATGTCCACTCATACAAACCATTGCACATAACCATAATCAGAATATAATAAAATATTACAGAAGTCTTAAATTAAATGAACTAATTCTATTGATAAATAAATTATCCAATTATTCAAAAATACCAAAACATAAATAATTATCCTTACATCCCAATTATAAATCCAACTGAAAAAAATAGAATAAACAAATCCATTATCCTAGAGGTACACGCAGAAAGGGCACTCGCATAAAGCGTCAAGCTCATCCTCCCCTGCTTGCACTTCCAAGGTAGCAGCACCTCCATATACCGGAGCATCCATGTATTCCTCTATAGTGTAACCTGCATCAATATTTAAAAATAGTGTGTCCACAAGGGTGAGCTCACAACTTAGCTAGGTAAGACAATCAGACAGTGCAACAAACAACATGCATGGATAACATTCACATTATGGTCTGGTTTTAAGTTTGCAATGTGCTATAGAAAGGATTGGCGGCCACCGCACCTCTATACATGAGTGTGTGAAGTCGCCCAATGGATCAAACACCACTGTCATCCCACATGCACCCACCACGGAATAGAGATAGAGCTAAAGCGTTCGGAACAAACACCGCCAACACTTCCCCTGATGCCCTACCCATACCAACACGTAAGCCCCTATTGGCGAGAGCTTGCAAACTGGACTCGCAAGTAACCAATCCTATATGTCATCACAATAGGCCCTATCCCAGCATAACTCCCTATGGAATAGAGATAGAGCTAGAGTCTAGTGGCCAGGCCAGAGACCACAGTGCCACTTCCTCCCCCTGATACCCTACCCGCACCAAGCATGCTAAGATAGAAACGATACAAAAAGGTGCTAGTGTGAGGAATGATCCTAGATCCCAGGCCCTTTCCATTCCACACACCAACGAAAACAATCACATGCCTAACAGTCACATCTTAGCATAGCGAGTATGCATGAATAATATAATAACTGAAAGTAAAGATAACATGCGAGTATGCATAAATACCATTCCATAGAATCATAATTATTAACAACGTTTTACTGTTATTTAATTATTAGGGTTTAGGTCCGATTCCCTTACCAGATGCTTGATTGCTAGCTTGCTCTGTGTCACAGAATCCAAACTCGCTATCACAAGGTCCTACATGAGGTTAGGGTTGAATTAGAATTAGTTTCTTAGGGTTTACGTTGGTCGGAAAACCAACTGGGTCAAAAACACTCCTCACAGTGCAGACCGGTCGAACGTATAGATTGTAGGTACCGGCCGCGGCACTGTAGGGAAAGGTGCTACCGGTATGGTCGACCGGTCCCCACAGACTAGTCTCCGAGAGATACCAATCGCAGTACTGGTCGCATATGGAGCAACCGGTATGCCTCCGGAAGACCATCAACGAGGTTCTATCCTTCCATCGATCACCCCCTATTAATTCTAGGGTTTCTCCTATACATTATAGGTCTGAGCAACGAGTTATAGTTGTTTCATACTCTATTCAAGTCCTAGTTTTGTTGATCCTCAACCTAGAACTTGAATCTAGGGTTATTAACTGTATTAGGGTTTGACGGCAAATTCAAAGGTTTAGATCAATACCTCGCCTTGCATGGTATTGATCCATTCATGACTAACCTTCTGTAATGCTTAACTTAGAGAAAAGTTCAAGCACTTACCATTGGTTCGCAAGTAGGGTGTTCTTCATCCAACGGCAACGGCGGCTCCTCTCCCTCCTTCCTTAGCTCTTTCTCTTTCTTCGATCTCTTTTTCCTCTCTAGGGTTTGTGAGGATCAATGAAAGAGATTTAAGGAGGTTTAAGGGTCCTTAAATAGACTAGGATTGAGTTTAGCAAGTCCCCTTACATTAGGAAAGTCCTAGGGTTTGATATTTGGAAAGTGAGACCTACTGAGATCCATTTTCAGATCTAAGTAGTTTGCCTGCGCAAACATATTGGTCGACTGGTACCATCGACCGGTATGAAATAATTATCATACATGGGTCCATTTTGTACCTGGTTGTCATCCGTTTGTCCCGTTTGGCCCGGTGTTGATTGGAAGACCTGTTACGACATGAATTAAAGGTTTAGATCGGGTTCATGAAGTGTGAGTCTTACAACTCCCCCACCCTTAAAAGAAATTTCATCCCCGAAATTTACATGTAGGTTTCACAACTCCCCCACCCTTAAATAAATTTCAGCCTTGAAATTTGTTCGTACCTTGTTCGTTGAAAAGGTTAGGGTATTCCTTTCACATCGCATTCTCTTCCTCCCAAGTGAATTCTTCTACATCTTGGGTTTTCCAATGCACTTTAACATAATGGATATCTTTGCTCGGAGATGTTGTACCTTTCGGCTTGTGAGCATCACAGGTACCACTTCAAATGTCAAGTCCTCTGTCAAGTCTAGTGGGCCTGCTGTCAAGATGTGCGATGGATCCCTGACATACTTCTTCAATAAAGAAACATGGAACACATCATGAACGCTTGACATGGATGGTGGTAGAGCCAGTTGATATGCCATATTACTACGTCTGGTCAAAATCTCGTATGGTCCCACATACCTGGGGCATAGCTTTGCCTTCTTATCGAACCATTTTAGACATTGAACAGGTGATATTTTCAAGAACACCTTGTCACCCACTGCAAACTCTAGATCTCGACGTCAGTTGTCCGCGTAGTGCTTTTGTTGAACTTGAGCTGTGTTCACTTTTTCCTTAATTTAATCAATCGCTCGATAAGTTTCTTCTACGAAGTTCGGTCCTACAATCCTTCTCTCTCCCACTTCATTCCATAATAGAGGTGTACGACATTTCTTCCCATAGAGTGCCTCATATGGAGCCATCTGGATCGTAGCCTAGTAACTATTGTTATAAGAAAACTCGATAAGCGATAGCTTCTCGTCCCAAGCTCCTTTGAAATCTAGGGCACACGCTCAGAGCATATCCTCTAGGATTTAAATAGTTCTTTCTGACTGTCTGTTTGTCTGAGGATGAAAAGCTGTACTAAACTTCAACTTGGTTCCCATGGCTTTCTGTAATCTTTCCCAGAACTTTGATGTAAAACGGGGATCTCTGTCAGATACTATACTTTCTGGGACGCCATGAAGTCTGACTATATTATCCACATATAGCTTGGCTAGCTTGGTATACTGAGGTCTGACAGCGTTGAATCGAGCTGTCTTGGTAAGTCGATCAACTATAACCCACACGACATCCACTGACCTTGGTGTCAAGGGTAGGCCAGTGATGAAATCCATTGTGATACAATCCCACTTCCATGCTGGCTCCGATAGTGGTTGTAGCAAACCTGCGGGTCTCTGCCTTTCTGCTTTAACTTGCTGGCAATTTAGACATTGGAATATGAATCGAGCTACATCTGCTTTCATACCCCTCCACTAATATAATCTTCTTAAATCATGGTACATCTTGGTGCTTCCTGGATGTACCGAATATGGGGTATAATGGGCTTCTATCATAATTCTATCTCTGATTTTTAAGTTCTCATTCCCAGGTATACATAATCTTCCACGATACCTGAGTATCTTGTCTGAATCCAAGGTGAAGTCAGGGTTACTTTTACCTTTCTCTAGATCTGCTTGCATAATCTTGAGATGTGGATCCTGTAGGATTGCTACTTTTACCTCATCTATTATATTCGATGAGATCTTCAAAGCTGCGAACATCAATGTGAACTTATGAATTAAGCCCTGTTCCACTAGATCTTCTGTAGTCTCTAATATATGCTCTTCATCATTTTCTATTAAACCCGAGGCTGCAGCATACAATGCAGTGTTGGTACTGGGTCCTGCCTTAGGTTTCAATGCCCACTTTCTGCTTAAGGCATCAGCTACGATGTTTGCCTTACCCGAATGGTACTGGATGTCACAATCATAATCTTTTAATAGCTCTAGCCATCTCCTCTGTCTCATATTCAGGTTCTTCTGAGTAAAAAGGTAAGTTAAACTCTTATGATCCGACTTAATCTGAAACTTTTCACCATAAAGGTAGTGCCTCCAAGTCTTGATTGTGTGAATGACCGCTGCTAACTCTAGATCATGTGTAGGATAGTTCTTCTCATGCTCTTTTAACTGTCTTGATGCTTAGGCAATCACCTGTTCTCCTTGCATCAACACACATCCAAGACCCAACCCTGAGGCATCCATATATAGGGTGAACGGCAAGCCTGGTGCTGGGATGGTCAAGATAGGTGTAGAGACTAGTCTTGACTTCAGAATCTGAAAGCACTTCTCACACTCATCTGTCCATATGAATTTTTCTCCTTTTTTGGTTAGTCTGGTAAGTGAAACGATGATTCTTGAGTAGTCTTCCACGAATCTTCTATAGTAACCATCCAATCCAAGGAAACTATGAATCTTTGCAACTGATTTCGGTGCATCCCATCCTACTATAGCTGTGATCTTGCTTGGATCTACCTTGATACCGTCTGTAGATACTACGTGATCCAAGAAGGCCACTTCCTTTAGCCAAAATTCACATTTCTTGAACTTGGCGTAAAGCTTCTCCCTTCTCAGCCGTTGTAGGGCTGCTCTCAAATGTGTTGCATGAGTCTCCTTGTCCTTTGAGTAGACCAAGATGTCGTCAATGAATACGATGATCGAAGTGTCCAACATGTCATGAAACACTCGATTCATCAGTTCCATGAACAACGCTGGAGCGTTAGTCAACCCGAATGACATTACCAGGAACTCATAATGCCCATACCTTGTCCTGAAGGCAGTCTTCGGAATATCTCCTGCCTTGATATTCAATTAGTGATAACCTGATATAAGATCAATCTCCGAGAAAACCTTTGCACCCTACAACTGATCGAACAGATCATTAATCCTAGGCAAGGGGTATCGGTTCTTGATGGTTAACTTGTTCAACTCTTGGTAGTCGATACATAGTCATACGCTATCGTCCTTCTTCTTTACGAACAATACAGGTGCTCCCCACGGCGATATGCTTTCAATAAAACCAAATTATGTGCCATCTTTGTTCTTAAATGATAACCTCTTCTATGTACATAATCACTTGTAGAGTGTTAAGACAACCAGTCTATTCCCAAGATGACGTCAAAGTTTGCCATTTCAAGTCGATTTAGGTTGCATCCAAATTCTGTCCATCCATATGATTCAGACAATGTTCATAACACTTACCCACTACAATATCTAGTCCAAAAGAGCTTGAACTAGCAAAATCTGGTATAAAGGTCTTAAGAGCTTGTCTGGTTCCTTCATTTCTTATGATTTTTCAAAGACTATCATCAAAAATCTCATATTGTACTCAATAGCTTACATATCTTTTATCACTGATGTTCTACCCTGATCTTTCTTTCGTATATCTCGAAAAGCATCATCTGACTATTTACTCATTACATATCCCAATTCTATCTATAAGCATTAAGGTATATGCTTATAAATTCATTAATTTAGCCAAACTCTTTGGGTCTTTACTCAATCATCTCACTCGACATTGGGCATAACTCAGTATTACTTCTACTAATCCGAATACTATCAATGCCATAATTTTTGACTTCATCCTTGTATCAACTCTTAGATCTGTCTTTAGAAATCTTCTGCCTTATCAAAATTCATACCTGATATAGCCGTCTTTAACTCTACCTGAGTGCTATCTATTTCTTTACTAGCTACTCTTGATAGTTCTCACTTTTTGCTCATGCACTCTTTTATAGACATGAATCATATCCATCCATTCAGTAATCTCGAAACAGATCCTCCATTACTTCATCTGAGGTTCCTTGGCTATAAAATCTAATATGAATTTAATCATCTTCCTTCCAATAATTCTCTTATTAACTAAACATCTTATCAATGGATGTCGAGAAATATAAGAATCATAATGCTTATCCAATAGTGTTTCATTTCCTTCTTTCGAATTCAGTATAATGACAAACACTTGTTTTATCTAGTAAACATAGGTTTAAAGGATCAGGAGTAAATCTATGGTAATCCAACCATCATCCAAAGGTCGTTAAGTTGCACGATGGTCCAAATATATGGAAATAGAGATTTTATAGTTCTTAACCTCATGGCTACAGGTTCTATCGAGTATATAGTATCATTGGTCAAGGCACTACAAGAGTGAATCTGGAGAAGTTTTGGTATATCAATAAATCAGGTATAAAATCAAAAAGATGTACATTCAGAATGATTAAACCTTTAAATGTTCATTTGGTTCATATCTCTATTCATGGTGTCGATCATGGGAGTAGCTTAGATTGGTATAATCAGGTCTAATTATAAGGAAATAACATATTTAACTCCAATTGACAGGTAGAACCAAGAAGGTATTCTGTCAAGGTACGAGAATTAGAATCAGGTATGTACATCCTCTATAATCATAAGAGTAAGTCAATAATGCACCGCATCCTATATAAACCTATCTAGTTATATGGCCACAATAGATTTGATCCTTTGTTGAAACGTTTGAGGCCTCATCTTCAGAAAATATTCCTCAACCCTTGTCGGATCATTCTGCCATGATGCATCTATCCCATACATTGGTGGCTGATAAGGGTAACCACCTTGATACACTGCTTGTTGTGCACCAAGCTTCTACACTGGGGTGTGCATTACTGGGACTTAGGGTATGGTAGGCACTGTGTTGTGGCTAACATGTGCTGCGGGTACAGTATTACTACCAATTGGTATCTAGCATAATATTGTCCCTCAGAGCGGCCACTACAATGAGTTATCTCAGCTCACCCAGTACCTGACTTACTGTGTCTGCACAAGGGAGCGGGTCTATCTTCCTTACATTATCATCAGGACCATGCGTCAGGCTACCATACCCGATCAGATAAACAACCTTCCTTATGGCCAGCTTATCACTACGCTCCTGCAGCTTTTACGAGTGGACATGAGGGATGAGATTACGATCGAGGACACTATGACATCAGACATTGATTGGGATGCCATTGTCCAGATGAGGATGGACAATCTGCCAATCAGTGATGAGGAGTTAGAGGCTCGTCCTCATCCGCTTAGGAGGGTAGCAGCAGCGGCAGCAACAGCAGTAGCAGCCAATGCGGCTCATGCAGAAGAGGCAAGGGATGATGATGATCAGATGGAGAACGTCCCTGCACGGGAACCGCAGCCCATACCTACCGCGGGACCATCCCAGCCTCCTCCCAATACCGTGATGGGTATGCCTATGGTGATTTGGGATGCCCAGCGTGAGATGAACCGTGACCTAGGGTGCCTCTCTCGCACCCTTAGACTCATGTAGAAGCAGGTACACTGGCTCTGGGTCGCATATGAGTGTGGCTATGACATTGTTGACCCTATTCCTCCTATGCCCCTAACCCCATGATGGACCACTTTATTTTTCTCTCCACTCAGTATGATTTTTATTATAACAGGGTAACTATCCGGCTTGTGGACTGTACCCTGTGGTACAATTAACTTATAGCTCTTTCGATGTTTTATGTTTATACAATTTTTTTCTTACTTGTTATGGTAACTTATGATCATTCTGCTTGTCACTATGGTTTCCTCACTAGAGCATGTGTATTTATTAATTTCACCTTTAGTATAGTACATTATGCTCTTTAGTATTTAGTCTCAGGCATCAAACAAGTGCTTAAGGTGTGTTTTTATTAAGACTTTTAATTTATCCTAACTCAGTTCATTGACTCTGTTAGGTGCAAATGTGGTCTGTTGGACAGAGCCTAAGGGCTCTAATACCAAGTTGTCACACCACAATTCTGGCTGAACCAGAAGTATGAGTGAACCGTCACTGAACTAATGGTTCACACCAGGATCTCAATAAGACCGTGTCCACTCATACAAACCATTGCACATAACCATAATCAGAATATAATAAAATACAGTGGAAGTCTTAAATTAAATAAACTAAGTACTTCTATTGATAAATAAATTATCTAATTATTCAAAAATACCAAAACATAAATAATTATCCTTACATCTCAATTATAAATCCAACTGAAAATAAACAGAATAAACAAATCCATTATCCTAGAGGTACAAGCAGAAAGGGCACTCGCATGAAGCGTCATGCTCGTCCTCCCCTGCTTGCACTTCCAAGGCAGCAGCACCTCCATATATCGGAGCATCCATGTAGTCCCCCATAGTGTAATCTGCATCAACATCTAAAAATAGTATGTACACAAGGGTGAGCTCACAACTTAGCTCAGTAAGACAATCAGACAGTGCAACAAACAACATGCATGGATAACATTCACATTATGGTCTGGTTTAAAGTTTGCAATGTGCTATAGAAAGGATTGGCGGCCACCGCACCTCTATACAGGAGTGTGTAAAGCCTCCCAATGGATTAAACACCACTGTCATTCCACATGCACCCACCATGGAATAGAGATAGAGCTAAAGTGTCCGGATCAAACACCGCCAACACTTCCCCTGATGCCCTACCCATACCAATACGTAAGCCCCTATTGGTGAGGGTTTGCAAACTGGGCTCGCAACTAACCAATCCTATATGTCATCACAGTAGCCCTATCCCAGCACAGCTCCCTATGGCATAGAGATAGAGCTAGAGTCTAGTGGCCAGGCCGGAGACCACAGTGCCACTTCCTCCCCTTGATAGCCTACCCACACCAAGCATGCTAAGATAGAAACGATATGGAAAGGTGTTATTGTGAGGAATGATCCCAGACCCCAAGCCTTTCCCATCCCACACACCAACGAAAACAATCACATGCCTAACAGTCACATTCTAGCATAGTGAGTATGCATGAACAATATAATAACTGAAAGTAAAGATGACATTCGAGTATGCACAAACATCATTTCATAAAATCATAATTATTAACAACGTTTTACTGTTATTAAATTATTAGGATTTAGGCCTGATTCTCTTACCTGAAGCTTGATTGCTAGCTTGCTCCGTGTCACAGAATCCAAACTCGCTATCACAAGGTCCTACATCATGTTAGGGTTGAATTAGAATTAGTTTCTTAGGGTTTACGTTGGTTGAAAAACCAACTGGGTCAAAAACACTCCTCACAATGCAGACCGGTCGCACGTACCGGTCATAGGTACCGATCACAGCACTGTGGGGAAAGGTGCGACCGGTATGGTCGTCCGGTCCCCACAGACCAGTCTACGAGAGATACCGGTCGCAGTACTGATCGCATATGGAGCGACCGATATGGTCGATCGGTATGCCTCCGGAAGACCATCAATGGGGTTCTCACCTTTCGTCGGTCACCCCCTATTGATTCTAAGATTTCTCCTATACATTCCTGGTCTGTGCAACAAGTTATAGTTGTTTCATACTCCATTCAAGTCCTAGTTTCGATGATCCTTGACCTAGAACTTGAATCTAGGGTTATCGACTGTATTAGGGTTTGACGGTAAATTCAAAGGTTTAGATCAATACCTCACCTTGCATGGTATTGATCCATTCATGACTAACCTTCTATAATGCTTAACTTAGAGAGAAGTTTACGTACTTACCGTTGGTTCGCAAGTAGAGTGTTCTTCGTCCAACGGCAACGGCGGCTCCTCTCCCTCCTTCCTTAGCTCTTCTCCTTCTTCGATCTCTTTCTCATCTCTAGGGTTTGTAAGGATCAATGAAAGAGATTTAAGGAGGTTTAAGGGTCCTTAAATAGACTAGGATTGAGTTTAGGAAGTCCCCTTATGCTAGGAAACTCCTAGGGTTCGATATTTGGAAAGTAGGACCCGCAGAGATCCGTTTCCTGATCTAAGTAGTCTGCCTGCCAGACATACTGGTCGACCGGTACCATTGATTGGTATGAAATAATTATCATACATGGTTGTTTCGTACCTGATTGTCATCCGTTCGTCTCGTTTGGCCCAGTGATGATTGGAAGACCTGTTACGACATGAATTAAAGGTTTATATCGGGTTCATGGAGTGTGTGTCTTAAAGGAGATGCCTCTCGGTCTCGCCCACCATCCTCGGCATACACCCTCGTGAGCCAGGCTACCTGTGCTTGGGTTGCTCGAAGACTTTTGGTGAGACTCGCCACCCGTCCATCAGTCACACGCTGAGCGTCTATGATCTCTCCTACCTGACAATCTATAGCACGCTGAGCGTCGCGAATCTCAAGCAATAAATCCATTATGTCTTCTGATGGTGGGAGGGAAGGACCAGCCGAATGAGAAGCCAGAGAAGGGCCGACTTCTGTAGAATGCTGTGGTGACTGAGGAGGTATGGCATCTACATCCATGTACATTCGATCATCATCCTCCTCATCCTCACTCTCTGATGCCTCTGCTACCACCGCACCTGTTGCCTCTGCATCTACTGCCGCCACTCCAGGAAGGGGATGCACCTTAGCGTTTCTTTCCTTGTCACTGACCTGTGCATCTCGCATCCCCATCTTACAGATGGTCTCCCAGTCTAGGTCAGCTGAAAAGGTGTCCTCAAGAATCCTCTCATGCATCAAGTTCACTTGTAGGCGAGTGAGCAGAGTGGTGATCAATCGCCCATAAGGTAGGTTACCCACCAGACCAGGCGTTGTGGCATGGTGCATGGTCTTGATGATGATATAAGGAAGGAAGATAGGCTGCCTAGTGCAGATGCAGTACAGAAGGTACTAAGTCAACTATGAAAATTTCTCATATTGTCCACTCTAGGGAATCAGGTTGTGCTGAATGATCTTGCAGTACACCCGAGGCTCTGGACGTAGGTTAATTGCTTTCATCTGCCAACGGTCGTCCCAAAGAATCTGGTTGTCAATTTCTACACGCATTCTCACTAACCGGAACTAGGGTTCCTTGGTTACATAGTAGACTAAGGGACCATCATTTGAGATGAACAGGATATCAGCCAACTCCTGGTAGTTAAATGAGATCTCTACTCCTTTGACTAAATTGATAATCCTGAGCTCTCTGCCCCTATCTATATCCTCTGGGTTACCTTTCACCTGTAAATTGCAGCAAAAACTACTTCAGCAACTCAGGATGGGTGCAACCCTCGTATAGAATCACAGGGAGCTATCCCATATCACCAAATGCCCCCTCCACATCGAATAGGACTAAGTTGGCCAAGTTGACACAACGACCCCGTTCCACCTTCTTGCGTTGGTACCAGGGATACTGTACCTCCGCTTCGTTGGACTTGAAGCGACAAGGATTGTAAACTCTGGGAACTTTAGTACGAACCATGTTACCTGAAAAGGCATAAACCTATAGGGAATAGGTTAGATATATAATATTCAAATTTGGCATTATGACGGCATGATTTCGCCAAAGCCTCATCTTGCCCAAATGCTTGGACTAGAGGACTTACATACTTCACAAACCATCATATAATGATAAATTAAATGAGAAATTATCATTAATTAAAACAAACTGAAGAAATTTAGGAAATTGGAAAAAATCCCCAATTTCTAGGTCAAAAGATAAATTTTCCATTGATTGACCAAAATAACCGATGAAACCCAAAAGTTCTATAGGGCTTTTGTCCGTTGGCTGCCCAATGGCAAGGTTTACCAGTAAAAATCAAATTTTTACAGTTAAGATTGAAATAAGCGATGAAAATTTAGAATGAACCGACAAAGAGAACAATGTGAACGTAGAATGTACCATAGAGATGTGGAATCCTATGGTTGATCGAAGAAATTTCACTCTGAGGTTCTAGGCTTCCATTGAGAGGGGGGGGGGGTGAATCAGTGTCTACTTAAATTTTCTCAAATGTTAACTATTGATGGACCTGTTACAAGAGCCCTGTAAATACACAAGCGTATGCACAGTTACCTCACAACCACTGTGTGGCTAGGCCAATCGACATGTGCATACCCATCCTGCAAAACCACAGCACTTCCACAAACATCCATATTTACAAGCAAACAACACAAAAGTTACGTGGTTCACCTCGACATTATGTGAGGGCTACGTCCACGGAGTAATGCCCCTCTTGGGCTTCGTATTTACTCGATACTCTTCTTGTTTAAGTTGCTACAACAACTAAGGTGTCACAACACCTACTTCTACCCTTGATAGTACAAGGGCTTAGGTTACAACCCCTTTCCGAACAAGTCCCAACTTACTGGAGAATACATTTAATAGTTTGATAAGAAAATTACAACTCCCTCTCAACAATGTAAGCAATGGTTTGTAACAGGACTTTTCACAAACACTTGTTCCACTAGCTATTCTCAACAATGAGAGTTTTGATGGGAATGTTACCTTTAATGCACAGCTCAATGAATGTAGTCAACTTTGCCACCAATGTGCCGCTAACACTGCTCTTTTATCACCCTTCAAACCTCCAACTCCATTGAGGACTTTTTACAACCACTTGGTGTGTGTTTTCCATTCACTAAGTCTCCCACAAGGCCTTTTCTTCTATTTTTAGCTCCTTTTCACATACACACACACCAAATGTGGCTTCAAAACCCCTTTAAATGAACTTAGAATGCCCAATTTAGTAAGGACCATTGATCTGGAAACCTTTCAAGTCAATCCAATGGCTGAATTTAAAATATAAACTTTTATGGTGACATGCGGCATGTCACCAATAATCGGCTGCCATATCAGCCGTTAAATGGGGCATTAAAAGGGCTGGTGTGATATCAGCCCTTGGATAGATGACGTGATTAACAAAGAGTAGGAGAACTGTGAGCCAATTGATGTGCATCTTGTAGCCATGAACTTTGCACCTGTGGTGCACCAAATCAAAATACAACTCCATAGTATGCGATTCACCATTATCCATTGGATCGACCCAATGAGAGGCCTTGCGATAGAATCTGACGGAACAAGGGCCTTCCGCCTTGATCTCGGCCGTCGATCTAGCATCCATTCTGTGTGGCTCTTTAATGACCATCGATCTTGAACCTCTATTTTGTGTTATGCCCAAAATACCCCCGAAAAACTTTATGAAGGCCTCTGTAACTAAACATAAGTGAGCAAAAGTGTTTACAGAGGCAAACTTCCAGTAGCCTCTTCTCTCTCCTGAAATTTAGTCGAACACATGGTGACATAGTCGACACTTTGATGATTTTCTGAAAATCTCAAGTCTCGACCATCAATGTGGTGTGCGTTGCAACATGCCATGGGCCTTGTGGCATAAAACCATGTGTTGCTAGCCCTTGCGGTAAGTGCTGGCCAAGGTATGCCTTGCGGCCATGCTGCTGGTGGCATGCCTTGCTGCCTTGTGGCATGGTGCTAGGCCATGTGGTGGCATGCTTTGCTGCCTTGTGGCATGGTGCCATGATGCGTTGTGGCTGCTGGCCCTTGTGGCATGCCAAGTGGCACCACATGCCACCTCATGATTTTCTCTCTCTTTAGTTTCTCTCTCCTCCTTCTCTCTCTACATTTTCTCTCTCTTTAATTTCTCTCCTCTTTCTCTCTCTATATTTTCTCTCTTCAATTTCTCTCTCTCCTCATTCTCTCTCTGCATTTTCTCTCTCATCATAGTTGGTTCATTTACCAATAATTACAACATATAGTCCAACACACTGTGAGTGGTCGGTACTGTAGCAACTCAGTGGAGGTGAGTTGAGTTGTGAACAGTAGAAGACAAAAAGAGAATGGAGAAAATGACTCGAAAAATTGGGTTTAAAAACCGAATTTGGGGTCGTGTGGTTGCAGAATTTGACCAAAAATGCGACCACATGATCGACCCCATGATCGATCACAGGCTCTCGGTGAGCTACCAGAGTTCGTATGGTCACAACCCTGTGGTCGCATATAGTGCGACCACACCCATCAACCCCACGATGAAAATGCCCTGTTTTGACTGAATGAGCTTAAAAAAAAATTTTAAAATTGAATTTTTGCCTCGTTTATTGTGAGATTAACATGAGATCAATGTATATTATACTTGCCTCATATGTTTCCTTGACCTTTCAGGCACTACCACTATCGAAAACAAGAAATGGCTAGGCGAAGAATAACCCGGAGAGGACGTAACCCAATTCCACCTCCATCACCACCTGTGGAGGTAAATTCCCATGAAAACCCTAAGGAACAAGAGAATCAAAATATGGTACCGCCAGGAGTTAACAACCAAGCCAACCCTAGCCCCACCTACGGATTTGACTATAACAGTTATGAATTTGGCACAACAGGTACAACAATTGCAGCAGATGCAAGCCAACATGCAAGTTGCTATGGGAATCGCTCCCCTAACCGAAAACATAACACTTCTACCAGCGGGGCAAGCTACGACCGTACCAGGGGGTAGCAACACCGTGCCCAAAACATTAACCAAGGTGGATATAACTAGGCAATTACTGGTATGGTCACCTATGGGATATGACAAGCGTTTGAGGGTTTTGCCTAATACCAGGGGGTAGCAACATCGTGCCCAAAACATCATCCATGAACAACACGGTACCCCAAGCACCTGAAACGCCAGTTGTATAAGCTTAAGTACAAAACCCTGAAGTACCTCAAGACAGATATAACTAGGCAATTACCAGTACCCACCGCCTATGTATGGAGCATATGCTCAGTATCGGTTGGACCATTAAAGGTTGATTGAGCATTTTCTAAAAATGAAGCCGAGGGAGTTCACTGGCAAGCCGTCAGATCCTTTATGGCCAGCCCACTGGATCGACGAGATGGAAAGGAACTTCATGATGATGACTATCAATGAAAAAGAGAAGGTATTATGTGCAACCTTTATGCTGAAAGGTGATGCCCATCATTGGTGAAAATCTACACGGAGTTATCTGCTGACAAAGCACATTCTATTGACCTAGACTACCTTCAAAGATGCCTTCTTCGAGAAGTATTTTTCCAGGAGTTTCAGAGATGCGATGGAAAAGGATTTTTTGAGTATGTATCAAGGACAGATGACTGTAGACGCTTATCAGTAGCGTTATGAAGAGCTGTTCTTCTTTGCTCTCTCTAGCATGCAGGAAGAAGATACTAAAACCCGAAGGTTTTTCATGGGACTTAGGGGAAGTATACGGGTGCATGTATTGGGGTTGGAAAAGAAGATCTATAATGAAGCTGTACAGATTACTTGAGTACTAGAATCAAGCCAGAGGGAGAGCTACTTTGCTCAGAATAGGGGCATTAAGAGGCTTAATGGAAATACATATAATGGAGGGAACTCCAAGACATTTAAACCCTTCTGTACTCAAGGCTTCAATGCTGCAGCTAAGACTACACCAACAGCCCAACCTCAACAAAGGCAAGGAAGTGCTGGAGTTAAGTGCTTCAACTGTGATCAAGTAGGGCATTATTCAAGGGACTGCCCTAAATCAAAGAAGCAACTGCAACAAGGCAAGGTTTATGCGGTAACTGCTAAAGACGTGGCTGCATCACCCGATGTAGTTACAGGTATGACCTGATCTTTTGTTGTAACGTCTTGTATGAGCATACAGATTAATTTAAGAATAATATCACAGGTAACGTACCCATTAATGGCATACCCTCCAGAGTACTCTTTGACTCTGGGGCCACTCATTCTTTTATATCTGTGTCATTTGAGAAGAAGCTAAGTCTACCCCTCAGACCTTTAGACAGTAAATTACTAGTATGGTCACCTATGGGATTAGAAATAAAATTAGACCAAGGTTATGGACCATGTCCAGTTCTTATAAATAGATGAAGTTTAGATGCCAACCTGGTGCAACTTGAGATGGCAGACTTTGACATCATCCTAGGGATGGACTGGTTATCCCAGCAATCTGTGAGTCTGCTTTGTGCTGAGAAGAAGATATCATTTAAAGACAAAGAAGGAGCAGAGTTCAGTTTTGCGGGAACCAAACTTCTCCATAAGCGAAAACTCATTCTTTCTGCATTAAAGGCTAAGAGATGCCTCGAGAAAGGAGGAACTAGTTACCTGGTGTCAGTGGTCGACTTCACCAAGGAAGCACCATGACTGGAAGACATAGAAGTGGTACAAGAATTTTTAGATGTATTTCTTGAGGAATTACTTGGTTTGCTACCTGATGGAGTGACAGAGTTTGTTATAGACCATATACCCAGAGCCGCACCAGTATCTAAGGCACCCTATAGAATGGCTCCGACTGAATTGAAGGAACTGAAATTACAACTACATGAATTATTGGACAAGGATTTTATCTGACCAAGCATATCGTCTTAGGGAGCACCAGTGTTATTTGTTAAGAAGAAGGACAGTAGTGTTAGATTATGTATAGACTACAGGAACTAAACAAGCTCATGATCAAGAATTGATATCCCCTACCTATAATTGATGATTTATTTGATCAGTTGCAAGGTGCAAAGGTGTTTTCCAAGACCGATCTTAGGTCTGGGTATCATCAGTTGAAGACCAAGGATGGTGACATTCCAAAGACAGCATTTAGGACCCGATATGGACATTATGAGTTTCTAGTGATGTCCTTCGGATTAACAAACGCACCTGCATCTTTTATGGAACTTATGAACCGGATGTTTCATGACATGTTGGACACCTCGGCTATCATATTCATAGATGATATATTGATATACTCCAAAGATGAGACAACTCATGCATCAGATCTTAGGTTAGCTTTACAATGACTAAGGAAAGAAAAGCTTTATGCCAAATTCAAGAAATGTGAGTTCTGGTTAAAAGAAGTGCAATTCTTAAGTCATGTGGTATCCACGGAAGGAATCAAAGTCGATCCTAGCAAGATTGAAGTCATTGTAATATGGGAAGCACCTATGAATGTTGCCAAAATCAGAAGTTTCTTAGGTTTAGCTGGATATTATCAACGATTCGTGGAAGACTATTCTAAAATCACCATACCTCTCACTAGTTTGACTAAGAAAGGAGAAAAATTTGTTTGGACCGATGAATGTGAAGAGTGTTTCCAAACAATGAAGAGAAGATTAATATCAGCTCCCATCTAGACTATTCTAATTCCAGGAGAACCATTTATCTTGTACATCGATGCGTCTGGATTAGGTTTGGGATGTGTGCTTATGCAAGGAGAACAAGTAATTACGTATGCTTCTAGATAATTAAAGACACATGAGAAGAATTACCCAACCCATGACTTGGAATTAGCAGCAATGGTACATGCTGTCAAGATATGGAGACACTATTTGTACGGAGAAAAATTTCAGGTTAAATCAGATCATAAAAGTTTCACTTATCTTTTCAATTAGAAGGAATTGAACATGAGACAGAAGAGATGGCTGGAGTTGCTAAAGGATTACGATTGTGACATCTAGTATCATCCAGGAAAGGCTAATGTGGTTGCGAATGCATTAATCAGGAAAGTTATGACAAAATCTCAAGAAGAAGCCAGCTCAATTGTTGCAATGTGTGACATAGGAAGAGTATTCAATTGCGACAGTAAGCAGTTCGTGATTGATAAACCAGATGATTCCACCAACCTAAGATTTATTCATCGATTTTTAAAATTTTTTGATACATTGAAGATTGTACCTGATCAGATAGACGAAGTGAAGATAGCTATTCAATTAGACCCCTATCTGAGAACAATACAAGAAGACCTTGAAAAGGGAAGGACTGTTCCTGACTTTACCTTGGATTCTGATAGGACATTAAGATACAAAGGAAGGGTGTATGTTCCTGAAAGTGAAAACTTAGACATCAGATACAGACTAATGAAGGAAGCCCACACGACTACCTATTTGGTACATCTAGGGAGTACAAAGATGTATCATGATCTGAAAGAAACTATATTAGTGGAGAGGAATGAAAACGGATGTAGTTAAATATGTGTCTCAATGCCTGAATTGTCAGTGGGTAAAGGCTGAAAGGTAAAATCCTATAGGATTATTGCAGCCATTACCAGAACCAGCTTGAAAATGGGACTACATTACTATGGAGTTCATCATTGGATTACCATTGACTAGTTTGGGTAATTATGGATCGACTTACCAAAACAGCTCATTTCATTGCCATAGGACCTCAATATACTTTGGAACGGTTAGCAAAGTTGTACGTGGATAACATTGTCAGATTGCATGGAGTACCTGAAAGCATATTGTCTGACAGAGACCTACACTTTACCTCAAAGTTTTGGAAAGGATTGCAGAAGGCTATGGGAACTACATTGAAGTTTAGCACAACATTTTACCCTCAGACGGACGGACAGTAGGAGCGTACTATTCAGATTCCAGAAGACATGCTTCGAGCTTGTGTTATTGGTTTCAAGGGGTCATGGGATGAGAGGTTACTATTGATCGTGTTCGCATATAACAATAGCTATCAGGCTACTATACAGATGTCACCCTATGAAGCATTGTACGATAAGAAGTGTCAAACTCCTTTGTTTTGGAACGAAGTCGGAGAGCGAAGAATTGTAGGCCCTGCAATTATGGAAGAAACTTGTAAAGTAGTCGACATAACCAGGGAAAGAGTTAGAGCAGCTTAGAATCGTCAGAAACAGTATGCAGATTATTGACGCCGAGACCTTGAGTTTATCGTGGGTGATAGAGTATTCCTAAAAATATCACCTATGCGAGGCTTAAAACGGTTCAGACAGAAAAGAAAGTTAAGTCTGGGGTACGTCGGGCCATATGAAATTGTAGCTAAACGTGAGAAGGTGACGTATCAGTTAGCACTACCCCCATTCAGGTCAAGTGTGCATGATGTATTTCATATCTCGTACTGAAGAAGTACATCCGAGACCCAACACACGTCCTAACTACGGATCCACCAGGTCTAACTGAAGGTTTGACATTCGAAGTAGTACCATTTGAAATTACCAGTCGAAAGGTTCAACGCCTATGGAACCGTGACATCTACTATGATAAAGTTACTTGGAGAGGCCAAGATGTGGAAGAAATCACATGGGAAGAAGAAATACTATGCAAAAGAAATATCCTCACCTTTTCAACTTGGAAGGTATGTGTAAATTTCGAGGATGAAATTTATATAAGAGGGGGGAGTTGTAAGACCCATACCATACTAACCTGGTCTTACCACCTTGTAATAGGTCTTCCTATCATGGTCAGACCAATCATACCAAGTGCGTGAAGAAACCACAAGGCTAGGTATGTCATTTGAACCAAAATCATCTAATTAGAAGCGTGTGGTCGCATACCTAAATAGGTGTGGTCGGCCACACCTCAGAATATTGAGACCACTTTAGTCTAGGACGTGTGGTCACAGTTTTGAGAAGTGTGGTCGATGGATTCTGCGACCCCACGTGCGACCACACGATGGTATAACCGACTCCGTGATTAGGAAACTTTCCTACTGAGGGGAGTTCTTTCCTAAGCAAAGTGAGACTTTTTATGAAAATTTTCCTCTATATAAAGGATGTCCCTTGGCCTCTTTCACTCTTTTAGAACCCAAACTGAAAGAGAGAGAAACAGAAGAGTAAAAAGAGAAGGAGAATTGAAGAGGAAGACTAGGAGAAGGAATTGCAGAGAAAGCTCTGATTCTCCAACAAGTTTAAGGTATGGAATCATTCCCTACTTTGAATGCCTAGAATAGATTATGGAGGAGATATTGATTCAAAGTAAGATCTCCATCCCAAAACCATGGACAAAACTTTAAGGAGATTCATGAAGAATGGATTAAAGTGAAGGATTATGTAAAAGTATAAATTTTAAGCCGTAGAACAATCATAGGAAAGATCATAATGTTAGCCATGGAATCATATTATGAAAGGATGGGCTGAGAGTAAAAGTCGACCAAAAACTCGTGTGGTCACAGGTATGACCGACCATACAAGGCACATATGTTCCACCACAGGCCCTCAGGAAGGTTCTAGGGAGGGTGTGGTCGCATGTATCGACCCCACACCCTATGGTCGCAGAAACTAAAACCACAAGTGCAGTCACACCTACGACCACTCAGCTTTCGGAGGTTTGTTTGATTCTAGGATGGACCATTGACTACTGTAAATTGATGAGCTTGAACCCTAGCTTAGAACTTACAAATTTCTTAGGTTTCCAAGAGGTTCAAGAGTGAGTTAAGAAGCTTGGAGAAGATTAAACATTTTTAGCAGTGAGGGAACATAACCTAAACTAACTAGCTAATAATAAACTGTTTGCTTTTATTGAGTCCAATGCTATGCCTGATTCTATGATTTCTTGTTTGTAATGTGCATATAACATGCCATCCAATATTCCTTGAAGACCTGCACTCCACTAACCCAGTTTAACCGTGTCGTGCCAGGTCTTTCCATCATCGCTGAACCAAGTGGACCGACAGTGTAAAGTAGGATCACAAACCAGGAAGGAGAATTTAGTTAAAAACATTAAAAGTATACGTAGGGTCGCATACCTGGGTAAGTACGGTCGAATATATGGAAAGAAACAATGGTCACTAATCAGTGACCCTACGGTCGATGTTTTCAACCCTATGGTTGACTGGTTCTATGACCGTAGGCCATCGATCGTACGAACCCAGCATCGACTCCGTGTTAGGAAAACTTTTCTAATTTGAGGAGGACTCTTTCCTAATTGCAAGAGGACTTTATATGGTGGTTTTTCTCTATATAAGGGACGTTCCTTAGCCTCTCTCACTCTTTTAGAACCCAAATTGAAACTTTAAACCTAAGAGAGAAAGAAAGAGAGGAAGAAAAGGAGAAGGAGATTTGGACAAGTAGGCTGAGAGGAAGGTTTTGCAGAGAAGAGTTCTATCTTTCTACAACAAGCTTAAGGTATGGACTTGACTCTGTAGGATAGAACAGATAGGATAGGTTCCATTCCATCAAGTTGATGTGTTGAACTTAATGTAACGATTTTGGTTATGGAATTTCTAAGCAAAACAATGAGAGAATAGTGTTGGGATAATTGATAAGGATAAACTGTGATCAAAGGCCATAGAATGATTTTAGGGTGAATCCCATTGATGATCCATGAGGAGAAACTCATATGAGAAGTAAAAATTAACTTGACTACGTATGGTCGCAGCTATGATCGACCATAAGATGAGAAAAGTATCGACCACAACCATTCAAGAAGAATTCAGGAAACATACGGTCGTAGGTACGGTCGCATGTAATACGACCATAGGGTATCAACCATATGTCCTACGGTGGCATATATTGCGACCATAGCATTGACTATGGATCATAGGATAACAGCAAGTATATATTGAGACCAAACAAGGTTTTTGACTACTGTAACTTTATTAACTTGAACCCTAACTTAAAATACATTAATTGTTTAGGTTCCTAATTGATTCAAAGTGACTTCCAAATCTTGGGAGAGGAACAAACATCAATCAAAGGTGAGGGAATAAGATCTAAACTAATTGGATAATAACAAACTATTTATTTATTTGAGTCCAATGCCATGATTGATTTTATCCTTGTATGCTTGTAATGTGCATCTCACATGCCATCCAATATTTCTGCTATTACTGTTGATACATATTTAATTCTATTTATTCATAACATGATGATGATGATGATGCTAGGAATAGGCAAGTGATTGTATGTGTGTGGTTAGTATGTTGGATGCGAGTGAAGCATCAGGGGGAGGACGTGGCATGGTGGTCTCTAACCTGGTCACTAGATTCTAGCTCTATCTCTACTCAAGTCTTGTTCACTGACATCGTTGTATCGTCGTTACATTAGCAGAACTATTAGGTCGTAGGACATCAGGGGAGGTGGTCTCGGACCGTGTAGTCTCTGACTCTATCGGGGGGCCTTAGCTCTATCTCTATGGACGTATTAAGGGATGCTGGGGTGAGGCCTTGGATACACTGTATGACGTTTGGATTGATTAGTTATGAGCCCAGTTTGTAAGCCCTCACCAATAGGGGCTTATGTGTTGGTATGGGTAGGGCATCAGGGGAAGTGTGGACGGTGTGTGATCAGGACACTTTAGATCTATCTTTATTCCATGGTAGGTGCATGTGGGACGATAATGGTGTTTGATCCATTGGGTAGATTCACATACTCGTTTGTAGAGGTACGGAGGTCACCAAACCTTTCTATAGACATTGCAAATTTAAAAATCAGACTAAAGATATGAATTGAATGCTTGCATATGTTTGTTGCATTGTTTTGTTTACTCACTGAGCTCAAGTTGTAGAGCTGACCCTTGCGTGTGTAATTCTTTTTGGTTTTTGATGTTGCAGGTGTTACTATTGAAGATTATTTGAATACGCCAACGTATGGACAAACGGTGGCTATGGATGTGCAAGCTGTGGAGGACGAGCGAGACTCGTCAAGCGAGTGTTTTTACACCGTTGTTACTTTGTGTTTAACTTTCGTATTTTGATACTTGTAATATGTATTAATTATGTTTTGGTTAATTGGAGATAACTGGATCATTTAATTATTTATCATGTAGACCTTAGTTCATTATTAATAAGACTTCCGCTATTTACTCAAATATTTTTTATTATTACTATGGAATGTGTTTTGGTTTAACATGGTTGGCATAGCCTATACGAGATCCTGGTTTGAACCGTTGGTTTTCATGACAGTTCATCACACCATTGGTTAGTCCAGAATTGGGGTGTGACAACTTAGTATCAGAGTTCTCAGGCCTTGTCAATCAAACCTGAATACATTTACAATTGTGTCTATGAACTGAGTTTGTATAAACTTAAAAGCTTTAATATAAACACACCATAAGCACCCGTATTGGTTTAAATAGAACTTAAATAAGACAATAATGTACATATAAGAGGTGGAACGATATGTATATATAAACAGAAGAAAAGGAAAATTTAAATGTATTTTGATAAACAAATAACATAGGGTATGATTTATAAGTTGGACAGTTGCTCGAATATACAAAGAGTATAGTACAGTAGCAAGAAGGGAGCATCTGTAAAGCAGAAAAATTGGAATACCGAGTGAATACCAACAAGATGTGAAACTCGAGGTATGACAGAAAAAGAAGGAAAGTGGCTAGTAATGCCTAAATTCCTGCAAGGATAAAGGGAAAGATCTCGGGTCAGATCCAATAGAGATAGGAGAACAATGGCCATACACCAAAAGTAAGAGTAACTATAAAAGAAGATAAAGCTATACTCCTGGGTGATGTTGAGACTCAGAGTGAGATCTGCCACACATTGATCCGTCATCGTTGAGCATTAAATGAGGTTGCTATCTGACCCCACCACTCTCAGGATTGAAAATGGGTAATGAGAACCCATCTGAGCATATGTTAAATGATGATTATTAGACTGGAGCAAGTCAAAGGGGTGAACAACCAGACCACTCCAGCCAATCTACCTGGACTACCAAGTGCCTTGGCCACGGTTGTGATGAACTTAGTCTGACAAAATACAAAAGAAACAATAAATGATACCGATTATACAAGTTACCATGGAAAGCGCTACGTAAGTTGCCAATGCTACACCAACACCTCCGGGTCAAACCATGTACAGTACCAATTAGTAGCAACATTGTACCTCCGGTACCTATTAGCTATAACACAGTGCCTATTATACAGCAAGTCCTAATAACACACACCCCATTGCAGAAGCTTGATGCAAAACAAGCAGTGTATCAAGGTGATTACCCTTATCAGCCACCAAGGTATGAGATAGCTACCCCATGGCGGAATGATCCGACAAGGATTGAGGAATATTTTCTACAGATGAAGCCTTGGATGTTTTCAGTAAGGGATTAAATCTATTGTGGCCATATAACTAGAGAGGTTTATATAAGATGCGGTGCATCATTGACTTACTCTTATGATTATAAAGGATGCACATACCTGATTTTAAATTTTCGTGCCTTGACAGGATACTTTCTCAATTCAACCTGTCAATTGGAGTTATAGATATTGTTTCCTTAAAATTAGTCCTGATTATACCAACCTAAGCTACTATCATAGTCGACAACATGAATAGAGATATAAGCTGAATGAACAGTTAAAGGTTTAATTATGTTAAACATACATCTTTCTGATTTATACTTGATTTATTGATGTACCAAATTTTTTTCCAGATTTACTCCTGTAATGCTTTGAGCAATGGCATTATATAGTCAATAGAACCTATAAACCATGAGGTTAAGAGTTGTAGAACCTCTATTTCCACATATTATGACCACCGTGTAACCTAACGACCATTGGATGCCGGTTGGATTACCATAGATTTACCCCCTGATCCTTTAAACCTAAGTTCACAAGATAAAATAAGTGTTTATCATCATACTGAATTGAAAAAAAAAGAAAGAAATGAATTGCTTTTGGATAAACATTCTAATTCATACATTCCCTGACCTTTTTTGATAAAGATGTTTAGTTATAAGGGAACTGTTAGAAGAAATATGATTGAATTCAGATTAGATGCTATAGCCAAAAGACCTCAGATGAAGTAATGGAGAATCTATTTTGAGATTACTGAATGGATGGGTAGGAGTCATGGTCTGTAAGAGTGCATGAGCAAGAAGTGAGAACTATCAAGAGCGGCTAGTAAACAACAGATAGCACTCGAGTAGAATTAAAAAATGGCCATACCGGTATGAAGTTGACAAGGAAAAAGATTTCTAAAAGCATATCTAAGAGTGGATACAAGGATGAAATCGACAATGGTGGCATTGATAGTACTCGATTTAGTACAATTAATATTGAGATATGTCCAATGTCAGATGAGATGATTAAGTAAAGACCAAGAGAGTTTGACAGAATTAACGAAATTATAAGCATATACCCTAATGCTTATAAGTAAGCATGTTGGATATGTAGACAGTAACCAATCAAAAGATGATTGTCGGGATATATGAAAAAGAGATCAGGGTAGAACAATAGTGATAAAAGAGATGTAAGGTAATGAGTTTTTTATGATATGAGATTATTAATGATAGTTCTTGAAAACTAAGAGATAAAAGGGGATTAAATGTGTTCAAGACCTTTAAATCAAATTTTGATAGTTCAAGCCCTTTTGGACTAGATGTTGTGATTGATGAGTGGAATAAACAATGTCCAAATCATATGGATGAACGAAATTTGGATGCAACCTAGTTTGACTTGAGATGATAGACTTTGACGTCATCTTGGGGACAGACTGGTTGTCTCAATACTCCATAAAGCTATTATGTGCGTAGAAGAAGTTGTAATTCAAGAGCTAACGCGGCACATCATTTAGTTTTATTGGAAACATGTTGCCTAGGAAGCAAAGGCTTATCCTCTCTGCACTAAAGGCGAAGAGATGCATTGAAAAGAAAGGAGTTGAATATATGGTATTTGTGGTAGATGATACTAAAGAGGCACCACAGATGAAATATATTGATGTGATTCGTAAATTCCCTGATGTGTTTGTAGGAAACTTACCCTGGTTGCCACCTGATCGTGCAACCGAGTTCGTTATTGACTTATACTATGGTTGGCAGCTATGTCAAAGGCACCCTATAGAACAGCTCAACAGAGTTGAAAGAACTAATGACTCAACTACAAAATTAATTGGACAAAGGTTCTAATTAGCTAAGTATTTCATCACGGGGAGCGCCAGTGCTATTCGTGAAGAAGAAGGACGGTAGTCTCTGGCTATGTATAAACTATCAGAAATTGAACAAGCTCACCATAAAGAATTAATGTCCATTGTTACGGATTGATGACTTGTCGATCAGTTGCAAAGTGCAAAGGTATTCTCCAAGCTTGACCTTGGATGGAGTATCATCAATTGAAGATTTAAAGATAGTGACAAACTGAAGAAAACTTCCAGAACCAAGTACGGGCACTATTAGTTCCTGAGTATATTCTTGGGATTAACCAATGCACCAACATATTTTACGGAGCTTATGAACTGGGTGTTTCATGATATGTTAGACACGTCGGTCATAGTTTCATAGACAATATATTGGTTTATTCCAAAGACGAAGAAAGTTCTATTACAAATTTTAGAATAGCTTCACAATAGCTGAAAAGGGGGAAGCTTTATGCCAAGTCCAAGAAATATGAGACTTGATTAAACAAAGTGATCTTCTTGGATCACGTAGCATCATCAAAATGGATTAAAATGTACCCTAGTAAGGTAGAAGCAATTGTAAGGTGAGAAACATCTAAGAACATTGCAGAGATTAGAAGTTCCTTGGGTTTAGCTGGTTATTACAAATGATTCATGGAGGACCACTCTAAGATCGCAATACCTCTTACTAAGCTAATCAGGAAAAGAGAGAAGTTTATTTAAACTAACAAGTGTGAAGAATTTTTTAGACTCTAAGAGTAAGGGTGATATCAGCTCCCATCTTGATCATTTCGGCACTAGGGGAAACCTTTTACCCTATATACTGATGCTTTTCGATTGGGTCTAGGATGCGGGTTGATGTAAGGTAAACAAATGATTGCATATGCTTCAAGATAACTAAAGGAGCATCAGAAGAGTTACCTTACTCATGACTTAGAGTTAATGGCAGCGATTAATGCAATCGAGACTTGGAGACATTATCTATACGGAAAAAAATTTCAGATTAAATCGGATTACAAGAGTTTTGCTTATCTCCTCACCCAGAAAGAGTTGAACATGAAGCTAAGGAGATGGTTGGAACTCCTGAAGGATTAAGACCGTGATACGTAGTGTCACTCGAGCAAGGCTAATGTAGTAGTTGAGGCTTTGAGCAAAAAGGGGAATAATGAAGCCAAAAGGAGGATCTAGTACGAACGTTGCCTTTTGTTCCACAGCAATAGAAGATTTGGAAGAAGAGCAACATATAATAGAAACTCATGATGACCAATTGAGCAAAAACTTATAGATGATTTATGGAGCAATAATTCCTCGCTTGCGTTAAAGATCATTTCTGATTTAATGGACGAAGTAAAAGTAGCAATTCTATTGGATTCGTATCTAATAATAGTACAAGAAGATTTAAAGAAAGGAAAACCTAACCCTGACTTACTTTGGATGCGGAGAAAGTCCTGAGATACAGAGGATGATTATGCATACCTGAATGTAAAAAATGCTGATCATATAAACAAAATAATGCTAAAAGCCTATTCCGTTTCGTATTGGGTACATCCTGAAGTACCAATATGTATCACGACCTGAAGAGATTATGTAAGACCAGTATCGAACTAATCGGTCTTACCACCTTGTACCAGGTCTACCTATCATGGTCGAACCAAGTGGACCAAGTGCATAAAGAAACCACAAGACCAGGTATGAAGTCCAACATAAAAATAGTCAAATATGAGGGTAGGGTCGCATGCCTAAACAGGTATGATCGACCCCACCACAAAAGAGTCCAACCGATGACTTTTTAGTCGTGGGGTTGCATGACAAGAAAAACGTAGGGTCGACTGATTCTGTGACCCTACATGCGACCCTACGATAGCAGACAGAATCTAGAAATTAGAAAACCTTCCTAATTCAATGGGGGTCTTTCCTAAAGTCGTTGGGACTTATTATGGAGGGTTTTCCTCTATAAATAGGATGTCCCTTAGCCACTTTTACTCCTTTAGAACCCTATTTAAAAGTGAGAGAAAAAGAAAGAGAAGGAAGAGAAGAAGAGAAGGAAACTTGAAGAATAAGACTAAGGAAGAGGAGGAAGTTCAGAGAAACCTTTGAATTAAGGTATGAACCTAATTCCCAACCTGAATAAAAGAGCCTAGAATAGTTTATGAAGAACATAGGATTAGGTGAAACCCAAATCATCTATCCATGGATAGATTTCAAGAGATTCTATGGAGGAAATCATTATGGACAATGAATGGTGTATAAATTATAGTTTTGAGCCAAAGAACAATCATAGAATGGACCATGATAGTAAGCCAAAGGATCCAAACATGAAAGAATGGACTGTAGAGTGAAAGGTTAACACATAATACGTGTGGTCGCACGTAGGGTCGATTGATATCCGACCCTACGAGACCATATAATCGACCACATGCCCTCGGGAAGTCCCAGGGAGGGTGTGGTCGCACGTAGGGTCGAATGGTATCCGACCCCTCCTGCGACCCTACACCCTGGGGTTGCAGAAACTGCTACCCTAGGTGTTACCCTACCCAGCAATCCTACCCCTGTGGTCACAGAAACTGCTACCCTAGGTGCTACCCACCTGCGACCCTACGGTTTTTGTTAGTTTAAACATATTCAAGTTAATTCTAATTAAAATCTATTGACTTGTTAGGTCTTTTCAGTGGTTTAAAAGTGAATTATAAAGCTTGAACGAGGATCTACTAGTATTCAAAGGTGAAGGAACAAGACCTAAACTAATTGGCTAATAATAAACTGTTTTCGTTTATTGAGTCCAATGCCATGAATGATTCTATGCTTGTATGATTGTAATGTGCATATCACATGTCATCCACTATTCCTGTTACTACTATTCATGCATATTTAATTTTGTTTATTATAACATGATGATGATGATGATGATGCTAGGAATAGGCATGTGAATGTATGTGTGTGGTTAGTGTACTTGATGCGAGTAGAGCATTAGGGGGAGGACGTGACACTGTGGTTCATCCTGGTCACCAGACTCTAGCTCTATATCTACTCAACTCTTGTCCACTAACATCGTCGTATCGCCATTACCTTAGTAGAACTATTACGTCGTAGGGCATCAGGGGAGGTGGTCTCGGACCGTGTAGTCTCTGACTCTGCCGGGGGACCTTAGCTCTATCTCTATGGACGTATTGAGGGATGCTGGGGTGAGGCCTTGGATACAGTATTTGACATTAGGATTGGTTAATTGTGAGCCCAGTTTGCAAGCCCAAGCCAACAGGGGCTTACGTGTTGGTATGGGTAGAGCATCAGGGGAAGTGTGATGCGGTGCGGTCCTAAGCACTTTAGCTCTATCTCTATTCCATGGTGGGTGCATGTGGGGGCGGCAATGGTGTTTGATCCATTGGGCGATTCCACAATTCGTGTATAGAGGTGCGGCGGCCACCTATCCTTTCTATTGCACATTGCAAACTTATGAACCAGACCAAAGATATGAATTGAATGCATGCATATGTTTGTTGCATTGTTTTGTTTGCTCACTGAGCCGTGATGTGTGCTCACCCTTTCGACATCGAATATTTTTAGTTGATGGTGCAGGTACTATTGCGGAAGACTATATGAATACTCCTGTGTACAGACATGCTGCGGCGATGGATGCAGACGTTATGATGGAGTCGCATGATTCGTCATGCGAGTGCAACTCATGTGTCTTCAATTAGATTATTATTTAAAATATTAAGGAAATATAATTGATTATTTTATTTACTTTATGTCTTAGTCAATGAAAGTTAATTGGACTCTCAGTTCATTTAATATATAAGACTTCCGCTATTGTTTATTTACTCTGATTATGGTTGTGGATGCGTATGGTTTAAGCAAATGGACACAGCCTATTCGAGATCCTGGTTGAACTGTTGGTTTATTAGCGGTTCATCACACCATTCTAAATAGTACGAAATTGGGGTGTGACAACTTGGTATCAGAGCTCTCAGGCCCTGCCTATTAAACTGATATACTTCCACAAAAGTTTGTGAATTGAGTTAGGATAAAAATTTAAAAGCTGTAATAAGAACACACTATAAGCACCTGTGTTGTATGAGACAAAATTTAGAAAGAGAATAATACACATATAAAAGGAGAAACAAGATTTTTATACATCAAATAAAAAGCAATGTTTATACATATCCAAATCAGAGTACAGTCCACAATCCGCACAGTTACTCTGTAATACAAGGAAAAATAAAAGAAAAGGTACATCATGGAGCTGGAGGTGCTGGAGGAGGAAGTGCCTCGCGATCTCTATTGTAGTCCTCAGCATACACTCTAGTCAACCAGGCTACCTGAGTCTGGGTCGTCTGGAGACTAACTGTCAACTCGGCTATCCACTGATAAGATGCACGCTGAGCATCTAGAAGCTCGCCTACTCTCCCATCAGTCACGCGTTGAGCATCTAGAAGCTCTCCTACTCTCAGATCAGTCATGCGTTGAGCCTCTCTAATCTCACGCAGTAGCCCCATCATATCATCAGAGGGTGGGCGTGAAGGACCAGCAGTGTGTAAAGGAGCCCGAGATGGACCAGCTCCAGTAGAATGTAGAGGTGATGGAGGAGGTATGGCATCTACATCCATGAACATACAATCCTCATCCTCAGCATCACCTCCATGGACCCCTGCTCCTGCTGCTACTGCAGCAGCCTCAGCATCTGCTATCTCTACTCGAGTACGAGGACACACCAGAGCGTTCCTCTCATCATCATTAACCTGAGCATCCCGCATACCCATCCTACAGATGGCCTCCCAGTCAAGTTCCGATGAGAAGGTCTTCTCATGAATCCTCTCATCCAATAAATCAACGTGTAGGCGTGTGAGCAGTGTAGTAAACAGACGTTAGTAGGACAGGTTGCCTAACTGACCAGGCAGTGTAGCATAGATCATCGTCTGGATGATAATATAAGGAAGGCAGACAGGCTGCCTGGTGCAAATGCAGTAGAGGACATACTGAGTCAACTAAGAAATCCTATCATAGTGTCCACTCTGGGAGATCAGTTTGTGTTGGATGATCTTGCAGTACACCCAAGGCTCAGGACGTAGATTGATCGCTTTCATCTCCCAGCGATCACCTCTAAGGAGCTGACTATCAATCTCTGCACGAATCACCAAGGATAGGAACTGGGGTTCCTTAGGAGCACAGTACACCAAGGGGCCATCATTTGATATGCCCAAAAGATCAGCCAACTGCTGACAGTTAAATGAAACCTCCACCCCTTTTACGTAGCTAGTGATCCTGAGTTCCCTACCCCTCTCTGTGTCATTGCGATCCCCCACTACCTGGAGATTGCAATAGAACTGCTTTACCAAAGCAGGACAAGTACAAGCCTCATAGGTGATCGATCACAGGAATCCAGCCCATGTCACCAAAAGCACCCTCCACGTTAAACAAGGCTAGACTAGCCAAGTTTACATAGCGACCCCCTTCTACTTTCATGCGCTCATAGCTAGCATATCGAGCTTCTACCTTGTTGGAGTGGAAACGAATGGGGTCATGAGCCCTAGGAACCTTGGTACGAGCCATAGTATCTGCCAAGACACAGAAAAACAAATAATAGATTAGTAATGGTGAAAAAACTCAAAAATTTTGGCATTATAACGGCATGATTTGGCCAAAAGCCTCACTTTTCACCCAAACAACTAGGCAGGAGGACTTTCGTAGGTTCCAAACCATCCTGCAAAGCTCATGTCACACCCCAATTCTGAACCAACCAGAATGGTGTGAGTGAACCGTTATTGAACCAACGGTTCACACCAAGATCTCGAAGAGGCCGTGTCCGCTCATACAAACCATTGCACATAACCACAATCAGAATATAAATAATACAGTAGAAGTCTTTAAATAGAATGAACTGAGTATCTATTGATAAATTAAATAAAATATCCCATTATTCAAATCCAATCATAAAATATAATATCATTACATCTCTTTAAAATTCAACCAAAAATAACTGAAACAAATAAATAAAATCAATCACAGGTACACGTAGAAAGGGCACTCGCATGAAACGTCATGCTCGTCCTCTCCTGCCTGTACACCCAGAGCAGCAACATCACAATACGCCAGAGCGTTCATATAGTCATCCACCGTGTAACCTGCATCAATATCTAAATACAATGTGTACACAAAGGGTGAGCTCACAACTTAGCTCAGTAAGACAATCAGACAGTTTCATAATATTATGCATGAGTAACAAACATTTTATGCTGTGGTCTGGTTTAAGTTTGCAATGTGCTATAGAATGGTTTGGTGGCCCCCGCACCTCTATACACAAGTGTGTGGCACCTCATGGATCACACCACTATCGGCCCACATGCACCCATCATGGAATAGAGATAGAGCTAAGATATCCCCGTACCTCCCCTGATGCTCTACCCATACCAGTACTTAAGCCCCTACTGGCCAGGGCTTGCAAACTGGGCTCGCAACTAACCAATCCTATATGTCATCAATGTAGGCTCTATCCCAGCACAGCCGTCTACGGCATAGAGATAGAGCTAAGGCATCCCCGTACCTCCCCTGATACCCTATCCGCAACCAACACACTAGGATAGAACAATACGCAGGTAGACCCTATCCCAACATAACTCCCTACGGCATAGAGATAGAGCTAAAGCATCGTGGACAAGCCAGTGTCGACCTCGGAGACCACAGTACCACATCACCATGGCCAGCCAGCATCAACATCGGAGACCACCGTACCACGATCTTCCCCTGATGTCCCACCCATACCAAGCATGTTAAGACAGAACACTACAAAAGGTGCCAGTGTGAGGAATGATCCCAGGCCCATGCCCCACTCCACACACCAATGAAAACAATCACATGCCTAACAATCACATCCTATCAATACATGAACAATAATAATAATAACTGAAAGTAAAGGATGGCATGTGAATATGCACAAACATCACATCATATATATTCATGGTTATTAACAACGATTTACTGTCCATTAATTATTAGGGTTTAGGTCAGATTCCCTTACCTGACGCTCGTTTGATAGCTTGCTCCACGTCGCAAAATCCAAACGTGCTTTCACAAAGTCCTACAATATTATTAGGGTCTCATTAGAATAGTTTCCTTAAGGTTTCACGTTGGTCGAAACCAACAAAGTCCAAAACCAGCCTTTTAGAGCTGTCCGGTCGCAACATACCGGTTGCAGCTCTGTGAGCAAACTATCAACCGGTATGGTCGACCGGTATGTCTCCGGAAGACCATACTTTGGGTTTTTCGACTGCCGTCGATCATTCTCCATGGATTTCTAGGGTTTCTCCTATCCATTCTAAGCCTGAGCTTTGAGTTAGAGCTATCTCCAACTCATTTAAGTCTAGTTTAGATGAATATCATCTCGGAACTCGAATCTAGGGTTTGACGGCAACTTAGGGTTTAATATCCAATTTAGATCAATACCTACTTTGCATGGTATTGATCCACCCATACAACTATCCTAGAGTCATAGAGTAAGAAGAATGGTTAAAACACTTACCGTCAACTGGTGTAAAGTGAGCGTCGTCGAACGGCAATGGCGGCCCCTCCTTCTTCTTCCTAGCTCCTTCTCCTTTCCAACCTCTTTCTCTTCTCTAGGGTTTGTGAGAGATAATGGAAAGGATTTGACGAGGTTTAAGGGTGTTTATATAGGCTAGAATTAGGGTTTAGTAACCCTATTAGGATTAGGAAAGTCTTAGGATCTGAAATTAGGAAAGTGGGACCCGTAAAAGTCAATTTCTGGATCTCCGCACTCAGTGGCGCAGAGCTGACCGATCGACCGGTACCAAGACCGGTACCATCGACCGGTCAACATAAAATAACATCTATTTGATCGTCTTTGATCCGATTTTGTACCTGTTTGTCATCCGCTCATCCCGTCTGGACCGGTGATGATCGAAAGACCTGTTACGACATGAAACCAAGGTTTAGACCGGGTTTACGGAGTGCGGGTCCTACAACTCCCCCACCCTTAAAAGAAATTTCGTCCCCAAAATTTGCATGTAGGTTTCACAACTCCCCCACCCTTAAAATAAATTTTGGCTTCAAAATTTGAACGTACATTGATCGTCGAAAAGGTTAGGGTACTCCTTCCTCATCGCGCTCTCCTCTTCCCAAGTAATTTCTTCGACATCTTGGCTTTTCCAATGCACCTTCACATAATGAATCTCCTTGGTTCGAAGTTGTTGTACCTTTCGGCTCGAGAGCATCACAGGTACCACTTCAAAGGTTAAGTCTTCAGTTAAGTCTGGAGGATCAGCGGTCAAGATGTGCGATGGGTCTCTGACATACTTCTTCAATAATGATACATGGAACACATCATGAACACTTGACATAGATGGTGGTAGAGCCAATTGATATGCTACATTACCACGTTTGGTTAATATCTCGTATGGTCCCACATACCTGGGGCATAGCTTCCCCTTCTTACCAAACCTTTTCAGACCTCGCACCGGTGATATCTTCAAGAATACTTTGTCACCCACTGCAAACTCCAGATCTCGACGTCGATTATCCGCATAGTGCTTCTGTCGAACTTGAGCTGTCTTGACTCTCTCCTTGATTTGATCAATCACTCGAAAAGTTTCTTCAACAAACTCTGGTCCTACAATTCTTCTTTCTCCCACCTCATTCCATAGCAGAGGTGTACGACACTTCTTCCCATAGAGTGCTTCATATGGAGCCATCTGAATTGTAGCCTGATAGCTGTTGTTATAAGCTAACTCGATAAGAGATAGCTTCTCGTACTAAGCTCCCTTGAAGTCTAATGCATAAGCTCGAAGCATATCTTCTAAAATTTGAATAGTCCTTTCAGATTTCCCGTCTGTCTGAGGGTGGAAAGTTGTACTGAACTTCAACTTCGTTCCCATAGCTTTCTGTAATCCTTTCCAGAACTTTGATGTAAAACGGGGATCTCTATCAGATACTATACTCTTTGGGACGCCATGAAGTCTGACTATATTATCAACGTATAATTTGGCCAGTTTCTCCATGGTATACTAAGGTCTGACTACAATGAATCGAGCTGTCTTGGTAAGTCGATCAACTATTACCCAAACCGCATCCACTGACCTGGGTGTCAAAGGTAGGCCAGTGACGAAATCCATAGTAATACAATCCCACTTCCATGCCGGCTCCGGTAGTGGTTGTAGCAAACCTGTGGGTCTTTGCCTTTCTGCTTTAACTTGTTGACAATTCAGACATTGGAACACATAACAAACTATATTGGCTTTCATACCTCTCCACCAATACAGTCTTCTTAAATCATGGTACATTTTGGTACTTCCTGGATGTACCGAATATGGAGTGTAATGAGCTTCAGTCATAACTCGAGCTCTGATATTACAGTCTTCACTCTCAGGTATACATAACCGTCCACGATACCTGAGTACCTTATCTGAATCCAAGGTAAAGTCAAGATTGCTATTACCCTTCACTAGATCTTCTTGTACTGTCTTGAGATGTGGATCCTGTAGGATTGCTATCTTGACTTCACCAACTAGATCCGATGAGAACTTCAAAGCTGCGAACATCATGGTGAACTTATGAATTAAGCCTTGCTCGACTGGATCTTCTGCATTCTCTATTATATGTTCTTCATCATTTTCCATTAAACTTGAGGTTGTAGCATACAATGCAGCATTTGTCCTTGGCCCAACCTCAGGTTTCGATGCCCACTTTCTGCTTAAAGCGTCAGCCACCACATTTGCTTTACCCGGATGGTACTGGATGTCACAGTCATAATCTTTTAACAATTCCAGCCATCTCCTCTGTCTCATATTCAGATCCTTCTGAGTGAAAAGATAGGTTAAGCTCTTGTGATCTGACTTAATCTGAAACTTCTCACCGTACAAATAGTGTGTCCAAGTCTTGGTGGCATGTATAACCGCTGCTAACTCCAAATCATGCGTAGGATAGTTCTTCTCATGCTCTTTTAACTGTCTTGATGCGTAAGAAATCACCTGTTCTCCTTGCATCAATACACACCCAATACCCAATCCTAAAGCATCCGTATATAAGGTAAATGGTTCACTTGGTTCTGGGATGGTCAAGATAGGTGCAGAGACTAGTCTTGACTTCAAAGTCTGAAAACACTTCTCGCACTCATCTGTCCATATGAATTTCTCTCCTTTCTTGGTCAATCTGGTGAGTGGAACAGTGATCCTGGAATAATCTTCCATGAATCTTCTATAATAACCAGCCTACCCAAGGAAACTACGAATCTCCGCAATAGATTTTGGTGCTTCCCATCCAACTATAGCAGCTATCTTACTTGGATCAACCTTGATACTGTCTTCAGATACTACATGGCCCAAGAGAGCCACTTCCTTCAGCCAAAACTCGCACTTCTTGAACTTAGCATAAAGCTTCTCCTATCTCAGCCATTGTAGGGCTGCCCTCAAATGTGTTGTATGAGCCTCCATGTCCTTTGAGTAGACCAATATGTCATCGATGAATACGATGACCGAAGTGTCCAACATATCATGAAACACTCGGTTCATCAGTTCCATGAACGACGCTGGGGCGTTGGTCAACCCGAATGACATAACTAGAAACTCATAATGTCCATACCTCGTCCTGAAAGCAGTCTTCGGAATATCTCCGGCCTTGATCTTCAATTGGTGATACCCCGATCGGAGATCAATCTTCAAGAAAACCTTTGCACCCTGTAACTGATCGAACAGATCGTCGATCCTAGGCAAAGGATATCGATTCTTGATAGTCAACTTGTTCAGCTCACGGTAGTCAATGCATAGCCTTACACTTCCGTCCTTCTTCTTGACAAATAATACAGGTGCTCCCCAAGGTGATATGCTAGGTCGTATGAAGCCCTTATCCAACAATTCTTGTAACTAAGTCTTCAACTCCTTTAACTCGGTTGGTGCCATCCTGTATGGTGCTTTAGACACTGGCGCCGAACCTGGCATAAGATCTATTACGAACTCTGTAGCCTTGTCCGATCGTAGACCTGGAAGATCCTCTGGAAATACATCTGGGAACTCTCAAACCACATCTAGATCTTCCATCTTTGGCACCTCAGCAGTGATGTCGACTACAGATACTAGATACCCCACTGCCCCCTTCTGTAAGCATCTCTTGGCTTTTAGGGCGGAGAGGATCAGCTTCCGCTTCCTAGGTAGCTTGGTCCCAGTGAAGCTATACTCCTTTCCCTTTTTGTCTGTAAGCACAAGCTTCCTTTCACCACATAATAGGATAGCTGAATGATGGCCTAGCCAATCCATTCCCAAGATGACATCAAAGTCTGTCATCTCGAGTAGTACCAGACTTGCTTTTAAGTTTTGGCCCTCAATACAAACTGTACATGGTCCATAATATTCAGTCAAAGCCACTTCCACTCCTAGCGAAGAGCGAACTATCAAGCTTAGGTTCAAGTGCTTGATTGGTAACTCCATTCGCTTTCCAAAGGAAATAGAAACAAAGGAGTGCGTGGCCCCATAGTCAAAGAGTACTCTAGCAGGTATACCAGCTATATTTACAATTCTTAAAATTTTATTGCCCCTTAGGCCTACATGCTCACAATGAAATAGTAAGCTAAATAGCAAGGGATAGAGTCGTACCAGTAACCACATCAGGTGATGCGGCTGCCTCTTCGGTATTGACCGCAAAGACTTTCCCTTGCTGGGGAGGTTGTTTCTTAGGTAGAGTGCAGGTCCTTGCAATATGACCCACTTCCTGACAGTTGAAACATTTAATGTTCGGGTTGCGTCCAGCGAACTGGGGCACAGGTGGTGTTGTATTGTTCCTTACAGGAACTGTAGCGGTCTGAGCCCTGTATGGGCGGAAAGGTCTACTATTACCGCCACTCAAACTCTCAATAGTGGGTCTCTTCACTCTCTTGTTCTGTGCAAAGAAGGTGTCCCTCTGACTGGATTCTATCACTCTCGCAACCTATACAGCCTCATTATAAATTTTCTTGTCTAGCCCCAATATGTGCTCTCTGATGCCTCCACGTAGTCCCATGGTGAACCTACGTGTCTTGGTTTCTTCCTCTTGCATACTTGCCGGTGTGAAGAAAAATAACTCCTCGTACCTCTGCTGGTAAGCATCCACAGTCGACTGAGACTGCTGTAGATTAAGGAACTCCCTCTCCATCTGATCCCTGAAACTCTTCGGAAAATATTTATCGAAGAATGCAACCTTGAACACTTCCCAATCCACCTGTGTATGCTTTGTCTCCAGATATGCCCGTGTGGAATTCCACCAAGCATTCGCATCTTCCTTCAGCATATGAGTGGCAAATAGAACCTTCTCCTCCTCTGAACAAGTCATCAAGCAGAAATTCTTTTACATTTCTGCAACCCACTGTGCTGGCCACAATGGTTTCCCGGTCTTACCCGTGAATGAAGAAGGCTTCAACTTTAAAAATCTGTCCACCGCCCGACTCAGATCGTGATGTTCCTATGTATTCGTCCCGTACCATGGTGGTGGATACGGGTAGACTCCCGGATAAGCAGAAGATGATGGAAACTGGTGCGGTGGTGGTACATTCTGTGCTTGGCCCATTGGTCCTAGACTATCATGCATCGGCAGTGTAGTATTGTTCCTTCCCGACTCGGACGTACCTTCAGTAAGGGCCTGAACCGGTGGCCTGAACATCTTCAACATCTCACTCAGGAATGCCTGCTGAAATTGCATCTGATAGACCAGGTTTGTAACAATGGCCTCAGAATTCCTGTGAGGTGGGCCAGGCAAATTTGTCGATACCCTTGGAACCTGTTCTTCCTCAACTTCTGAGCTTGGCTCTCTAACAGAGCCTGGTTCAACCTGTTCTTCTTCCTCGAGGCGCATCCTAGCCTGGTGACGCTTTCGACCCCTACGACCGTTTTCGCCTACCATATCAGACTATTCTGTTTGGATCCTTTTTCTTCTTGTTTTCTTTTGTTTTACAGTTTAAATGCCTCCACGACGTGGTCTCGGCAAGTGTTCCTATGGCTTGGGCATGCGTGCTCCTCATCCACCACTTCTACAGCTCGATGAGCAGTGGTTTCGTTCTGAGGAGGTACAAGCCCGGTTCCCATGGTTTGATGGCAAGAATATTGAATCTGGACGGCGGGTTAACTTGGAGCAGTTGCACAGATTTGATCTGCAAGCAGCTTTTGACAGGCTTGGGTGGGTGCCTGTCATTACTTATACTGAGACCACTCGCCCCAATCTGGTCAAACACTTTTATGCCAACCTGAAGCTTCATGGTGACGTCAATGATCCCAATCAGGGTAGGGACTTGTGAATCTCCAGCTATGTCAAGGGCGTCCATATCTCCTTTGACACTCATCAGTTGGCTGACCTGTTCGGGGTTCCCAACGACGGAGATTTAGTGTATTGCCCTCCAAAAGTGAAGGGCTATCTGAGTGAGGATCTACGTCGAGAGATAGCGGAGCAGATACTGAATCCTGGGCTCCTATGAAGGCTTCTAGTCTGAAGCCCCTGGCTCGAGTTTATAGCTGCATCATCCAGCACAACATTGTGCCCCAGAGCCACCACTACAGTGAGTTATCTCAGCTCACCCAGTACATCACTTACTGTGTCTGCACAGGGGAGCGGGTCTCTCTCCCTTACCTCATTATCTGGACCATGCATCAGGTGACCCTGGCTGATCAGGCCAGTAACCTTCCATATGGTCGTCTCATCACTACTCTCCTGAGACGTCTACGAGTGAGCATGAGAGGCGAGGTGGCGGTGGAGGACACCATGACCTCTGACATCGACTGGGATGCCATTCTGAGGATGCAGATGGATAATCTGCCTGTTAGCGATGACGAGTTGGAGGCTCGCCCTCGCCCACTCAGGAGGGTGGCAGCCGCAGCAGCAGCAGCAGTAGCAGCCAATGGGGCACACGCACCAAAGGCTGAGAGTGATGATGATGACGATGATAGGGCAGAGGATGCACCAGTGCCAGCCCCACAGCCTGTACCTGCAGCACCACCGTCTACATCTACAGCTAGACCATCTCATCCTCCTCCGGACCCGGTGTTGAGCATGTTTACGGAGATCAGGGACACCCAGAGGGTCATCATAGAGTCTCAGCGAGAGATGGGTCAGGAGTTGGGACAACTGGCTCGTAGTCTACGGGTCACACAGGACTAGGTGCACTGGCTTAGGGTCGCTTACGAGCGAGATTATGACATAGCGGACCCTATTCCTTCTAGGCCCCCTACCCCATGATTTTTCTATTTATTTTCTCTCGTTTCTTTCTGGTATATATATGTATCAGGGTAACTGTCCGGCTTGTGGACCGTACCCTGTAATACTATTTCATTTGATACTCACTTTTCTATTTAATGAAAGTTTTATGGTTCACCCTAGCTAGTGTATGTGCAAATGTTAAATTCCATATTTAATATAGTATATTATGCTCTTTCTTAGTCTGTCTCAGGTATCAAACAATGCTTATGGTGTGTTTGTATTAAATTTTTTTTAAACTTTTCCTAACTCAGTTCATCGACTTAGTAAAGTGCAATATGGTCTGTGGACAGAGCCCGAGAGCTCTGATACCAAGTTGTCACACCCCAATTCTGAACCAATCAGAATGGTGTGAGTGAACCGTCATTGAACCAACGGTTCACACCAGGATCTCGAATAGGCCGTGTCCGCTCATACAAACCATTGCACATAACCACAATCAGAATATAAATAATACAACAGAAGTCTTTAAATAGAATGAACTGAGTATCTATTGATAAATTAAATAAAATATCCCATTATTCAAATCCAATCATAAAATATAATATCATTACATCTCTTTAAAAGTCAACCAAAAATAACTGAAACAAATAAATAAAATCAATCACAGGTACACGCAGAAAGGGCACTCGCATGAAGTGTCATGCTCGTCCTCTCCTGCCTGTACACCCAGAGCAGCAACATCACCATACGCCAGAGCGTTCATATAGTCATCCACCGTGTATCCTGCATCAACATCTAAAAATAATGTGTACACAAAGGGTGAGCTCACAACTTAGCTCAGACAGTTTCATAATATTATGCATGAGTAACAAACATTTTATGCTGTGGTCTGGTTTAAGTTTGCAATGTGCTATAGAAAGGTTTGGTGACCCCCGTACCTCTATACACAAGTGTGTGGCACCTCATGGATCACACCACCATCAGCCCACATGCACCCATCATGGAATAGAGATAGGGCTAAGATATCCCCGTACCTCCCCTGATGCTCTACCCATACCAGTACCAAAGCCCCTACTGGCCAGGGCTTGCAAACTGGGCTCGCAACTAACCAATCCTATATGTCATAAATGTAGGCTCTATCCCAGCACAGCCGTCTACGGTATAGAGATAGAGCTAAGGCATCCCCGTACCTCCCTGATACCCTATCCGCAACCAACACACTAGGGTAGAACAATACGCAGGTAGAGCCTATCCCAACATAACTCCCTACGGCATAGAGATAAAGCTAAAGCATCATGGACAAGCCAGCGTCGACCTCGGAGACCACAGTGCCACATCACCATGGCCAGGCCAGCATCAACATCGGAGACCACCGTACCACGATCTTCCCCTAATGCCCCACCTGTACCAAGCATGTTAAGACAAAATACTACAAAAGGTGCCAGTATGAGGAATGATCCCAGGCCCATGCCCCACTCCACACACCAACGAAAACAATCACATGCCTAACAATCACAACTTATCAATGCATGAACAATAATAATAATAACTGAAAGTAAAGGATGGCATGTGAATATGCACAAACATCACATCATATATATTCATGATTATTAACAATGATTTACCATCCATTAATTATTAGGGTTTAGGTCAGATTCCCTTACCTGATGCTCGTTTGATAGCTTGCTCCACGTCGCAAGATCCAAACGTGCTTTCACAAAGTCCTACAGTATTATTAGGGTTTCATTAGAATAGTTTCCTTAAGGTTTCACGTTGGTCGGAAACCAACAAAGTCCAAAACCAGCCTTTCAGAGCTGACCGGTCGCAACATACCGGTTGCAGCTCTGTGAGCAAACTAGCAACCGGTATGGTCGACCGGTATGTCTCCGGAAGACCATACTTTGGGTTTTTTGACTGCTGTCGATCATTCTCCATGGATTTCTAGGGTTTCTCCTATCCATTCTAAGCTTGAGCTTTGAGTTAGAGCTATCTCCAACTCATTCAAGTCTAGTTTAGATGAATATCATCTCGGAACTTGAATCTAGGGTTTGACGGCAACTTAGGGTTTAATATCCAATTTAGATCAATACCTACTTTGCATGGTATTGGTCCACCCATTCAACTATCCTAGAGTCATAGAGTAAGAAGAATGGTTAAAATACTTACCGTCGACTGGCGTAAAGTGTTTGTCGTCGAACGGCAATGGCAGCACCTCCTTCTTCTTCCTAGCTCCTTCTCCTTTCCAACCTCTTTCTCTTCTCTAGGGTTTGTGAGAGATAATGGAAAGGATTTGAGGAGGTTTAAGGGTGTTTATATAGGCTAGAATTAGGGTTTAGTAACCCTATTAGGATTAGGAAAGTCTTAGGATCTGAAATCAGGAAAGTGGGACCCATAGAAGTCAATTTCTGGATCTCCGCACTCAGCTGCGCAGAGCTGACCGGTCGACCGGTACCAAGACCGGTACCATCGACCGGTCAACATAAAATAACATCTATTTGACCGTCTTTGATCTGATTTTGTACCTGTTTGTCATCCGCTCGTCCCGTCTGGTCCGGTGATGATCGGAAGACCTACTACGACATGAAACCAAGGTTTAGACCAGGTTTACGGAGTGCGGGTCTTATAGCTCATACAGTTGGAAATTTAATCTAGGAAGATCGAATTTGAAGAAATTCTAACAAATTGGAAAAATCTCGAAAATTAGATCAAAAATAAAAATTTTTTACTTTCTCGATAACTAACCGATGAAACTCAAATATTTTTTAGGGCTTTCATCCATTGGGTGACCAATAGCAAAAGCCCCCAATAAAAATTAAATTTTAGGTTAGAAAATTTTATTTTGAAGAAAACGATGTAATGGACGAAAAACCTAGTTTTGAAAGCTTAAAATGGGAAATAGTAGAGAACATACCTGAAGAGAAGGAGCGGGAGTCGTGAACGGAAGAAACAATCACCAAACCCTAGGGGTCAATACTATAGCAACTCAGGGAAAGCGAGTTGAGTTGGATGAAAAGAGGAAGAATAGGAAATGAATCCAAAATTAGGTTTAAAAACCTGATTTTGGATCGTAGGGTCGCAAAATTCGACAAAATGTGCGACCCTACGACCGACCCTACCATCGACCCTAGGCTCTCGGTGATCTGACAGACACCATGGGTCGGACCTAGGGTCGGACATATACCGACCCTACGATCGACCCTAGGCTCTCGGTGAGCTGACAGTGTTCTTAGGGTCGCATACCCTAGGGTCGAATACAGTGCGACCCTACCATCGACCCTACGATGGAAAATTCAATATTTTCACTAAATGATTTGAAAAATTGGAAATTTATATTGATTAGTTGGATTTTGATTTGGGAACAACTTATATTGATTGCCTCACATGTTCTATGACTATTTTTCAGACACTTCCACCACCAGAACAGGAAATGGCTGGGCGAAGAGTGACCAGATGAGGCCGTAACCCAATTCCACCACCACCACCTGTGGAGGAAGACAGCCATGTAAATCCTGAAGCACAAGAGAATCTGAATATGGCACCACCAGTAGTTAGTGGTCAGAAAAATCCTATAAACTTGTCAGCCCCACCTACAGATTTGGCCACAGCGGTAATGAACTTGGCACAACAGCTGCAGCAAATACAGCAGGTGTAAGCCAATATGCAAGCTTCTATAGGAATGGCTTTTCCAGCTGCCCATACGATACCTATGCCAGCAAGGCAAGCTAGCACAGTACCAGGGGGAAGCAATACGGTACCCCATGCACCTCAAACGCCAGTTATGCAGGCTCCAGTGCAGAATCCTAAGGTAGCTCAAGGTAGTTAGCCGTACCAACCACCTATGTATGGGGCCTATGCTCCGTATCAACTGGACCACTCCCGACTGATCGAGCATTTTCTGAAGATGAAGCCTAAAGAATATAATGGTAAACCAGCTGATCTTTTGTGGCCAACACATTTGATCGATGAAATGGAGAGGAATTTTATGACGAGGACAGTAAATGAGGAGGAGAAAGTACTGTGTGCAACCTTCATGCTGAAAGGCGATGCACACCACTGGTGGAATTCCACACGGACTTATCTGTTAACCAAGCATGCCCAATTGACCTGGGCTATCTATAAAGAGGCATTCTTTGAGAAGTACTTCCCCAAAAGTTTCAGAGATTTTATGGAAAGAGAGTTCCTGAGTTTATATCAGGGGCAAATGATTGTGGATGCATACCAACAGTGTTATGCAGAGCTGTTTTTCTTTGCACCCGCCAGTATGCAAGAGGAAAACACTAAGACCCGAAGGTTCGTCATGGGACTCAAGGGAAGCATCCGTGAGCATGTTCTGGGTTTGGAAAAGAAAGTTTACAATAAAGCAGTACAGATTGCTCGAGTAATAGAGTCGAGCCAGAAGGAGAGCTACTTTGCTCAAAATAGGGGTATTAAAAGGCCAAACGGAAATTCATACAACGGAAGGAATACAAGGACATTCAAACCCTTCCATACTCAACGCTTCAATGCTGCAGCCAAGACTACTCCAACAGCACAACCGCAACAAAAGCAAAATAACGAAGGAGTAAAATGCTTTAACTGCAACCAAATAGGACACTATTCAAGGGAGTGTCCTAAGCCCAGAAAGCAGCTATGCAAGGAAAGGTTTATGCTGTTACATCTGAGGATGCTGCCGCATTTCCTGATGTGGTCACAGGTATGACCTGAACCTTTCATTTTTTGTTACATTGTGTGAGCATGTGGACTAAATTAAAACAAATCACAGGTATCGTACCTATTAATGGCATACCTGCTAGAGTACTCTTTGATTCTGGAGCTACTCATTCTTTTATATCTGTGACATTTGGAAAAAAGTTGAATCTACCCCTTAAATCTTTAGACTACAAACTGCTTGTACGATCACCTATGGGATTAGAAGTGGAATTAGAAAAAGGTTATGGACCATGTCTAGTTCTTATTGGTGAGAAGAATTTGGATGCAACCTTGATTCAACTTGAGATGGCAGACTTTGACGTTATCTTGGGTATGGATTGGTTAGCTCGGCATTCTGCAAACCTATTATGTGTAGAAAAGAAGCTGACATTTAAAGACAAGGAAGGAGCAGAGTTTAGTTTTGTGGGAACCAAACTTTCCCGTAAACGAAAACTCATCCTCTATGTATTAAAGGCTAGAAAATGGCTCGAGAAAGGAGGAGTTGGGTATCTAGTATCAGTGGTCGACCTCACCAAGGAAGCACCTCGAATGGAGGATATTGATGTTGTGCGTGACTTTTCAGATGTTTTTCCTGAGGAACTACCAGGACTACCACCCGACAGAGCGACAGAGTTCGTTATAGATCTGATACCCAGAGCCGCAGCAGTATCTAAAGCACCCTATTGAAGGGCTCCTACTGAACTGAAGGAATTGAAGGTACAGTTACAAGAATTATTGGACAAGGGTTATATCAGACCTCGCATATCACCATGGGAGCACCAGTATTGTTTGTAAAGAAGAAGGACGGTAGCATTCGACTGTGTATAGACTACCGAGAATTGAATAAGCTTACAATCAAGAATCGGTATCCGTTGCCTCGAATCGATGACTTGTTCGATCAGTTGCAAGGTGCAAAGGTGTTCTCCAAGATTGAACTTCAGTCAGGATACCATCAGTTGAAGATTAAGGATGGTGATATTCCAAAGACAGCATTCAAAACAAGATATGGACATTATGAATTTTTAGTCATGTCTTTTGGATTGACTAACGCACCCGCAGCTTTTATGAAACTCATGAATCGGGTATTCCATGATATGTTGGATACGTCGGTCATTGTGTTTATTAATGATATATTGGTCTACTCCAAGGACAAGGAAACTCATGTCATGAATCTAAGAGCCGCTCTGCAGTGATTAAGGAAAGAGAAGTTTTACGCCAAATTTACAAAGTGTGAGTTTTGGCTAAATGAGGTCGCTTTCTTAGGCCATGTTGTATCCGCTGAAGGAATTAAAGTGGATCCCAACAAGATAGAAGCCATTGAAAAGTGGGAAGTACCGAAGAGCATTGCAGAAATTAGAAGTTTCCTAGGTCTAGCTGGGTATTATCGACGATTCGTGGAAGACTATTTCAGAATTTTCGTACCTCTCACCAGTTTGACTAAGAAAGGAGAAAAGTTTGTTTGGATTGATAAATGTGAGAAAAGTTTCCAAACATTGAAGGCTAGATTGATATCTACTCCGATCTTGACTATTCCTATTCTAGGACAGCCATTTACCTTGTACACTGTTGCGTCTGGATTGGGTTTAGGATGTGTACTTATGCAAGGAGAACAAGTAGTTGCGTATGCTTTAAGACAACTGAAAACACATGAGAAGAATTACCCTACTCATGACTTGGAATTAGCAGCAGTAGTACATGCTGTCAAGATATGGAGACATTATTTGTATGGAGAGAAATTTCAGATTAAATCAGATCATAAGAGTCTCACTTATCTTTTTAATCAGCAGTTGAACATGAGACAAAGAAGATGGCTAGAATTATTGAAGGATTATGATTGTGATATCCAGTATCATCTAGAAAAAGCTAATGTAGTTGCTGATGCGCTAAGCAGAATAGCAATGATAACATCTCAAGGAGAGGTTAACACGACTGCAGCAATGTGTGCTACAGGAAAAGTATTCAATTATGATAATGAGCAGTTCGTGATAGATGCACCGGGTGGACCAACCAATCAAGGGTTTATTCATCGATTTTCAAATATGTTCGCAACATTGAAGATTGTACCGGATATAATTGATGAAGTGAAAGCTGCTATTAAATTAGACCCTTATCTGAGAATGGTACAAGTATACATCAAAAAAGGTAGGACAACTCCTGAGTTCACCTTGGACGATGAAAATGTACTGAAGTACAAAGGAAGAGTATGTGTTCCTGAAACAGAAAATTTGGACATTAAACACAGACTAATGAAGGAAGCTCACACCACCGCCTATTCGGTACATCCTGGAAGTACAAAGATGTATCATGATTTGAAGAAATTATATTGGTGAGAGGAATGAAAGCAGATGTAGCTAAATTCGTATCTCAATGCCTAAATTTTCAGAGGGTGAAGGCTGAACGGCAAAGACCTACAGGACTGTTGCAGCCGCTGCCAGAACTAGCATGGAAGTGGGACTGCATCACTATGGACTTCGTCACCGGGTTACCATTGACTCCTCGAGTAGTTGATGCGGTCTGGGTGATTGTAGATCATCGGACTAAGACAGCTCGCTTTATAGCTATACGACCACAGTATACCCTGGAGAGGTTAGCCAAGCTATATGTAGATAACATTGTCAGAATACATGGTGTACCTGAAAGCATTGTGTCCGATAGAGACTCACGCTTTACTTTAAAGTTTTGGAAAGGATTACAGAAGACTGTGGGTACAATGTTGAAGTTCAGTACTGCATTCCATCCTCAGACAGACGGGCAGTCGGAGCATACTATTCAGATCTTAGAAGACATGCTTCGAGCCTGTGTTATTAATTTTAAAGGCTCATGGGAATTAATTATTCTAAATTAGATTTAGATAGGGCTATACGGACTCGAACCGTAGACCTTCTCGGTAAAACAGATCAAACTGATTATTATCGAAATGATTCGAACTGTTGAATTAGTGAAGTTATTTCATTATAATTCGACTTAACAAACAAGAACGGAATCACGCTCTGTAGGACTTGAACTTGGGGCACTGGCTTATGACGCACTGACTCTGACAGGACGACAGACTGCGGGGGGAACTGAGTCAAAAGTTCCACTTACAGTGAATGTTGCTTCTTCCGGGGGAGAAAGATCTGATGCTATGAAAGCGGAAGATGCCCCTTGCTACAGTGGAAGGGGAAAGAGGAGAAAGGGCTAGTGTTCGCTTTCGCTATGGCTCTGGTGGGTTCCCTTAACCAAGCCACTGCCTATGAGTCGCTGGCTCATTCTTCAACAGGCACGCGGTCAGACCCCTGGTCTCCCCCCACTGCTTGGGAGCTTACGGATCGCAATGAAAGGACCTCCATTCAAATCCTGGATCTTCGAATTGAGAGAGATCAGGAATTCTCACTATTTCTTAGATTTATGGACCAAATTTGATTCAGTGGGATCTTTCACTCACATTTTTTTCCACCAAGAACTTGAATTTGATTAATTCGACTTATAAGAATTTAAAACGATTAGAAAATTACAAAAATGAACCCATTCAGTTTGAACAACAAAGAGTCATTAATCAAGTCCTGTGGTTTATGAAAATTGGATTGATTTGGGCTTTCTATCCGCTAGTTGGACGCCTGCTCGCTGGTGGAGTTCTCCCTGTTCATTTATTAGTTGGATTGAAAACATTAGTTCTTCCACATTTTCAAATTTGTAGTTATTGACCAAGTAAAATGAAAGAAAGAAGCCTCCCCCTTTAGATCAAAATCAAACCTTAGTCGGGTTGGATGTCTAATTGTCCAAGCGGTAATGATAGTATCTTGTACCTAAACCAGTGGCTCACTTTTTCTAAGTAATGGGAAGGAGGCCTTCTTCGCCCTCTACCTAAGCTGTGCAGGAAAGGCCCAAAGCCAATCCTAGGGAACAGTAAAGCTTCATAGGGTCTTTCTGTCCAGGTGCAGGTAGTCCGCATCTTCACAGACATGTCAACTCACTTTCTAGATGATCCTTCTAGATTATAACAATCTTTTCACGCGTTGATCTAGCCGCCACCGAAGCCACAAAGGACTATCTAAATTAATCCATTTCTACTGATAAGCTCCAAGTGCAGATTCCATTCTTTCTGGTACAGAAAATTCTATAAAAATGGAAAATGCCCTACGATTGGGAAATGCCCCAGATTTTCAAATGAAGGTAATAAAAACTAAATTAAATATTGAATCTTCTAAAAGAGTACGGGGCGGATTTAGCCAAGTGGCCAGAAAGGGTAGTCGGCCTAAAAGACGCGCTAAGACCAAGCGCACGAATGAGATGATTTGGATTGAAGGTAGCTATCAAAATCGAAAAGAAAAAAGAAAGAAGAACCCAGATTCCAAATGAACAAATTCAAACTCGAAAAGGATCTTTCTGATTCTCAAAGAATAAGGGGCAAAGGGATTGAGCCTTAAAGTTAACGGTGAGGTTCAAACGAGGAAAGGCTTACGGTGGATACCTAGGCACCCAGAGACGAGGAAAGGCGTAGTAAGCGACGAAATGCTTCGATCTCTCTCAATTCGAAGATCCAGGATTTGAATGGAGGTCCTTTCATTAATTCCTGTTTCATTGATTCCTCCTAAATATTTTGACCCTTTGATCTATGGCCCAGTTCATCAACTAGGTCTGATTAGAAATGCAATAATGAGTGGAGGAAGGAAGGTGAGGAATGATAGCTGTAAGGAGTGGATGGAGGAAGGCCGGAAGTGAGGAAGTGAAGAATGCCGCGAAGGAAAAAAAAAAAGAAATATTTTTTGTCTAAAAATAAATAAAGCAGCAATTTTTTTTTCACCACAAAAATATCTTTCTTTTGGTTTTACATCCCAATTCACCTATCCCAATAACAAAGAAACCTAACTTGAATGATCCTGTATTAAGAGCTAAATTGACTTTGCTATAGTTGAATTCACTACTAGGCATTAAAAGAGAGCATTTTCTCGCATGTTTAGTGCCCTTTATAAGAAGGCCTATTCGGCAATTGATGGAATAATGAATCAGAGAAAAAAGATATGACCGTACCATCTACAAGAAAAGACCTCATGATAGTCAATATGGGTCCTCACCATCCATCAATGCATGGTGTTCTTCGACTCATCGTTAAGATCATTTATTTACAACAGAATGGTATACAAAGTCAACAGATCTCAACCAATGCAATAGAATTTATGGCGAGAAACTACCATTGATCGATTTTGCCTATAACAACAGCTATCAGGCTACTATACAAATGTCACCCTATGAGGCATTGTATGGTAGGAAGTGTCGAACTCCTCTGTTTTGGAATGAAGTTGGAGAACGTAGCATCGTTAGACCAGAATTTGTTGAAGAGACTTGTCGAGTAGTCGACATTATCAAGGAAAGAGTTAGAACAGCTCAGAATCGTCAGAAACAGTATGCAGATACTCGACGTTGAGACCTTGAATTTGTTGTAGGTGATAAGGTATTCCTGAAAGTATCACCTATGCGAGGTTTAAAATGATTCGGACAGAAAGGGAAGCTAAGTCCGAGATATGTCGGGCCATATGGGATTCTAGATAAACGTGAAAAAGTGGCTTATCAGTTAGCACTACCACCATCTATGTCAAGTGTGCATGATGTATTTCATATCTCATTATTGAAGAAGTACGTTAGAGATCCAACACACGTTTTGACAGCAGATCCACCAGATTTAACTGATGATTTGACATTCAAAGTAGCACCAACTGAAATCACCAGCTGAAAGGTTTAACGTCTACGCAACCGTGACATATACTATGTTAAGGTCACCTAGAGGAGCCGAGATATAGAAGAGATCACATGGGAAGAAGAGAATCTTATGCGAAAGCAATATCCTCACCTTTTTTTACTCGAAAGGTATGTACAAATTTTGAGGATGAAATTTTTAATAAGAGGGGGGGGAGTTATAAGACCCGTATCGAACTAACCGGTCTTACCACCTTGTACCAAGTCTACCTATCATGGTCGAACAAAGTGGATCAAGTGCATAAAGAAACCACAAGACCAGGTATGAAGTCTAATCCAAAAACAGTCAAATATGAGGGTAGGGTCGCATGCCTAAACAGGTATGATCGATCCCACCTCAAAAGAGTCCAGTCATGAAGTCATGGGGTCGCATGACTAGAAAAACGTAGGGTCGACGGATTCTGTGACCCTACATGTGACCCTACGATAGCAGACAGAATCCAGAAATTAGAAAACCTTCCTAATTCAAAGGGGGTGTAAGACTCGTATCGAACTAACCGGTCTTACCATCTTGTATCAGGTCTACCTACCATGGTCGAGCCAAGTGAACCCAGTGCGTGAAGAAACCACAAGACCAAGTATGAAATATAACTCAAAAACAGTCAAATATGAGTGTGTGGTTGCATGCCTAAAAGGTATGACCGACCCCACCTCAAAAGAGTCCAACCCATGACTTTTTGGTCGTGGGATCGGATGTTTTAAAATGTAGGGTCGCAGTATGTCCGACCCTACATGCGACCCTACACCCTAGGGTCTCAGTATGTCCAACCCTATGTCCGACCCTACGTAAACAGCAAAAATCATAAATTAGGAAACTTTCCTAATTCAAAAGGGGGTCTTTCCTAAACTCAATGGGACTTATTTTGGAGGGTTTTTCTCTATAAATAGGACGTCCCTTAGCCTCTTTTACTCCTTTTTAGAACCCTAATTAGAAGTGAGAGGACGAGAAAGAGAAGGAGGAGAAGAAGATCAAGGAAAAGGAAGTTCAGAGAAACCTCTGAATCTCAGCCAATTTAATGTATGAACCTAATCCCCTTCATAAATTAAGAGCCTATAATAGATTATGAAGAAGTTAGGATTAGGAGAAACCCAAATCATCCATCCATGGATAAATTCCAAGAGGTTCCATGGAAGATATCATTATGGACAATGAATAGTGTATAAATTGTAGTTTTGAGCCATAGAACAATCATAGGAAGGACCATGAAGGTAAGCCAAAGGATTTCAACATGAAGGAATGGATTTTAGAGTGAAAAGGTCGACCATAATACGTATGGTCGCACATATGGTCGAATGGTATCCGACCCTACGAGACCACATGATCGACCACACACCCTCGAGAAGTTCTAGGGAGGGTGTGGTCACACGTAGGGTCGCAGTATGTCCGACCCTACTTGCGACCCTTCACCCTAGGGTCACAGAAACTGCTACCCTAGGTGCTACCCTACCTGTGTCCTTACGATTTCAGTTAGTCTAAATCTATTGGAATTAATTCTAATTAAAATCTATCGACTTGTTAGGTCTTTCTAGTGATTTGAAAGTGATTCATAAAGCTTGAACGAGGATCTACGCTCAATCAAAGGTGAGGGAATAAGACCTAAACTAATTGGCTAATAATAAACTATTTTCGTTTATTGAGTCCAATACTATGAATGATTCTATGCTTATATGATTGTAATGTGCATATCACATGTCATCCACTACTCCTGTTATTACTGTTCATGCATATTTAATTTCCATTTATTTATAATATGATGTTGATGATGATGCTAGGAATATGCATGTGAATGTTTGTGTGTGGTTAGTGTACTTGATGCGAGTGGGGCATCAGGGGGAGGACGTGACACTGTGGTTCATCCTGGTCACCAGACTCCAGCTCTATCTCTACTCAAATCTTGTCTACTAACATCGTCGTATCGCCATTACTTTAGTAGAACTATTACGTCGTAGGGCATCAGGGGAGGTGGTCTCGAACCGTATAGTCTTTAACTCTGCCGGGGGACCTTAGCTCTATCTCTATGGACGTATTGAGGGATACTGGGGTGATGTCTTGGATACACTGTTTGACATTAGGATTAGTTAGTTGTGAGCCCAGTTTGCAAGCCCTCGCCAGCAGGAGCTTACGTATTGGTATGGGTAGAGCATCAGGGGAAGTGTGATGCGGTGCGGTCCTAAGCACTTTAGCTCTATCTCTATTCCATGGTGGGTGCATGTGGGGGCGGCAATGGTGTTTGACCCATTGGGCGGTTCCACACATTCGTGTATAGAGGTGCGGTGGCCACCTATCATTTCTATTGCACATTGCAAACTTATAAACCAAACCAAAGATATGAATTAAATGCATGCATAAGTTTGTTGCATTATTTTGTTTACTCACTGAGCTCAAGTCAGAGAGTTGACCCTCTTGCGTAAAATTCTTTTTAGTTTCTGATGTTGCAGGTATTACGGTTGAAGATTATATCAACACGCCAATATATAAACGGGTGGCGGCTATGATGAGCAAGCTGTGGAGGACTATTGTGATTCATTAAGTGAGCGTTTCAACTATGGATACGCTTAGTGTTTAACTTTCATATTTGGATAGTGAAATATGTATTAAATTATGTTTTGGTTACTTGGAGATAAATAGAATATTAATTATTTATCATGATTAGACCTCAGTTCATTAACTGTAAGACTTCCGCTATTTACTTTATTATCTCTGATTAATGTAAAATGTGTTTTGGTTTAACATGGTGGGGATACCCTATTCAAGATCCTGGTTGAACCGTTGATTTATTGATGATTTATCACACCATTCTGGTTGATGAAGAATTGAGGTGTGACAGGGGGTCTTTCCTAAACTCCTTGGGACTTACTATGTAGGGTTTTCCTCTATAAATAGGACGTTCCTTAGCCTTTTTTACTCCTTTAGAACCCTAATTGAAAGTGAGAGAAAGAGAAAGAGAAGGAAGAGAAGAAGAGAAGGAAACTTGAAGAAGAAGACTAAGAAAAAGGAGAAAGTTCAGAGAAACCTCTGGATTAAGGTATGAACCTAATTCCTTACCTGAATAAGAGACCCTAGAATAGTTTATGAAGAATATAGGATTACGAGAAACCTAAATCATCCATCCATGGATAGATTCCAAGAGATTCCATGGAGGAAATCATTATGGACAATGAATCGTGTATAAATTATAGTTTTGAGTCCTAGAACAATCATAGAATGGACCATGATAATAAGCCAAATGATCCAAACATGAAGGAATGGACTTTAGAGTGAAAGGTCAACATAGAATACATGTGATCGCACGTAGGGTCGAATGATATCTGACCCTATGAGACCATATAATCGACCACATGCCCTCGGGAAGTCCCAGGGAGGGTGTGGTCGCACGTAGGGTCGAATGGTATCCGACCCCACTTGCGACCCTACACCCTGGGGTCGCAGAAACTGCTACCCTAGGTGCTACCCTACCCTGCGACCCTACCCCTGTGGTTGTAGAAACTACTACCCTAGGTGCTACCCCACCTGCGACCCTACGGTTTCTGTTAGTTTAAATATATTGGAGTTAATTGTAATTAAAATCTATCGACTTGTTAAGTCTTTCCAGTGGTTTAAAAGTGAATTATAAAGCTTGAACGAGGATCTACTAGCAATCAAAGGTGAGGGAACAAGACTTAAACTAATTGGCTAATAATAAACTATTTTCGTTTATTGAGTCCAATACCATGAATGATTCTATGCTTGTATGATTGTAATGTACATATCACATGTCATCCACTATTCATGTTATTACTGTTCATGCATATTTAATTTTGTTTATTATAACATGATGATGATGATGATGCTAGGAATAGGCATATGAATGTATGTGTGTGGTTAGTGTACTTGATGCAAGTGGAGCATCAGGGGAGAACGTGATACAGTGGTTCATCCTGATCACCAGACTCTAGCTCTATCTCTACTCTAGTCTTGTCCACTAACATCATCGTATCGCCATTACCTTAGCAAAACTATTACGTCGTAGGGCATCAGGGGAGGTGGTCTCGGCCGTGTAGTCTCTGACTCTATCGGGGGGCCTTAGCTCTATCTCTATGGACGTATTGAGGGATGCAGAGGTGAGGCCTTGGATACACTGTTTGACATTAGGATTGGTTAATTGCGAGTCCAGTTTGCAAGCCCTCACCAACAGGGGCTTACGTGTTGGTATGGGTAGAGCATCAGGGAAAGTGTGATGCGGTGTGATCTTAAGCACTTTAGCTCTATCTCTATTCCATGATGGGTGCATGTAGGGGCGGCAATAGTGTTTGATCCATTGGGCGGTTCCACACATTCGTGTATGGAGGTGCGGCAGCCACCTATCATTTCTATTGCACATTGCAAACTTATGAATCAGACCAAAGATATGAATTGAATGCATGCATATATTCGTTGCATTGTTTTGTTTCCTCACTAAGCCGTGATGTGTGCTCACCCTTATGACGTCGAATATTTTTAGTTGATGATGCAGGTACTACTGTGGAAGACTGTATGAATAGGTCTGTGTACGGACATACTGCGGCGATGGATGCAGACATTATGATGGAGTCGCATGATTCGTCATGCGAGTGCAACTCATGCGTCTTCGATTAAATTTTTATTTGAATTTTTAAGGAAATGTAATTGATTATTTTATTTACTTTATTTCTTAGTCAATGAAAGATAATTGGATAATTTTTTTAAATTATCACAGCTAGACTCTCAGTTCATTTAATATATAAGACTTTCGCTATTGTTTATTTACTTCGATTATGGTTGTGGATGTGTATGGTTTAAGCAAATATACATAGCCTATTTGAAATCCTGATTGAACCGTTGGTTTATTAGCGGTTCATCACACCCTTCTAAATAGTGCGGAATTGAGGTGTGAAAAACAGGGGCTTACATGTTGGTATGGGTAGAGCATCAGTGGAAGTGTGATGCGTTGCGGTCCTAGGCACTTTAGCTCTATCTCTATTCCATGGTGGGTGCATGTAGGGGCAGCAATGGTGTTTGATCCATTGGGAGGTTCCACACATTCATGTATAGAGGTGCGGCGGCCACCTATCCTTTCTATTGTACATTGCAAACTTATGAACCAGACCAAAGATACGAATTGAATGCATGCATATGTTTGTTGCATTGTTTTGTTTGCTCACTGAGCCGTGATGTGTGCTCACACTTTCGACATTGAATATTTTTAGTTGATGATGCAGGTACTACTGTGGAAGACTATATGAATACTCCTGTGTACGAACATGTTGCGGCGATGGATGCAGACGTTATGATGGAGTCACATGATTCGTCATGCGAATGCAACTCATGCGTCTTCGATTAGATTTTTATTTGAATTTTTAAGGAAATGTAATTGATTATTTTATTTACTTTATGTCTTAGTCAATGAAAGATAATTGGATAATTTTTTTACTTTATCACAGCTAGACTCTCAGTTCATTTAATATATAAGACTTCTGCTATTGTTTATTTACTCTGATTATTGTTGTGGATGCGTATGGTTTAAGCAAATGGACACAGCCTATTCGAGATCCTGATTGAACCGTTGATTTATTAGCGGTTCATCACACCATTCTGAATAATACAGAATTGGGGTGTGACAGATTATGCCGGTAGAGAGGAATGATAATAGATATGGCTTAATACGAGTTTCAATGTCTGAATTGTCAGAAAGTTAAGGTTGAAGGACAAAGACCAGCAGGCTTACTACAACTACTATCGGAGTTAGTTGGAAGTAGAACGGCATTACAATGGACTATAACACCTGTTTACCATTGACACCCAGATCGATTGACGCAGTCTGGGTGACTGCAGATCACCTTATAAAGATGACTCGTTTCATTGCTATACGACCTTGGTGTGCTTTGGAACGGCTAGCTAAGCTATATGTGGATAATATTGCTAGATTGAATGATATGCTTAGGAGCATAGTATCTGACAGAGGCTCACGCTTTATCTCAAAGTTTTTGGAGGGATTATAAAAGGCAATGGAAACAAAGTTGAAGTTTAGTACTGCATTTTACCTTTAAACCGACGGACAATCAGAGCGGACTATATAGATCCTAGGAGGTATTCTCCGAGCCTGTAAATTTTTTTTTAAAGGAGCTTGAGTTGAGAAGTTACTGCTGATTGATTCTGCTACCAAGTTACCACGTAGATGTCACCTATGAAGCATGGTACGGTAGGAATGTCAAATTTCTCTGTTTTGGAATGAAGCTCGAGAATGAGGAATTATAAGACCTGAGTTTGTTGAAGAAACCTGTCAAGTAATAGACAAAATCAAAAGAAAGAGACCAAGACTGCTCAAGGTTGTCAGAAGAGATGCTAAGACCTCGAGTTCGCCATAAGTGACAAAAGTGTTTTTAAAGATATCACTTATGCATGGTTTAAAACGATTCAACAAGATGGGAAAGTTGTATCCTATATATATTTTGAACTTTATAAAATGTTGGAGAGACGTGGAAAAGTAATATATTAACTCACGTTACCGCCATCCATGTCTAGTGTACACAACGTATTTCATGTGTCTCTATTAAAGAAGTACGTTGGAGATCCATATCATGTATTGACTGCGGATCCACTGGATTTGATAAAAGACTTAACTTTTGAAGTGGTACCAGCCTAGATCACCAGTTGGAAGGTACAACAACTCTGGAGCTGAGATATTTATTATGTTAAGGTAACCTGGCAAAGCCAAGACGTGGAAGAGGTTACATGGGAAGGGGAAAATACATTACGAAAACAGTATTCCCACCTATTCAACTCGGAAGGTACATCTAAATTTTGAAGACAAAATTTCTTTTGAGGCTCGGGGAGTTGTGAGATCCGTACATGCAAATTTCAAGGACAAAATTTATGTTAAGGGTGGTCGAGTTGTAAGACCCGCACTCCACTAACCCGGTTTAACCGTGTCGTGCAAGGTCTTCCCATTATTGATGGACCAAGTGGACCTACTGTGTGAAGTAGGATCGCAAACCAAGTATGAGAATTTAGTTAAAAACATTAAAAGTATACGTAGGGTCGCATACCTTGGTAGGTACGGTTGACCATATGGAAAGAAACAATGGTCATCGATCAATGACCCTATGATCGATGTTTTCGACCCTATGATCGACGGATTCTGCAACCGTAGGCCATCGACCATATGAACCCAGAACCAACTCCGTGTTAGGGAAACTTTTCTAATTTGTGGAGGACTCTTTCCTAATTGCAAGAGGACTATATATAGATGTTTTTCTCTATATAAGGGACGTTCCTTAGCCTCTCTCACTGTCACACCCCAATTCTGCACTATTCAGAATGGTGTGATGAACCGCTAATAAACCAACGGTTCAATCAGGATCTCAAATAGGTTGTGTCCGTTTGCTTAAATCATACACATCCACAACTATAATCAGAGTAAATAAATAATAGCGGAAGTCTTATACATTAAATGAACTGAAAATCTATCTGTGATAAAGTAATTAAATTATCCAATTATCTCCAAATAACAAAGACATTAAATAAAATAACTTAATCAATTACATCGTCTAAATAATTCAAATAAAAACAAATCAAAAACGCAAGAGTTGCACTCGCATGACGAATCATGCGACTCCATCATAACTTCAGCGTTCATCGCCGCAGCATGTCCGTACATAGGGGCATTTATATAATATTCTTTGGTCATACCTACATCATCAACTAAAAACATTCGACGTCGAAAGGGTGAGCACACATCATGGCTCAGTGAGCAAACAAAACAATGCAACAATCATATGCATGCATTCAATTCATATCTTTGGTCTGGTTCATAAGTTTGCAATGTGTTATAGAAAGGTTCGATGGTCGCCTCACCTCTATACATAGGGTGTGTAAGCCCACCCAACGGATCAAACACCATTGTCGTCCACATCCACCCCACCATGGAATAGAGATAGAGCTAAAGTGTCTGGATCAAACACGGCATAACACTTCCCCGATGCCCTACCCATACCAATACTTAAGCCCCTGCGGGTGTGGGCTTACAAACTGGGCTCGCAACTAACCAATCCTAATGTCAAATAGTGTATCTAAGGCCTCACCCCAGCATCCCTCAATACGTCCATAGAGACAGAGCTAAGGCCCCCCGACAGAGTCAGAGACTACACGGTCCGAGACCACCTCCCCTGATGCCCTACGACGTAATAGTTCTGCTAAGGTAATGGCGATACGACGATGTTAGTGGAAAAGATTTGAGTAGAGATAGAGCTAAAGTGCCCAGATCAAACACCGCATAACACTTCCCTTGATGCCCCACTCGCATCAAGTACACTAACCACACACAAACATTCACATGCCTATTCCTAGCATCATCGTCATCATCATGTTATAAATAAACAGAATTAAATATGCATGAACAATATTAGTAGGAATATTGGATGACATGTGATATGCACATTACAATCATACAAACATGGAATCATTCATGGTCTTGGACTCAATAAACAAAAACAGTTTATTATTAGTCGATTAGTTTAGGTCTTGTTCCCTCACCTTTGATTGAGTGTAGATCCTCGTTCAAGCTTTATGAATCACCATTAAATCACTAGAAAGGCCTAACAAGTTGATATATTTTAATTAAAATTAATTCCAATAAATTTAGACTAACTGAAATCGTAGGTTCGCAGGTAGGGTAGCACCTAGGGTAGTAGTTTTCTGTGACCCTAGGGTGTAGGGTCAGACGTGGGGTCAGATACCATTCAACCCTACGTGCGACCACACCCTCCCTAGGACTTCCTGAGGGCATGTGGTCGATTCTATGGTCTTGTAGGGTTGGATATCATTCGACCCTACGTGCGACCACACGTATCCTAAGTCGACCTTTCATTCTAAAGTCCATTCCTTTACGTTTGGATCCTTTGGCTTACTTTCATGGTCCATTCTATGATTGTTCTATGACTCAAACTATGATTTTTACACACTTTCCATTGCATATGATGATTACTTCCATGGATTCCTTTGGAACTCGTCCATGGATGGATGATTTGGGTTTCTCTTAATCCTAACTTCTTCATAATCTATTCTAGGCTCTTAGTTTATGAAGGGAATTAGGTTCATACCTGAAGTTGGCTGAGATTCAGAGGTTTCTCTGAACTTCCTCCTCTTCCTTAGTCTTTTCTTTAATTTTTCTTCTCTTCTTCTTTTCCTTCTCTTTCTCTTTCTCTCACTTTCAATTAGGGTTCTAAAAGGAGTGAAAGAGGCTAAGGGATATCCTATTTATAGAGAAAAACCCTCCAAAATAAGTCCCATCGAGTTTAGGAAAGAACCCCTTTTAACTTAGGAACGTTTCCTAATTTACGATTTATGTCTGTCATCGTAGGGTCAGACGTAGGGTCGTAGGATCCGTCGACCCTACAACTTCTTAGTCATCTGACCCTATGACTAAAAAGTCATGGGTTGGACTTCTGTTGAGGTGGGGTCGACCCTACCTATTTAGGCATGCGACCCTACCCTCACATTTACTGTTTTTGGGTTAGACTCATACCTGGTCTTATGATTTCCTTCACGCACTTGGTCCACTTGTCTAGACAATGATAGGTAGACCTGGTACAAGGTAGTAAGATCGGTTAGTTCGATACGGGTCTTACAACTCCCCCCCTTATTAAAAATTTCGTCCTCGAAATTTGTACATACCTTCCGAGTCAAAAAAGTAAGGATATTGTTTCGCATAGCATTTTATTCTTGCCACGTGATCTCTTCTATATCTCAGCTCCTCCAGGTATCGTTAACATAATAGATGTCACGGTTGCATAGTCGTTGAACCTTTCAACTAGTGATTTCAGTTGGTGCTAATTCGAATGTCAAATCAACAGTTAGATCTGGTGGATCCAGCTGTCAAAATGTGCATTGAATCTCTGACGTACTTCTTTAACAATGAGATATGAAATACATCATGCATACTTGACATGGATGGTGGTAGTGCTAACTGATAAGCCACCTTTCCACGTTCGGCTAAAATCTCATATGGCCCAACATATCTCGGACTTAGCTTCCCTTTCTGTCCGAATCGTTTTAAACCCCGCATAGATGATACTTTCAAGAATACCTTATCACCTACGACAAATTCAAGGTCTCGGCGTCGAGTATCTGCATACTGTTTTTGACGATTCTGAGCTGTTCTTACTCTTTCTTTGATAATGTCGACTACTCGACAAGTCTCTTCAACAAATTCTAGTCCAACGATGCTACATTCTCCAACTTCATTCCAAAACAAAGGAGTTCAACACTTCCTTCCATACAGTGCTTCATACGGTGACATCTGTATAGTAGCCTGATAGCTGTTGTTATAGACAAACTCGATCAATGGTAGTTTCTCATCCCATAATCCTTTAAAATCAATTACACCGGCTTGAAGCATGTCTTCTAAAATCTGAATGGTACGCTCTGACTGTCCGTCTGTCTGAGGATGGAATGCCGTACTGAACTTCAACGTCATACCCATAGCCTTTTGCACTCCTTCCCAAAACTTTGAAGTAAAGTGTAGGTCTCTATCGAACACAATGCTTTCAGGTACACCATGTAATCTGACAATGTGATCGACATATAACTTGGTTAACATCTCCAGGGTATACTGTGGTCGTATAGCTATAAAGTGAGCTGTCATAGTTAGATGATCTATATTCACCTAGACCACGTCAACTACTCGAGGAGTCAAGGGTAACCCAGTGACGAAGTCCATAGTGATACAGTCCCATTTCCATGTTGGTTATGGCAACGGCTACAATAGTCATGCAGGTCTTTGCCGTTCAGCCTTAATCCTCTGACAATTTAGGCATTGAGACACGAATTTAGCTACATCTGCTTTCATTCCACTCCACCAATATAATTTCTTCAAATCATGATACATCTTTGTACTTCCAAGATGTACCAAATAAGCGATGGTGTGAGCTTCCTTCATTAGTCGATGTCTAATATCCAAATTTTCTATTTCAGGAACACATACTCTTCCTTTGTACTTCAGCACCTTTTCATCGTCCAAAGCGAACTCAGGAATAGTCCTACCTTTTTCGATGTCTTCTTGTACCGTTCTCAGATAAGGGTCTGATTTAAAAGCGGCTTTCACTTCATCAACTATATCAGGTACAATCTTCAATGTTGCAAACATATTTCAAAACTGATGAATAAACCCTTGGTTGGTTGATTTACCCGGTGCATCTCTTACGAACTACTCATTACCATAATTGAATATTTTTCCTGTAACACACATTGCTGCAGTCTTGTTAACCTCTCCTTGAGATGTTATCATTGCTTTTCTACTTAGCGCATCAGCAACTACATTATCCTTTCCTGGATGATACTGGATATCACAATCATAATCCTTCAATAATTCCATCCATCTTCTTTGTCTCATGTTCAACTCCTTCTAATTAAATAGATAAGTAAGACTCTTATGATCTGATTTAATCTAAAATTTCTCTCCATACAAATAATGTCTCCATATCTTGACAGCATGTACTACTGCTGCAAGTTTCAAGTCACGAGTGGGATAGTTCTTCTCATGTGTCTTCAGTTGTCTGGAAGCATACGCAATTACTTGTTCTCCTTGCATAAGTACACATCCTAAATCCAACCCAGACGCATCAGTGTACAAGATAAATGGCTGTCCTGGAATAGGAATAGTCAAGATCGGAGCAGATATCAATCTAGCCTTCATTGTTTGGAAACTTTTCTCACATTTATCAGTCCAAACAAACTTCTCTCCTTTCTTAGTTAAACTGGCGAGAGGTACGGTAATTCTGGAATAGTCTTGCACGAATCATAGATAATACCCAGCTAGACCAAGGAAACTTCTAATTTCTACAACACTCTTACGTGCTTCCCACTTCACAATGGCTTCAATCTTGTTGGGATCAACTTTAATTCCTTCAGTGGATACAACATGGCCTAAGAAAGCAACCTTATTTAGCCAAAACTCACACTTTGTAAATTTGGCGTAAAGCTTCTCTTTCCTTAATCGCTGCAGAGCGGCTCTTAGATTCATGACATGAGTTTCCTTGTCCTTGGAGTAGACCAATATATCATCAATAAACACAATGACCGATGTATCCAACATATCATGGAATACTCGATTCATGAGTTCCATAACAGTTGTGGGTGCATTAGTCAATCCAAAAGACATGACTATAAATTCATAATGTCCATATCTTGTTCTGAATGTTGTCTTTAGAATATCACCGTCCTTAATCTTCAACTGATGGTATCCTGATCGAAGATCAATCTTGGAGAACACCTTGGCACCTTGCAACTGATCAAACAAGTCATCGATCCGAGGCAATGGATACCGATTCTTGATTATCAGCTTATTTAATTCCCGGTAGTCTTTCCACAGTCGAACGCTACCATCTTTCTTCTTTACAAATAATATTGCCGCTCCCCATGGCGATATGCTAGGTCTGATGTAACCCTTGTCCAGTAATTCCTGTAACTGTACTTTTAGTTCCTTCAATTCAGTAGGAGCCATTCTATAGGGTGCTTTAGATACTAGTGCGGCTCCGGGTATCAGATCTATAACGAACTCTGTCACTCGGTCGGGTGGTAGTCCTGGTAGTTCTTCAGGAAATACATCTGGAAAGTCACGCACAACATCAATATCCTCCATCCGTGGTGCTTCCTTTGTGAGGTCGACCACTGATACTAGATACCCAACTCCTCCTTCCTCGAGGCATTTCCTAGCCTTTAATGCAGAGAGGATGAGTTTTCGTTTATAGAAAAGTTTGGTTCCTACAAAACTAAACTTTGCTCCTTCCTTGTCTTTAAATGTCAGCTTATTTTCTGCACATAATAGGTTTGCAGAATGCCAAGCTAACCAGTCCATTCCCAAGATGACGTCAAAGTCTACCATCTCAAGTTGAATCAAGGTTGCATCCAAAGTCTTCTCGTCAATAAGAACTGGACATGGTCCATAACCCTTTTCTAATTCCACTTCTAATCCCATAGGCGATCGTACAAATAGTTTGTAGTCTAAAGATTTTAGGGGTAGATTCAGCTTCTTTCCAAATGACACAGATATAAAAGAATGAGTAGCTCCAGAATCAAAGAGTACTCTAGCGGGTATGCCATTAATAGGTATGATACCTGTGATTTGTTTAAATTTAGTCTACATACTCACACAATGTAACACAAAAATGAAAGGTTCAGGTCATACCTGTGACCACATCAGGCGATGCGGCAGCATCCTCAGATGTAACTGCATAATCCTTTCCTTGCTGTAGCTGCTTCTTGGGTTTAGGACACTCCTTGAAATAATGTCCCACTTGATTGCAGTTATAGCATTTTACTCCTTCATTATTTTGCTTTTGTTGTGGTTGAGTTGCTGGAGTAGTCTTGGCTATAGCATTGAATCTTTGAGTATTGAAGGGTTTGAATGTCCTTGTATTTCCTCCGTTATAAGAATTCCCATTTGGCCTTTTAATACCCCTGTTTTGAGCGAAGTAGCTCTCCTTCTGGCTCGACTCTATTACTCGAGCAATTTGTACTGCTTCATTGTAGATCTTCTTTTCCAATCTCAGAACATGTTCATGGATGCTTCCCCTGAGTCCCATGATAAACCTTTGGGTCTTTGTGTTTTCTTCCTGCATGCTGGTGGGTGCAAAGAAAAACAGCTCCTCATAACGCTATTGGTATGCATCCATGGTCATTTACCCCTGATATAAACTCAGGAACTCTTTCTCCATAGAATCTCTAAAACTTCTAGGAAAATACTTCTCAAAGAATACCTCTTTATATATAACCAGGTCAATTGGGTGTGCTTTGTTAACAGATAAGTCCGTGTGGACTTCCACCAGTGGTGTGCGTCACCTTTCAGCATAAAGGTTGCACATAGTACTTTCTCCTCCTCATTTATCGTCATCATCATGAAATTTCTTTCCATTTCATCAATCCAGTGTGCTGGCCATAAAGGATCTGCCGGCTTACTATTATATTCTTTGGGCTTCATCTTCAGAAAATGCTCAATCAGTCGGGAGTGGTCGAGCTGATACGGAGCATAGGCCCCATACATAGATGGTTGATACTGGTAACTGCCTTGAGCTACCTCAGGATTCTGTACTTGAGCTGGCATGACTGGTGTTTGAGGTACGTGGGGTACCGTGTTGCTTCCCCCTGTACTGTACTAGCTTGTCCTGCTGGCATAGGTGTCGTATGTGTAGCTAGAAAAGCCATAGCTATAGCAGTCTGCATATTGTCTTGCACCTGCTGTATTTGCTGCAGCTCTTGAGCCAAGTTCATTACTGCTGTAGCCAGATCTGTAGGTGGGGCTGGCAAGTTTGTAGGATTTGCCTGGCCACTAGCCACTGGCGGTGCCGTATTCAGATTCTCCTGTGCTTCATGATTTACATGGCTGTCTTCCTCCATAGGTGGTGGTGGTGGAATTGGGTTACAGCCTCGTCTAGTCTCCCTTCACCCAGCCATTTCCTGTTCTGGTGGCGGTAGTCTCTGAAAACAATCATAGCACATGTGAGGCAATCAATATAAGTTGTTCTCAAGTAAAAATTCATCTAATTAATATAAATTTCCAATTTTTCAGATCATTCGAACAAAATACTGTATTTTCCATCGTAGGGTCGATGGTAGGGTTGATCCTTATGCGACCCTAGGGTATGAGACCCTAATAAACCCTGTCAGCTTACCGAGAACCTAGGGTCAATTGTAGGGTCGGTATATGTCCAACCCTAGGTCTGACCCATGGTTCTCTGTCAAATCATCGAGAGACTAGGGTCGATGGTAGGTCGGTAATTGTCTGACCCTAGGTCCGACCCATGGTTCTCTGTCAGATCACCGAGAGCCTAAGTGTCACACCCCAATTCTAAACCAACCAGAATGGTGTGAGTGAACCATCAATTAACCAACGGTTCACCCCAGGATCTCAATAAGACCGTGTCCACTCATACAAACCATTACACATAATCACAATCAGAATATAATAAATACAGCAGAAGTCTTTAAATAAATGAACTGAGTATTCAATTGATAAATTTAAATAAGTATTCCATTATCCAAATTCCAAACGTAGTTAAATATCCTTACATCACTTTAATAAAATAACTAAAACAAATAAAATAAAGTCAAAGGTACATGCAGAAAGGGCACTCGCATGAAGCGTCATGCTCGTCCTCTCCTGCCTGTACGTCCAGAGCAGCAACACCTCCATACGCCGGAGCGTTCATATAATCGTCCACCATATAACCTGCATCAACATCTAAAAACAATGTATATACAAAGGGTGAGCTCACAACTTAGCTCAGTAAGACAATTAGACAGTGTATCAATATTATATGCATGAGTAACAATCATTTTATGTTGTGGTCTGGTTCAAGTTTGCAATTGCTATAGAAAGATTCGGAGGCCGCCTCACCTCTATACACAAGTGTGTAGCATCGCACAGTAGATCACACTACCACCGACCCACATGCACCCATCATGGAATAGAGATAGAGCTAAGGCATCCACTACCTCCCCTGATACTCCACCCATACCAATACATAAGCCCCTACTGGCTAGGGCTTGCAAACTGGGCTCGCAACTAACCAATCCTATATGTCATCACTGTAGGCTCCATCCTAGTACAGCTCACTACGGCATAAAGATAGAGCTAGAGCATGGTGGCCGGGCTGGAGACCACAATGCCACACCTCCCCCTGATGTCCTACCCGCATCAAGCATACTAAGACAGAACAATACGCAAGTAGACCCTATCCCAACATAACTCCCTACGGCATAGAGATAGAGCTAAAGCATCGTGGCCAGGCCAGAGACCACATGTCAGAGACCACAGTGCCACAACAACGTGGCCAGGCCAGCGACCACATGCCAGAGACCACAGTACCACGATCTTCCCCTGATGCCCTACCCACACCAAGCATGCTAAGATAAAATACTACAAAAATGTGGCAGTGTGAGGAATGATCCCAGGCCCCAGGCCCTTCCCATTCCACACACCAACAAAAACAACCACATGCTTAACAATCACATCCTATCATATGGAATATGCATGAACAATAATAATAACTGAAAATAAAAGATGACATGTGAATATGCACAACCATCACATCATATATTCGGGATTATTATTAACAACATTTTACTATCCTTTATTTATTAGGGTTTAGGTCAGATTCCCTTACCTGACGCTCGTTTGATAGCTTGCTCCACATCGCAAGATCCAAACGTGCTATCACAGAGTCCTACATTATATTAGGGTTCAATTAAAATAGTTTCTTAGGGTTTCACGTTGGTCGAAAAACCAACAGAGTTCAAAACTAGCCTTTCAGAGCTGACCGGTTGCAACATACCGGTCACAGCTCTGTGGGAAAACTAGCGACCGATATGGTCGACCGGTATGTCTCCGAAAGACCATACATTAGGTTTTTCAACTATGGTCGATCAATCTCCATGGATTTCCAAGGTTTCTCCTATCCATTCTAAGTCTGAGCTTTGAGTTAGAGTTATCTCCAACTCATTCAAGTCTAGTTTTGATGATAATCATCCTAGAACTCGAATCTAGGGTTTGACGGCAAATTAGGGTTTAATGGCCAATCAGGGTTTAGATCAATACCTGCTTTCCATGGTATTGATCCAACCATACTAACTATCCTAGAGTCACAATGTAAGAGGAATGATTCAAAACACTTACCGTCGACTGGCGTAAGGTGACCGTCGTCGAACGACAATGACGGCACTTCATTCTTCTTCCTAGCTCCTTCTCCTTCTCTAATCTCCTTCTCCTCTCTCGGGTTTGTGAGGATCAAAGGAAGGGATTCTAGGAGGCTTAGAGGGGTTTAAATAGGCTAGGAATTAGGTTTAGGAAGCCTCTTAGGATTAGGAAAGTCTTAGGATTCGGAATTGGGAAAGTGGGACCCATAGAGATCTAATTTTTGGATCTTGGTAGTCTGCTGTGCAGACCATACCGGTCGACCGGTACCATCGACCGGTATGAATGAAATTCATACTTAAGTTGGTCTGGTTGGTCTGATTTTGTACCTGATTGTCATCCGCTCGTCCCATCTGGCCCCGTGATGATCGGAAGACCTGTTACAACATGAAATCAAGGTTTAGATCGGGTTCACGGAGTGCAGGTCTTACAACTCCCCCACCCATAAAAGAAATTTTGGCCTCGAAATTTGAACGTACCTTGATCGTCGAAAAGGTTAGGGTACTTCTTTCTCATCGCGCTCTCCTCTTCCCATGTAATTTCTTCGACATCTTGGCTTTTTCAATGCACCTTCACATAATGGATATCCTTGCTTCGAAGTTGCTGTACCTTTCGGCTTGAGAGCATCATAGGTACCACTTCAAATGTTAAGTCCTCTATCAAGTCTGGGGGTCTGCTGTCAAGATGTGTGATGGATCCCTGACATATTTCTTCAATAATGATACATGGAACACATCATGGACACTTGACATAGATGGTGGTAAGGTCAATTGATATGCCACATTACCAAGTCTGGTCAATATCTCGTATGGTCCCACATACCTGGGGCATACCTTCCCCTTCTTACCAAACCTTTTCAGACCTCGCACCGGTGATATCTTCAGGAATACCTTGTCACCCACCGCAAACTCCAGATCTCAATGTCGGTTATCCGCATAGTGCTTCTGTCGAACTTGAGCTGTCTTCACTCTTTCCTTGATCTGATCAATCACTCGACAAGTTTCTTCAACGAACTCCGGTCCTACAATTCTTCTTTCTCCCACCTCATTCCATAACAGAGGTGTACGACACTTCTTCCCATAGAGTGCTTCATAAGGAGCCATTTGGATTGTAGCCTGGTAGCTGTTGTTATAAGCAAACTCAATAAGCGATAGCTTCTCGTCCCAAGCTCCTTTGAAATCTAGGGCACAAGCTCGGAGCATATCTTCTAAAATTTGAATAGTTCGTTCTGACTGCCCGTCCGTCTGAGGGTGAAAAGTTGTACTAAACTTCAACTTTGTTCCCATAGCTTTCTGTAACCCTTCCTAGAACTTTGATGTAAAATGGGGATCTCTGTCCGATACTATACTCTCTGGGATGCCATGAAGTCTGACTATATTATCAACATATAGCTTGGCCAGTTTCTCTATGGTATACTGAGGTCTGAACGCAATGAATCGAGCTATCTTGGTAAGTCGATCGACTATAACCCAAACTGCATCCACCGACCTTGGTGTCAAGGGTAGGCCAGTGACGAAATCCATGGTGATACAATCCCACTTCCATGCAGGTTCCTGTAATGGTTGTAGTAAACCTGCGGGTCTCTGCCTTTCCGCTTTAACTTGCTGGCAATTCAGACATTAGAATACGAAACGAGCAATATCTGATTTCATAACCCCTCCACCAATATAATCTTCTTAAATCCTGGTACATTTTGGGGCTTCCTGGATGTACCAAGTATGGAGTGTAATGAGCTTCTATCATAACTCGATCTCTGATATTTAACTTCTCACTCTCAGGTATACATACTCGTCCACGATACCTGAGTACCTTGTCTGAATCCAAGGTAAAGTCAGGATTGCTGTTACCCTTCTCTAGGTCTTTTTGTATCGTCTTGAGATGTGGATCCTGTAGGATTGCTACTTTGACCTCATCTATGAGATCTGATGAGATCTTCAAGGCTGCGAACATCAATGTAAATTTATGAATTAAGCCATGTTCCACTGGATCTTTGCAGTCTCTATTATATACTCTTCATCATTCTCGGTTGCGCTCAAGGCTGCAGCATATAATGCAGCATTTGTACTTGGTCCTGCCTCTGGTTTCAATGCCCACTTTCTGCTTAGGGCATCAGCCACAACATTTGCCTTACCCGGATGGTACTGGATGTCACAATCATAATCTTTTAATAACTCCAGCCATCTCCTCTGTCTCATATTCAGGTCCTTCTGAGTGAAAATATAGGTTAAGCTCTTGTGATCTAACTTAATCTGAAACTTTTCACCATAAAGGTAGTGTCTCCAAGTCTTGATTGCATGTATTACCGCTGCTAACTCCAAATCATGTGTAGGATAATTCTTCTCATGCTCTTTTAACTGTCTTGATGCGTAGGCAATCACCTGTTCTCCTTGCATCAATACACATCCAAGACCCAATCCTGAAGCGTCCGTATATAAGGTAAACAGTAAGCTTGGTGCTGGGATGGTCAAGATAGGTGCAGAGACTAGTCTTGACTTCAAAATCTGAAAGCATTTCTCGCACTCCTCTGACCATATAAACTTCTCTCCCTTCTTGGTTATTCGGGTAAGTGGAACGGCGATCCTTGAGTAGTCTTCCACGAATCTTCTATAGTAACCAGCCAATCCAAGGAAACTACGAATCTCCGCAACTGATTTTGGTGCTTCCCATCCTACTATAGCAGCTATCTTACTTGGATCTACCTTGATACCATCTTTCGATACTACGTGGCCCAAGAAAGCCACCTCCTTCAGCCAAAATTCACACTATTCTTGAACTTGGCATAAAGCTTCTCCCTTCTCAGCCGTTGTAGGGCTGCCCTCAAATGTGTTGTATGAGCCTCCCTGTCCTTTGAGTAGACCAATATGCCATCGATGAATACGATGACCGAAGTGTCCAACATATCATGAAACACTCGGTTCATCAGTTCCATGAATGACGCTGGAGCTTTAGTCAACCCGAACGACATAACTAGAAACTCATAATGCTCATACCTTGTCCTGAAAGCAGTCTTTGGGATATCTCCAGCCTTGATCTTCAATTGGTGATACCCTGATCTGAGATCAATCTTCAAGAAAACCTTTGCACCCTGTAACTGATCGAACAGATCATCGATCCTAGGCAAAGGATACCGATTCTTGATGGTTAACTTGTTCAGCTCTCGGTAGTCAATACATAGCCGTACACTACCGTCCTTTTTCTTGACGAACAATACAGGTGTTCCCCATGGTGATATGCTTGGTCGTATGAAACCCTTATCTAGCAATTCTTGTAACTGGGTCTTCAACTCCTTTAATTCTGTAGGGGCCATCCTGTACGGTGCTTTAGACACTGGTGCCGACCCTGGCATTAGGTCTATCACGAACTCTGTAGCCCTATCTGGAGGTAGACCTAGGAGATCTTCTGGAAATACATCTGGGAACTCTTGCACCACATCTAGATCTTCCATCTTTGGCACCTCAACAGTGATGTTGACTACAGACACTAAATACCCCACTCCTCCCTTCTCTAAGCATCTCTTAGCATTTAGGGCGGAGAGGATCAGCTTCCGCTTCCTAGGTAACTTGGTCCCGGTGAAGCTAAACTCTTTTCCTTTCTCGTCTTTAAGCACAAGCTTCTTTTCACCACATAATAAAGTGGCTGAATGCTGGCCTAACCAATCCATTCCCAAGATGATGTCAAAGTCTGCCAACTCGAGTTGAACCAGATTAGCTTCTAGATCTCGGCTGTCAATGCTAACTGTACATGGTCCAAAATATTTGTTCAACGCCACTTTGACTCCTACCGGAGAGCGAACTATCAAGCTTGGGTTTAAATGCTTGATCGGTAATTCTATTCGCTTCCCAAAAGAAACAGAAACGAAGGAGTGCGTGGCTCCAGAGTCAAAGAGTACTCTGGCAGGTATACCAGCTACATTTGCAGTTCCAGAAATTTAATTATCCCTTAGTTCTACATGCTCACACACAATAAAGTTGTAAGTTAAATAGTAAGTGGTAAAATCATACCAATGACCACATCAGGTGATGCGGCTACCTCTTCAGTAGTTACTGCAAATACCTTTCCTTGTTGTGGAAGTGTTTTCCTAGGTAGAGTGCAGTTTCTTGCAACATGACCCAGCTGCTGGCAGTTATAGCATTTGATATTCGGATTTTGTCCAGCAAACTGCGGCATAGGTGGTGCAGTATTATTCCTTGCAGGCACTGTAGTGGACTGAGCCCTGTATGGGCGAAATGGTCTATTATTACCGCCACTTGAAGTCTCAGTAGTCGGTCTCTTCAGTCCCCTATTCTGAGCAAAGAAGCTGTCCTTCTGACTTGATTCTATCACTCTTGCAACCTATACAGCCTCATTATAAACCTTCTTTTCCAGACCCAAGATGTGCTCTCTAATGCTTCCACGCAGTCCCATGGTGAACCTGCGTGTCTTGGTTTCTTCTTCTTGCATGCCTGCCAGTGCAAAGAAAAATAGCTCTTCAAACCTTTGCTGGTAAGCATCCACAGTCGACTGAGACTGCTGTAGGTTGAGGAATTCTTTCTCCATCTGATCCCTGAAACTCTTCGGGAAATATTTATCGAAAAAGGCTCCCTTAAACACTGCCCAGTCAATATGCGTATGCTTGGTCTCCTGATATGCCCGTGTAGAATTCCACCAAGCATTTGCCTCCTCCTTTAACATATGCGTGGCGAACAGTACCTTTTCATCCTCAAATTTCGTCATCAGACGAAAGTTTTTCTCCATTTTTGCCACCCACTGTGCTGGCCACAATGGTTTCCCTGTCTTACCTGTGAATGTAGAAGGCTTCAAATTTAAGAATCTATCCACCGCCTGACTCAGATCGTTCTGCCCCTGTGTATTCATTCTGTACCATGGTGGTGGATACGGGTAGGCTCCCTGATAAGCAGATGACGATGGAAACTAATGCGGTGGTTGTAAATTATGTCCTTCGCCCATCGGCCCTGGGCTACCATCCATCGGCAGAGTAGTATTATTTCTTCCTGACTCAGGCGTACCTTCAGTGGGAACATAACCCGGTGGCCTGAACATCTTCAACATCTCGCTCAGGAATGCTTTCTACTGAGCTTCCACTTGATATACCATATTAGTCACTATCGTCTCAGAGTTCGTGTGAGGAAGGCCGGGCAAATTTGTCGGTGCCCTAGGAACCTGCCCTTCTTCAACTGCCGGGTTTGGCTCTTCAACATAGCCGGTTTCCACATTTTCCTCTGCCTGACGCACCCTGGAGTGGTGACGCTTTCTAGCACCCCAATGACCGTTTCCACCTACCATCTTAGATTAGTCTTGTCTGGATCTGAGAAGAAGACATAACACATGAGATACAGTCGAATAATCATAATAGTGTTAGTCTTTAGCAATTGCAAGGCGGATAATCGAAATGGAAACTTAATAATAAAAATTTTCCAAAAAAAAAAACAAAATTTTCTGGACCCCTTTTTTTTTTTTCTGACCGGTCGCGACATACCGATCGTGACATTGTGGCGTTATGGAGAAACCGGTTTAGTCGACCGGTCAGAATTTTCATTCTGACCAAAACATAGCGGTCGACTATACCAGGGGGTACCGGTCGACCGGTATGGGCAAAACCATCGACCGGTATACCCAAAAAGCTTTAAAAATCGTGAAAAGTGAGATTTTTCTCACTTTTCACTCCTTCCATCTCACCGGTAGCGATTTCCCTCTGGCTCCTGAGTTGCTACAGTCTGACCAGTCATCCTAGAAGTTGTTTTCTTGCGATCCAGACTCAGTATATCGCCTCCAGGTAAGCTTCCTCTTTTCATATCCGAACTTTACATAGTTCCCATATCGTTTTTAGTTAAAATTCTAGGTTTTTCTTTGATTGGAAGATTCTAACCGTAGGAACTCCTTTCCTTTGACTTAGAAAGGGTTTAGAGACCCCTAAGAGCAAAAGCCCTCAACTAATTTGAACTTCCACCGAACGTTTTTTTCTAAAAATCGGATTTTTCTAGTTTTTAACCTAGGTTTTGCCAAAATTTCAAAATTTTCTTGAATTCCTTTAATTTCTCAAATTTCTTGCATAAATTGCACTTGTTTGGTCTGCTTGAAGTGTGTGGGGGTTACGTAAGTCCTCCTCCCCAAGTTTTGGGTGAGTTTGAGGCTTTTTCCCAATTTGCTGTCGATAAGCTGCCAAAATTTCGACAATTTCTAACATTTTCATCTTGTTTTCCTTTGTTTTGCAGTTCAAATGGCCCCGCGAAGAGGTCTTGGCAAGCGCTCCTACGGACTCGGCATGCACCTTCCTCACCCACCAGTTCCACAGCTTGATGAGCGGTGGTTCCGTTCTGAGGCGGCACAAGCCCGCTTCCCTTGGTTTGATAGGAAGAACATCGAGTCTGGCCAGTGTGTTAATTTGGGGCAGTTGCAGCGGTTCGATGTGGAAGCCGCTTTTGGCAGACTGGGTTGGTTGCCGGTCATCACATACACTACAACTACCCGTCCCAACCTCGTCAAACACTTTTATGCCAACTTGGAGATAGATGGGGACGTCGACGACTTCGATCAATGTCGAGCACTCCGCATTACCAGTTACGTCAAGGGTGTTCCCATCTCCTTTGACACCCATCAACTTGCTGATCTTCTGGGGATTCCCAATGATGGGGACTAATTCTACTGTGCCCCTAAGATGAAGGGCTTCCTCACTGACGATCTGCGCCAGGAGATCTCCGAACAACTTCTCAACCCTGGGGCGCCATGAAGGCTGCTAGTTTGAAGCCCCAGCCTCGAGTTTATAGCCGCATCATCCAGCACAACATTGTGCCCCAGAGCGGCCACTATAGTGAGTTATCTCAGCTCACTCAGTATCTGACTTACTGTGTTTGCACTGGGGAGCAGGTTTGCCTTCCCTATATCATCATCAGGACCATGCATCAGGCTACACTACCCGGTCAGACCAGTAACCTTCCTTATGGCCAGCTAATCACTACTCTCCTACAGCGGCTACGAGTGAACATGAGGGGTGAGATCGTTGTGGAGGACACTATGACCTCTGACATCGACTGGGATGCCATCCTGCGGATGCAGATGGATAACCTACCTATCAGCGATGAGGGTTTGAAGGCTCGTCCTCGCCCACTCAGGAGGGTAGCAGCCGCGGTAGCAGCAGTAGCAGCCAATGCTGCCCATGCAGCAGAGGCAGCGGGTGATGACGAGGGTGGCGATGATCATTTGGAGGATGTTCCAGTACCAACACCACAGCCCACCTATGCAGCGGGACCATCCCAACCGCCTCTTGACACCGTGATGGGTATGTTCACGGAGCTCAGGGACGCTCAGCGTGAGATGAGCCGTGACTTGGGGCACTTGGTTCGCAGCCTCAGAGTCACTCAGGATCAGGTGCACTGGCTTAGGGTCGCTTACGAGCAGGATTATGACATAGCGGACCCTATTCCTCCTAGGCCCCTTACCCCATGATAGTCCTCTTTTCTTTTTCTCTCTCTTGACAGTTTATATAACAGGGTAACTGTCCGGTTTGTGGACCATACCATGTAGCACTTTTAACTTTATCACTCTTAATCTTTAATAGAAGTTTTATGGTTCTTTCTAACTAGAGCATGTGCATTATTAAATTCCATATTTAATATCGTATATTATGTTCTTTCTTAATCAGTCTCAGGTATCAAATAGTGCTTATGGTGTGCTTGTATTAAGATTTTTAATTTTACCTATCTCAGTTCATCGACTTAATTAAGTGCAATATGCTTTGTTGGACAGAGCCCGAGAGCTTAGATACCAAGTTGTCACACCCCAATTCTGAACCAACCAGAATGGTGTGAGTGAACCATCATTTAACCAACGGTTCACACCAGGATCTCAATAAGACCGTGTCCACTCATACAAACCATTACACATAACCACAATCAGAATATAATAAATACAGCAGAAGTCTTTAAGTAAATGAACTGAGTATTCTATTGATAAATTTAAATAAGTATTCCATTATCCAAATTACAAATGTAGTTAAATATCCTTACATCACTTTAATAAAATAACTAAAACAAATAAAATAAAGTCAAAGGTACACACAGAAAGGGCATTCGCATGAAGCGTCATGCTCGTCCACTTCTGCCTGTACGTCCAGAGCAGCAACACCTCCATACGCCGGAGCGTTCATATAATCGTCCACCATATAACTTGCATCAACATCTAAAAATAATGTATATACAAAGGGTGAGCTCACAACTTAGCTCAGTAAGACAATCAGACAGTGTATCAATATTATATGCATGAGTAACAATCATTTTATGTTGTGGTCTGGTTCAAGTTTGCAATTGCTATAGAAAGGTTCGGAGGCCGCCTCACCTCTATACACGAGTGTGTAGCATCGCACAGTAGATCACACTATCACCGACCCACATGCACCCATCATGGAATACAGATAGAGCTAAGGCATCCACTACCTCCCCTGATACTCCACCCATACCAATACATAAGCCCCTACTGGCTAGGGCTTGCAAACTGGGCTCGCAACTAACCAATCCTATATGTCATCACTGTAGGCTCCATCCTAGTACAGCTCACTACGGCATAGAGATAGAGCTAGAGCATGGTGGCCGGGCCGAAGACCACAATGCCACACCTCCCCCTGATGCCCTACCCGCATCAAGGATACTAAGACAGAACAATATGCAAGTAGACCCTATCCCAACATAACTCCCTACGGCATAGAGATAGAGCTAAAGCATCGTGGCCAGGCCAGAGACCACATGTCAGAGACCACCGTGCCACAACATCGTGGCCAGGCCAGCGACCACATGCCAGAGACCACAGTACCATGACCTTCCCCTGATGCCCTACCCGCACCAAGCATGCTAAGATAAAATACTACAAAAAGGTGCCAGTGTGACGAATGATCCCAAGCCCCAGGCCCTTCCCATTCCACACACCAACGAAAACAACCACATGCTTAACAATCACATCCTATTATATGAAATATGCATGAACAATAATAATAACTGGAAATAAAAGATGACATGTGAATATGCACAACCATCACATCATATATTCAGGGTTATTATTAACAACGTTTTACTGTCCTTTATTTATTAGGGTTTAGGTCAGATTCCCTTACCTGATGCTCGTTTGATAGCTTGCTCCACGTCGCAAGATCCAAACGTGCTATCACAGAGTCCTACATTATATTAGGGTTCAATTAGAATAGTTTCTTAGGCTTTCACGTTGGTCAGAAAACCAACAGAGTTCAAAACCTGCCTTTCAGAGCTGATCGGTCGCAACATACTGGTCACAGCTCTGTAGGAAAACTAGCGACCAGTATGGTCGATCGGTATGTCTCTGGAAGACCATACATTAGGTTTTTCAGCTGTCGTCGATCAATCTCCATGGATTTCCAGGGTTTCTCCTATCCATTCTAAGTCTGAGCTTTGAGTTAGAGTTATCTCCAACTCATTCAAGTCTAGTTTTGATGATAATCATCCTAGAACTTGAATCTAGGGTTTGACGGCAAATTTGGGTTTAATGGCCAATTAGGGTTTAGATCAATACCTTATTTGCATGGTATTGATCCAACCATACTAACTATCCTAGAGTCACAATGTAAGAGGAATGATTCAAAACACTTACCGTCGACTGGCGTAAGGTGAGCGTCGTCGAACGGCAATGGCGGCACTTCCTTCTTCTTCCTAGCTTCTTCTCCTTCTCCAATCTCCTTCTCCTCTCTAGGGTTTATGAGGATCAATGGAAGGGATTCTAGGAGGTTTAGAGGGGTTTAAATAGGCTAGGAATTAGGTTTAGGAAGCCTCTTAGGATTAGGAAAGTCTTAGGATTCGGAATTGGGAAAGTGGGACCCACAAAGATCCAATTTCTGGATCTTGATAGTCTGCTGCGCAGACCATACCGGTCGATCGGTACAATAGACCGGTACCATCGACCGGTATGAATGAAATTCATACTTAAGTTGGTCTGGTTGGTCCGATTTCGTACCTGATTTTCATCCGCTCATCCCATCTGGCCCGGTGATGATCGAAAGACCTGTTACAACATGAAATCAAGGTTTAGATTAGGTTCACGGAGTGCGGGTCTTACACTAGGGTCGTTGGTAGGGTCTGACGTAGGGTCGCATATTTTGGTTGAATTCTGCGACCCTACGATCCAGAATCAAGTGTTTAAACCCGATTTTGTATTCATTTCTCATTCTTTCTCCTTTCTTCCAACTCAACTCGCTTCCCCTGAGTTGCTACAATATCGACCCCTAGGGTTTGGTGATTGTTTCTTCCGTTCGCGACTTTCGCTCCTTCTCCTCAGGTATGCTCTCTACTGTTTCACATTTTTTTACTTTCCAAACTAGGTTTTTCACTCATTACATAGTTTTCTTCAAATTAATCTTTTTTCAATCGTAAAAAATTAATTTTTATTGGGGGATTTTGCTATTGGTCACCCAATGGACGAAATCCCTCAAAAAATTTGAGTTTCATCGGTTGGTTATCGAGAAACTTGACATTTTCCATTTTTGACCTAATTTTTGAGATTTTTTGAATTTATTGGAATTTCTTCAAATTCGATCTTTATACATTAAATTTCTAATTGTATGAGCCTTGCAGGATGGTTTGGAACCTATGTAAGTCATCCTGCCCAAGTATTTGGGTGAAAAGTGAGGCTTTTGGCCAATTCATGCCGTTATAATGCCAAAATTTTTGAGTTTTTCTCCATTACTAATCTATTATTTGTTTATCTTTGTTTTGACAGATAGTATGGCTCGTACCAAGGTTCCTCGGACTCAAGACCCAGTTCGTTCCTCTCTAATGAGGCCGAAGCTCGGTATGCTTGCTATGAGCGTAAGAAAGTAGAAGGGGGTCGTTGTGTGCCCTTGGCTAGTCTAGCCTTGTTCAACGTAGAGGGTGCTTTTGGTTACATGGGCTGGCTTCCTGTGATCACCTATGAGGCTTGTACCCGCCCTGATTTAGTGAGACAGTTTTGCAATCTTTAGGTAGTGGGGGATCGCAATGACACCGAGAGAGGTAGGGAGCTCAAGATCACGAGCTACGTCAAAGGGGTAGAGGTTTCATTTGACTGCCAGTAGTTGGCTGATCTTTTGGACATATCAAATGATGGCCCTTTGGTGTACTGTGTGCTTCCAAGGAGCCCCAATTCCTATCCTTGGAGATGCGTGTTGAGATTGACAGTCAGCTTATTAGAGATGATCGCTGGGAGATGAAAGCTATCAACCTACGTCCAGAACCTCTGGTGTACTGCAAGATCATCCAGCACAACCTGATACCCCAGAGTGGATATTATGAGAGGATCTCCTAATTGACTCAGTATGTCTTCTACTGCATTTGCACTAGGCAGCCTATCTGCCTACCTTACATTATCATGAGGACGATGATCCGTGCTACGCTGCCTGGTCAGCTAGGCAACCTACCCTACAGACGTCTGATCACTACACTGCTCACCCGCCTAGGCATTGATTTAGTAGATGAGAGGATTTAGGAGAAGTCCTTCTCATCGGATCTTGACTGGGAGGCCATCTGTAGGATGGGTATGTAGGATGCTCAGGTCAGTGATGATGAGAGAAATGCTCTGGTGCATCCTCATACTCGAGTAGAGACAGCAGATGCTGAGGCGGCAGCAGCAGCAGCAGCCAGAGCAGGGGTCCATGGGGGTGATGCTGAGGATGAGGATCGCATGTATATGGATGTAGATGCCATACCTCCTCCATCACCTCTACATTCTACTGGAGTTGGTCCATCTCGGGCTCCTTCACACATGGCAAGTCCTTCACACCCACCATCTGATGGTATGATGGGATTATGTGTGAGATCAGAGAGGCTCAGCGCGCGATGGACTTGAGAGTTTAACGAGCTTCTAGATGCTCAATGTGCATCTGATCAGCGGATGATCGAGTTGATAGCTAGTCTTCGGATGACCCAGACTCAGGTAGCCTGGTTGACTAGAGTGTATGCTGAGGACTACGCCAGAGATCGCGAGGCACCTCCTCCTCCATCACCTCCAGCTCCATGATGTATATTTTCTTTTTATCCTTCTTTGTACTACAAAGTAACTGTCCGGGTTGTGGACTGTATTCTGCTTTGGATAATTCCATAAAAGTTGTGAACTGAGTTTGGATAAAACTTAAAAGTTGTAATAAGAACACACTATAAGCACTTGTGTTGTGATACCAAGTTGTCACACCCCAATTCCGCACTATTCAGAATGGTGTGATGAACCGCTAATAAACCAACACTTCAACCAGGATCTCAAATAGGTTGTATCCGTTTGCTTAAACCATACACATCTACAACCATAATCAGAGTAAATAAATAATAGCGAAAGTTTTATACATTAAATGAACTGAGAATCTAGCTATGATAAAGTAATTAAATTATCCAATTATCTCCAAATAACAAAGACATAAAATAAAATAACTTAATCAATTACATCGTCTGAATAATTCAAATAAAAACTAATCGAAAACGTAAGAGTTACACTCGCATGACAAATCATGCGACTTCATCATAACTTCAGTGTCCATCGCCGCAGCATATCCGTACATAGGGGCATTTATATAATCTTCTACGATCGTACCTGCATCATCAACTAAAAATATTCGACGTCGAAAGAGTGAGCACACATCACGGCTTAGTGAACAAACAAAACAATGCAATAAACATATGCATGCATTCAATTCATATCTTTGGTATGGTTCATAAGTTCACAATGTGCTATAGAAAGGTTCAGTGGCCGCCTCACCTCTATACACAGGGTGTGTAAGCCCACCCAAATGATCAAACACCATTGTCATCCATATCCACCCCACCATGGAATAGAGATACAGCTAAAGTGTCTGGATCAAACACCGCATAACACTTCCCCTGATGCCCAACTCATACCAACACGTAAGCCCCTACTGGTGAGGGTTTGCAAACTTGGCTCACAACTAACCAATCTTAATGTCAAACAGTATATCCAACGCCTCACCCCAGCATTCCTCAAACGTCCTTAGAGACAGAGCTAAGGCCCCCCGACAGAGTCAGAGACTACAGGGTCCGAGACCACCTCCCCTGATGCCCTACGACGTAATAGTTCTGCTAAGGTAATGGCGATACGATGATGTTAGTGGACAAGATTTGAGTAGAGATAGAGCTAAAGTTCCTGGATCAAATACTGCATAACACTTCCCCTGATGCCCCACTGGAATCAAGTACACTAACCACACACAGACATTCATATGCCTATTCCTAGCATCATCATCATCATCATGTTATAAATAAATAGAATTAAATATGCATGAACAATATTAGCAAGAATATTGGATGACATGTGATATGCACATTACAATCATACAAACACGGAATCATTCATGGTGTTAGACCCAATAAATAAAAATAGTTTATTATTAGCCGATTAGTATAGGTCTTGTTCCCTCACCTTTGATTGAGTGTAGATCCTCGTTCAAGCTTTATGAATCACCATTAAATCACTAGAAATGCCTAACAAGTTGATAGATTTTAATTAGAATTAATTCCAATAAATTAAGACTAACTGAAATCGTAGGGTCGCAGGTAGGGTAGCACCTAGGGTAGTAGTTTTCTGCGACCCTAGGGTGTAGGGTCCGACGTGGGGTCGGATACCATTCGACCCTACGTGGGACCACACCCTCCCTGGAACTTCCCAAGGGCATGTGGTCGATCCTATGGTCTTGTAGGGTCGGATATCATTTGACCCTACGTGCGACCACACGTATCCTGAGTCGACGTTTCATTTTAAAGTCCATTCCTTTACGTTTGGATCCTTTGGCTTACTTTCATGGTCCATTCTACGATTGTTCTATGACTCAAACTATGATTTTTACATACTTTCCATTGCCTATGATGATTACTTCCATGGATTCCTTTGGAACTCGTCCATGGATGGATGATTTGGGTTTCTCTTAATCCTAACTTCTTCATAATCTATTCTAGGCTCTTAATTTATAAAGGGAATTAGGTTCATACCTGAAGTTGGCTGAGATTCAAAGGTTTCCCTGAACTTCCTCCTCTTCCTTAGTCTTTTCTTCAATTTTCCTTCTCTTCTTCTTTTCCTTCTCTTTCTCTTTCTCTCACTTTCAATTAGGGTTCTAAAAGGAGTGAAAGAGGCTAAGGGACATCCTATTTATAGAGGAAAAACCTCTAAAATACGTCCCATCGATTTTAGGAAAGAACCCCTTTTTAATTAGGAAGGTTTCCTAATTTACAGTTTCTGTCTGTCATCGTACGGTCGGACGTAGAGTCACAGGATCCGTCGACCCTACAACTTCTTAAGCATCCGACCCTACGACTAAAAAGTCATGAGTTGGACTTCTGTTGAGGTGGGGTCGACCCTACCTGTTTAGGCATGCGACCCTACCCTCACATTTACTATTTTTGGGTTAGACTCATACCTGGTCTTGTAATTTCCTTCACGTACTTGGTCCACTTGGCTCGACCATGATAGGTAGACCTGGTACAAGGTGGTAAGACCGATTAGTTCGATACGGGTCTTACACTCACTCTTTTAGAACCCAAATTGAAACTCTAAACCTAAAAGAAAAAAAAAGAGAGGAAGAGAAGGAGAAGGAGATTTAGAGAAAAAAGCTGAGAGGAAGGTTTTGCAGAGAAAAGTTCTATCTTCCTACAACAAGCTTAAGGTATGGACTTGACTCTATAGGATAGATTAGATAGGATAGGTTTCGTTCCATCAAGTTGATGTGTTGAATCTAATGTAACGATTTCAGTTATGGAATTTCTAAGCAAAACCATGGGAGAATAGGTTAGGGATAATTGATAAGGATAAACTATGATCAAAGGCCATAGAATGATCTTAGGGTGAATCCCATTGATGATCCATGAAGAGAAACTCATATGACAAGTAAAAATTAACTTTACTACATATGGTCGCAGCTATGGTCGACCATAAGATGAGAAAAGTATCGACCACAGCCATTCGGGAAGAATTCAGGAAACATACTGTCGCAAGTACGGTCGCATGTAATGCGAGACAAGGTTATTTACTACTATAACTTGATAAACTTGAACCCTAACTTAAATACATTAATTGTTTAGGTTCTTCATAGATTCAAAGTGACTTTCAAAGCTTGGGAGAGGAACAAACATTAATCAAAGGTGAGGGAACAAGACCTAAACTAATTGGATAATAATAAATTATTTATTTATTTGAGTCCATTGCCATGATTGATTATATGCTTGTAATGTGCATCTCACATGTCATCCAATATTCATGTTATTACTATTCATGCATATTTAATTATGTTTATTCATAACATGATGATGATGCTAAGAATAGACATGTGATTATATATGTGTGGTTAGTGTGATGGATATGAGTGGAGCATTAAGGGGAGGACGTGGCATGGTGGTCTCTGACCTGGTCACCAGACTCTAGCTCTATCTCTACTCAAGTCTTGTTCACTGACATCGTTGTATCGTTGTTACGTTAGTAGAACTTTTACGTCGTAGGGCATCAGGGGAGGTGGTCTCAGACCGTGTAGTCTCTGACTCTGTCGGGGGGCCCTAGCTCTACCTCTATAGGCGTATTGAGGGATATTGGGATGAGGCCTTGGATACACTATATGGCATTAGGATGGGTTAGTTGTCAGCCCAGTTTGCAAGCCCTCGCCAATAGAATCTTACGTGCTGGTATGGGTAGGACATCAGAAGAAGTATTGGCGGTGTGTGATCCAGACACTTTAGCTCTATCTCTATTCCATGATGGATGCATGTAGGACGATAATGGTGTCTGATCCATTGGGTGGATTCATACACTCGTGTATAGAGGTGCGGGGATCACCAAACCTTTCTATAGCACATTGTAAACTTAAAAATCAGACCAAAGATATGAATTGAATGCATACATATGTTTGTTGCATTGTTTTGTTTACTCACTGAGCTCAAGTTGGAGAGCTGACCCTCATGCACATAATTCTTTTTAGTTTCTGATGTTGCAGGTGTTATTGTTGAAGATTATATGAATACACCAACGTATGGACAAATGACGACTATGGATGTGCAAGCTGTGGAGGACGAGCGAGACTCATCAAGCGTGTATTTCCACCGTGGTTACGCTTAGTGTTTAACTTTTTTATTTTGATACTTGTAATATGTATTAATTATGTTTTGATTAATTGGAGATAACTGGATCGTTTAATTATTTATCATGTAGACCTTAGTTCATTATTAATAAAACTTTTACTATTTACTTAAATATCTCTGATTATTACTGTGGAATATGTTTTGGTTTAACATGGTTGGCATAGCCTATACGAGATCCTGCTTTGAACCGTTGGATTCATGACGGTTCGTCACACCATTGGTTAGTCTAGAATTGGTGTGTGACATTCCTACTATTACTATTCATGCATATTTAGTTATGTCTACTATTACATGATGATGATGATGATGCTAGGAATAAGCATGCGATTATGTGTATATGGTTAGTGTACTTGATGCAAGTGGAGCATCAGGGGGGAGGACGTGACATTGTGGTTTATCCTAGTCACTAGACTCTAGCTCTATCTCTACTCAACTCTTGTACACTGACATCGTCATATTGTCATTACCTTAGCATAACTATTACGTCGTAGGGCATTAGGGGAGGTGGTCTCGGACCGTGTAGTCTTTGACTCTGTCTGGGGACCTTAGCTCTATCTCTATGGACATATTGAAGGATGTTGGGGTAAGGCCTTGGATACACTGGATGACATTTAAGATTGATTAGTTGTGAGCCTTGTTTGCAAGCCCTCACCAATAGGGACTTACGTGTTGGTATGGGTAGGGCATCAGGGGAACTGTTGGCGGTGTTTGATCCGGACACTTTAGCCCTATCTCTATTCCATAGTGGGTGCATGTGGGATGGCAATGGTGTTTGATCCATTGGGTGGATTCATACACTCGTGTATAGAGGTGCGGTGGCCACCAAACCTTTCTATAGCATATTACAAACTTAAAAATCAGACCAAAGATATGAATTGAATGCATGCATATGTTTGTTGCATCGTTTTGTTTACTCACTGAGCTGTGATGTGTGCTCACCCTTTCGACGTCGAATATTCTTAGTTGTTGATGTAGGTCCTACCATTGAAGATTACATGAACAGGGCCAACGTATGGACACGTAGCGGCGATGAACGTGGAAGTTATGGAAAAGGCGCATGATCCGTCATGCAAGTGCAATTCATGTGTTTTCTATTAGTTTAGTTATTTGATTATCGGAACATGTAATTGATTAATTTATTAGGATAATTTCAGCTACCACCCAAAAAGAATTGACCCCATCACCTACCACCCAAGTTGTTTAAAAAAATCATCTACCACCCAAGTTAGACAAACGTTAGTTAATGGACTGACGGGAAAGAATTGAAATTATGTGTAGAAGTGTATACCCCTTTCTTTTTCCTCTCTATTTCTCTGCAATATTTTATCAAAAAGAAAAAAAAGGAAAAAAGAGAAACCCATTAAAACAGTAACCGATTGGGAATCAATTGAGTTTTATTCTAAGTTTCTATAATGCATTTCAGGATTTAAGAACCAGAATGAATGGCAAACATTATATTAGGACATTCTCTCTGTGTTTTGGTTTATTACACCAGTAGCGGATACAGAACCCACTCCCCTCAATTGAATACCCGCTCCTTCCTCCAGAAGGTATCAAGGGAAGAAAGAAAGAAACCCATAAAGATCCAATAAATGGTTGAAGAATAATAGAAAATGAAATTACAAAAGAAAAGGGATCATTGATTAATAAACAAATAATCAAAAGAAAAGACAAAGACTTATGCTCTTCCTCTTTGTATAGTTGCTTTATATATTTTGAGCAGAGATCTGAGTTTAGTCTTCTTCGGAGAATTCCTCTGCCATTAATGGAACGAAGTAGTGAGGAATTGAAGTGAACCGAGAAGAAGAAGCTGAAATATCGAATAGTAGCACCTCTGGTTCCTCATCCAAAATTGAAACTACAATATGATCCTGTAGAACATGTCCAACAACTATCCCACTTTGCCTAATTTTATTATTTCCTTTATATTCAAATCCTAATTTTTTTTTTTTTTTTTTCTGTGTAATTCGTTTATGAGTCTCAGATAGAGAGCAGATAGAATAGAGAGATGAGAGGAAGAAGAAAGGGGTGAGGGTATTATTATCATTCTAGTATTTTCTAAAAGCTGACATCTGCAACTAACGGCTCTGTTAGTTGTTTTTGGATCTTTTTGATAAACGTTTGTCTAAATTGGGTGGTAGGTGATTTTTTTAAACAACTTGGGTGGTAGACTCTCAGTTCATTATCTGTAAGACTTCCGCTTATTTGTTTATTACCTCTGATTATTAATGTGGAATGTTTGTATAGTTTGCTATGGTGGGTACGACCTATGCGAGATCCTGGGTAAACCGTTGGTTTATTGGCGGTTCATCACACCATTTTGGTTAGACCAGAATTAGGGTGTGACACTATCTCTATTCCATTGTGGGTGCATATGGGACGACAATGGTGTTTAATCCATTGGGCGGATTCACATACTCATGTATAGAGGTGCGGTGGCCGCCAATCCTTTCTATAGCATATTGCAAACTTAAAAACCAGACCAAAGATATGAATTGAATGCATATAGCATATTGTAAACTTAAAAACCAGACCAAAGATATGAATTGAATGCATGCATATGTTTGTTGCATTGTTTTGTTTTCTCACTGAGCGGTGATATATGCTCACCCTTTCGACGTCGAATATTTTTAGTTGTTGATGCAGGTCCTATCTTTGAAGATTACATGAACACACCTACCTATGGACACGTAGCGGCGATGAACATGGAAGTTATGAAGAGGCGCATGATCCGTCGTACGAGTGCAATATATGTTGTTGTATGGATATCATGATGCTTTGTGCTACAAATCCTTCCCATCCACGTGAGGGAAGCCGAGAGGATCTGGCTCCATAATCTCCCACCAAAGTCAGTAGAATCTTTCAAAGATCTGAGTAGCTGCCTCCTCTCCCATTTCCAAAGATGTAGAACCTTGAAGAAAACACTGGCTCATCTCATGGCTGTCCAACAGCAAGAGAATGAGTCAATTTGGGTCTTCATCACGAGGTTTAATGGTGTTTAGAGGAAGCAAGCTAATCTTCTCCCTCAACAAGAAACCACCTCACACCTTTGCTGAAATTTTAAGTCGATGGGAGCGATATGCTATAGGATCCAAGGTTGTGGCTTTGATCCCCAATCAGATTGCTAGTGGCTCCGTTGTACAGGAAAAAAGAGAGGTCAGAGCAATCTGACAAGACCTTCAAGAAGGGTGAATAGAGCAAGGAAGCCAAGCCCAAAAAGATTCATATCCTAGAAAGCCTATATTCCAAGTCCCTAGGTACACTTCTCTCAACCGATCTATGGTTGAGATCATGAATATCAAGAGAGGCGATCCCCTGATGGTCCCCCTATCGCCTATGATGGCTAAGCCCAATGACTGGAACCTGCTACTATTTTGCGGTTACCATTGTAATCATGGTCATGCTCTGGATTTGTAAACTCTGGATGTATAGCATTTGGCTGTGTAGCCTTTGGATGTGTAGCCTTTGGATGTATAGCCTCTGGACCGAATTTGGGGTGTCCCAAATTGCCTACGTATCCTTTGGGACTTCCGTCCCTCCAGAATCAGGTTCCGCATAGTTCGGGCTAGAGCTTTCTCTCTCTTCCCATGATCTTTCTTTCTTTTCTTTCCTTGTATCTTGTTCTCTTTTCCATTCTTATTCCGCTTTCATTCAGTCTTCTTTCTTCTCTGTACTTTCACTTTTCTTTTTCTTTTTTTTTCTCTTTTTCTTTTTCTTGTTCTTTTCAATTCCTTTCTTCATCTTTCTTCATTCCCAAAATGGGTTGAACTTTCCATAAATATTGAGGTAGCCACAATGGGGCTCCGCATCTACACTTTGTCCACTAACATTGCTCGGAATCCAAGAGGAACTAGAGATCATGATTTGATCGACTTTCCTTGACTTGACTTAATTTACACCGAGAAAAACATGTTTCTTTTCTTTAAAAGGCAATTTTGATATGTTCTGCCTTCCTACCAAATTTATATGGGTTTCACTTTGATCAAAGGGCAATCAGGTTTTTTTAATGAGGGGCAAATGATGACAATGACTCAAATTTGTATGAGTCATCTTTCTCTTACATTCAAATAAACTCAGCTAGAGTTTCAAATAGGGGGCTTAACTAAACTCATGATGTTTGGATAAATGGGTGATTTTGCCCCAGTGTCTAAGTTCAAGTCTGTACACATTGATAGGCAAGCGACTTTTGAGTCATCAATAGAAATAACCTTAAGGAGATGCAACCCTACACTAATCTTTAGAAAAAACGTCAAAGAATGCTTTCTCCTCTCGGTATCATTCAGATAGAAAACAAATTTCAACAAGCTATGCTCAGATGCTGAATCGGTTATAACCACGTTTGGGCCCAAATCCTTCAAGTCTGTATACAAGTATGACAATGAAGGTCCAGATGGACAGATAAGAAACTATCCAATGGGTCTGCCATTGGGAGAGTGTTTGGTTGTTTTTGTAAAATGGCTTGATCTCCACTAGGCGATGCCATTTTATTGGCCAGCAACAAAAGAATATGGAATTCTTGGACGTCGTCGAAATGATGAATGACAGATAGATATTCTAGTTAGATTTATTGAACAAAATTTATGCATAACAAGACAACATGTTCACAAGAAACAATATCATAAAATTTTGTGACATTTGAAGTAAGGGCATGTAATGTAGACTCTATGGAAGACCATCAGATTGATGGACAGGAGAGAGAGAGTCTTTAACCGATAAGAAATCATCCTCTGATTACAACAAAGTGATGAAACCACCCCCTGTATGGGCAGGATGTAGTGAGCAATATCAAAAAATCCAGCTCAACACACAACGTGAATCACAACAAATGATCAGCTCTCGAATCAGGTTCTAAGAAATGGTGTCTATATGTCATTGTACGAGAACCAATTGTCTTATTGCTCCATAACTAAACTCGTCCATCAGTAGGGCTCCAAAGGAGTTGCCCCATGTATATGCCTTGTAATCGAACTCACTCATCATTAGTATTTCAAATTAGTTGCTCCATGTCTATGCACCATAGTTGAACTTGTCCACCATCACTGTTTGAATGGAGTATGCTAACCAACCTCATTATTTTGTATATCTTTTTTTTTTCTTTTTTTTTTTTTTTTTTCTTTCTTTCTTTTTTTTTTTTTTTTTTTTTTTTTTTTTTTGAGCTCATATTTAACTTTGAGGTTAATCTGTAACATACTTCATGTTTGTAGATGTCATGCACTTGTAGAAGACTTAATCACTTGGATTGATGTAAACTTGATAATGCCTTGTGTGTAAACCCATTCTTATAAAACTAAATGAACCACTTGTATGAGTCTGTAAATGTTTTCTACTTTCAAGGAATATCCCAAAAAAAATTTTCTATAAATCGACCAAATGGGATGACATTTTGATGTTCCAACTTATATCTTTGAGAATGCTTCACTTTAACTTAATCATTTGTAACTTTCACATGTGTGTTAAACTTTCATTTCTCTAAAGGCCGGTGGAGTAGAAATTCAGGTTGTGGCTCATCATCCCAATTGTCATCAGAGTCAGAATTGGCAGTGAACATCAAAAGAGGAAGAAGTATCAAACTGGAAATGAATGGATTGGAAGTAGTAAAGCACTGCAGTTGATGTCTCAAATGAGATGATTATTGTTCATTTCTTCAGAGAATTTTGGACTGGACCGTCTACAGACACATCGAACTTAAGCCCAAACATAGATGACCTATCAGATACCAATGGTAGCCAGTTTAGACAAGTAATTCACCGAGTTATCCCAATTGGATATGACATCATTGATGCCAACTTATGATTGGTTGTAAGACCGAATCTCCGTTCAGACTTTCGCTAGTAAGGCTCATTACGCCTATCTATCGACATGAGTTTGACCCTTTCCATCTTGAGCTAAACCCCTCTTGAGTCTATTACCATTTTGATTTATGCCCTAGTTCGGGTTTGACATTCACCTGGCCAATGCCTCAATTTGGGTTAAATGTATTCCAATCTTATGTCCCAGTTTGGATGTCATGAAACTCTGACCTATACCCCAGTTGGCCCATCGCCTTTTTGGTTTTCTCCACTTTGAATCCATTAATATTTTAATTATGCCCCAGTTTAGGGTGCACTGATATTTTTGTTGTGCTCCAATTTAGGGTACACTAATATTTTGGTTGTGCCCCAATTTAGGGTGTACATGAAGTTCATTTTTAGGCTACCTTAATTTTGAGATACAATTGACCACATGGTCTTCCTTTTCATCCTGGATTTTGGGAGGTGGGTGGGCCATTCTTGAAGGTTTGAGGGCTACTCCTTTGAGTTTGGGTCACCTTGGGTGATGAAAGTAATTAGGGAGTCAGAAACCAACTCCTTCAATCAAAGTGGCTCAATTGCCAAGGGTGAACAAAATGCTTTCCAATCTCAGTTTTTTCCATTTAAATTTGGCAGGTATGCTAGTATGGGAAAGAAACATGTAATCTCTCAGAATCTATGATTCAGCTTTCTAACCTCTTGGATTCCTTAACTCCGATCTGGGAATTTCAATTCCACTCTGCAATATTTGGGCTCTCAATATACTGTCTTCCAACCATTCCAACACTTTGAGGTACAAAGGTCCTCCTTATGAACATGAAGCGAGACATGAACCGTTGATGATGAGACATTCTTATGAGTGGATGTAATAAGAGTGGATGCTTTGTCTACTCACTCAACTATTCTCTTAAGTCTAGACAATCCTATCCTCCCTAGTTCAACCTTTTTTTCTTTTTTTTCTTTTTTTTGGTTTTTTAGTTTTTTTTTTCTTTCTTTCTTTCTATAAACAATGAATGAAGGTTAAGACTCAGAAGTGACTAGACACGAGAAGAATACACATACACATACAAGTTGACTCAACCAAACAAAGTAGGTCCTTCATGAAAATCGACCATTAGACATCATCTGTAATAATTTATTTGTATTTGAATAACCCCATGATTGGTCTTGGGGCCTCAAGATTCCGAATGGATCATTGTAGCACCAAGGTTCGACCATGTGGTTCATCAAATTTTAAGAAATTGAAACGGATATACTTATTTGTAGTTTTCATGAAGGATGATAAAAGCGGTTCATGATTGAAAAAACCAGTAAATTTCTACTTGATCATAGTATCTATGCCGTGCCGAAGATTTTTTGATCGTTTTTGAGATTGATGTATCAATATTGAACGGTCAACACAATGAGCTTTGTACGATGGAGGGCGTGTACAGACCGCCCACACTAATGTGTATGCAGGTATACATAACCCTCACGCTCCCAACAAGTGAGAGATAAGAATACTCAAGTGTGGATCCAAACATGTTGACAAGTCAAGGACAAAAACGAGCAGAACTTCGACGTCTCAGATGTAAATATTATGATCGAGTAGATTTTACCATGTTGGTTCAAAAATGGACCAAAAATAACATACATGTGGCTCAAACTGGGTTAGGACAGAAAAGGCCACCTTGACGAGGACGGGGTAACCTATCACCGAATGCACGATGAATAATGGGCCCTCAATCCCTTTATATACTATGATGCAAGAATCAAGCGACGTGGAGTAGCATAACGCATTCTTGGGCGGACCCAAGAAACGCTCTTCAGAGGCTGCTCGCTGATCGTGATCTTACAAAGTACAGGCCAAGGTTGTGTGTCTCGCCTAGCGGGCTGCCCCACATGCATGGGACCCAGTTCGGCTACTCGCACGAAAGTGTGACTGAACCCATACCCCCCAAAGCAATATGTACAAACAATAAATAATGGTACCCTAGATCTAGCAGCAAATGTCAAGCAAATCAATATAAGGAAAGTATTCTAGGAGTCTGAATATTATTCCCCAGTGGAGTCGCCACTTTGAGGACAATGAGAAATCGATGATCCTCCTCGGGATGAATATGTATCATGTATCGATGAAGTTCAATTGTTCTGTTGGAGTCGCCACCTAGATTAAGGTCTAGGACCTCTAAAAATGTAGCCTCACCCTAAGGTAAGATTGCTATTGACTCGTGACCCAATATATCAGTTATTTGGTCTACAAGAGATTGAAAAAGTATTCAGGGTACGATTATCTGAAGGTATTAGGCACCCAAACCGCCCGATCAATATCGGCCTCCTAAACTTTCCTTAAACTCTAATTTTGACTGTGCTTGGTCAACTGGATGACTAGGGTTCGATGGGGGATGTCCTAAACCAAGTTGCTAAGTTATTCTAACCTAGGGTTCAGTCAATCATGTTTTAAAGCAAATAAACAAGCAAATGTAATGTACAATATTATACAGTAAATCGGACCAAAGATGGTTCGGTCTTGGACTGAATCTGAGACGTGTAAGACATCTCAAACTGCCTACGTATTCCAATCCTGGAAATCAAGTCCAAAAACGTAGTTCGAATGGGTTGTGTGATTAAGGATTATGGAAGTGATTTATGCATTTGCTTCAATTAGATTCTTTGTTCAAGTTGAAGTTTATGCTGAATGGATGGTTGATGGGTGGCTTTGTACCGTATTTGGGATTCCCAAATTGCCTATGTATTCTAGGGTGTGCCCTAGAAATCAGGTACGACGTAGTTCAAAAGGATTGTGAGAGTCGGATTTGGAATGTGTACCAAATTTCTTCCATTTTTGTCAATAGGATCTAGGGATGAGACCTAAATTCCTATCATTTTTATTTTGGATGTGTACCAAATTGTTTCTATTTTTGTTAATAGGATCTAGGGATGAGACTTAAATTCCTACCATTTTTATTTGGGATGTGTACCAAATTCTTTCTATTTTTGTCACTAGGATTTAGGGATGAGACCTAAATTCCTACCATTTTTATTTGGGATGTGTACCAAATTCCTTCCATTTTTGTTAATAGGATCTAGGGATAAGACCTAAATTCCTACCATTTTTATTGTTTCCATTTTTTAGGGTTTCACTTTCCCTAATTATTATTTTCTTTCCAAAAAAATTAAATATGGTAGGTGAAAGCATTCCAAATATAGCAGTGATAGCAATCTAAACATAGCAGTATACATCCAAACATGGCAGTAAGCATATAAATATTACAGTAAGCATGTGGCAGACAAATATGGCAATAAGCATGTGTAGCATTCCAAGACAACAAGAATCGTATAAGCACCCAAAGATAACATGTAAAAGCATTCCAAGTATGGCATGTGAGCAATGTGAGCATTGGTAGAAATACCAACATGGCATCCAATGGTTTAGATTACACAAATGATGATCCAATAAGGATAGGTCAGATTTCGTATTTAATGGCTCAAATTAAAATCAAATTTATTGAGCATCTTGGTAACATGAAAAAAAAAAAACTCAAAACCAATGGCATATGATCAAACATTTACAAAAAAAAACTCATTCAATGGCATATGATCAAACCTAAAAAATATATTCATTCAATGGCATATGGTCAAGCATAAAAAATATTCATTCAATGGCATATGATCAAGCATAAAAAAATTCATTCAATGGCATATGATCAAGGTAGATGGGTAGCAAGAGGTCGGCTGATAGGGAGTAAGATGTGGGATCTTAGGCTAGCAGTGGGGTATGGATGAAGTGTAGATGCCTGGCCGTGGGTTGAGGTGGTGTGCATCGGGCTCAGTGAGTTGGGTTGTGAACAGGTGGTGTAGGCTATTTGTAAGATGAGTGCTATGGTAGGGAGGGCGGCTGCATGGATAGATGGTTTTGTTTGGTGTAGCAGATGGAGATTGAAGGCAGGGAGGTTGACCAGGTCAGTTGCAGGGTGGCTTAGGGAGTTGGGTAGTGTTGTAGTGTTGATCAGGGAAGATGGACTGGGATTTGTCGATGGAGGCTGTGGGTTCTGTGGAAGGGAGTTGCCGCTCATATATCAGATGGCTTGAGTAGTGGCTATCATGGGTTGATTAATGATGGGAGAAGGTTTTTGGTTTGGATTTTGATGGTGGATTGAACAAGGTATAGATCGGTTCAGGAAGACTGGTAATCTATTGCAGGTTTAATGGTTGCAATGGTGACAAAAGAAAGTAAAGAAAATAAACAAGGAACTCACCTTGGGTTCCCCTCTTCTTCTCACTTCTTCTCCTTTCTTCTTCCTTTTCACGCCTTTCCCTTTCTCTTCCTCTAAATCTCCTTCTTTTTCTCTCTTTCCCTTTCTCCTCTTTATTCTCTCTCTCCCTTTTGGATTCTTCCCTTTCGGATTCTTCTCCCCTTCTCTCTTTTCTTCTTTCCCTTTTCGGATTCTTCTCCCTCTCTCTCTTTTCTTCTTTCCCTTTTCGGATTCTTCTCCCTCTCTCTCTTTTCTTCTTTCCCTTTTCTTCTCTTTTCCCTTTTTCTCTTTCTTCTTTCCCTTTTCTTCTCTTTTCCCTTTTTCTTCTCTTTTCCATTTTTCTCTTTCTTCTTTCCCTTTTCGGATTCTTCTCCCTCTCTCTCTTTTCTTCTTTCCCTTTTCTTCTATTTTTCTCTTTCTTTCCTTTTCTTCTCTTTTCTTTCTTTCCTTTTCTTCTTTCCTTTTCTTCTCTTTTCATTCTTTCCTTTTTTCTCTTTTCCCTTTTCACGTCTCCTCTCCTCCTTTCCCTTTTCGGATTCTTCTCCCTCTCTCTCTTTTCTTCTTTCCCTTTTTGGATTCTTCTCCCTCTCTCTTTTCACGTCTCCTCTCCTCCTTTCCCTTCTCGGATTCTTTCCCTCTTTCTCTCTCCTTTCCCTTTTCTCCTCTTCTCCTTTCAGATTTCTTTCCTTCTTTCTCTCGTTCCCCTTTTCTCTTCTTGTCCTTTCGGATTTCACGCCTACTCACCTTTCGGATTTCTTTCCTTCTTATTCTCTTTCCTCTCTTTTATATATATATATATATATATATATATATATATATATATATATATATATATATATATATATATATATATATATAAATATATAATATATTAATATATTAACATATATGATATAATATACATATAAAATATGTGCATATATTATATGATATATTATAATATATTATACATTATATAATAATATATAAAGAAATGAAAAAATTTCATCTAACCCCCAAAAACTATGTCAAATTCGATCTAACCCCCAAAAGTTTCAAAAGTCTCATCTAGCACCCAAAAGGCTTCCAAATGTCTCATCTACCACCCAAAATTTTTTCATCGTTAATCAAAGAGACCCCACCCGTTAGTAGAGTCCCGTTAGTTGCAAATATTAGGACAATAATACCCTTATTCCAAAAGTAAAAGACAATAATGCCCTTATTCCCATCTGTTTTTCAAGTTTCTTTCTTCCCAAACCCTAAAAATTTGAAGACGAAGAGCAAGAAACAAGGGGATCCTCCTCTGATCGTTTCCTACGTCGGAGTTCAATGTCTGTAATTTTTTTTTTTTTGTTTCTCTAAAGATACTTCAGTTAAAAGGGTTTTTGTTGCTCTATTTTTTTTTTTAGTTAAAAGTTTTACGGATGAGTCCAATCTAAGCAAGAAACGAAAGGGGATCTATATAGAGATTGAGAGAATATTACGGGAGAAGAAATATGGATTGTGGGAGAGAAGTGAAGGAGAAGAAGTAGGAAGGAGAGAAGATAGGGAGTGGGGCCATCGTGGCCAGAGTGAGAGAGAGAGTCCGAGAAGAGGGGAAGGTAAAGAAATTTTAGGAAAAAAAATAGGGATTGTGGGAGAAAAAGTGAAGGAGAAGAAGTAGGAAGGAGAGAAGATAGGGAGTGGGGCCGTCGGTGGCCAGAGTTCGAGATGAGGGGAAGGTAAAGAAATTTTAGGAAAAAAAATAGGGATTGTGGGAGAAAAGTGAAGGAGAAGAAGTAGGAAGGGGAGAAGATAGGGAATGGGGCGGCCAGAGTGAGAAAGAGAGTCCGAGAAGAGGGGAAGGTAAAGAAATTTTAGGAAAAAAAAGAGGGATTGTGGGAGAAAAGTGAAGGAGAAGAAGTAAGAAGGAGAGAAGATAGGGAGTGGGGCCGTTGATGGGCAGATTAAGAGAGAGAGTCCGAGAAGAGGGACACATGATTTCAGAACAAAAATTCCTCACGGCTCCACATCATCTCTATAAAATCGGGGACAAGTAAAAATAAAATAAAGCTTCATTTAGCGAGATTTGCAGAACATCAGGCAAGATAATTGAGATCTGGAAAGGACTAGATCTTCTTGACCTAGATTTCAAAATGACCAAGCAATCGAAGTGAAATATATCTCTTTTTAATGAATCTGGATTTGAGTTGGAAGGGCTTGAGATCATTAAAGATTAGGTAATGGAGTGCTAATGAGGATGATATAAAACCTGCAAGTCTGTCCGGCCATGGTAATCGTTATCGATCATGAATGATTCTCAGTTCCCGATCTGAGATACAACTTGCAAGTGATGAAATTTTATGATTTTTTTTTTTTTTTTTGAGTTTCATTTTAATGTTTTAAAGAAAGGGTATTTAGTAACTTTATCTCATTTTAATGTTTTAAAGTTTCAAATAGAAAGGGTAGAAATGTCTACTCACATGTTCAGTCAAGTCTGTTAGTAAAATGGGGCCGGTTAGAATTTCTAGAAATCATTGGGTAGTGATCGAATTTGACATAGTTTATAGGGGTTAGATGAAAATTTTTCTAAAGAAATATATGCATATGAGCCAACATGTATTGGTCTGGATTGACAAAGATTGATTGGATTGGGCCAATATTGGCTTGGGTTGTGCTGAATTGACTGGATTAACTGGAATTAAATGGGTTTTCTCTCTATCATTTCAAGGGTCATTTCCGCTGTCATTCTACACGGAATTTCTCGATAGCCTCTATTCCCAATTTTCTGCGCTCACTTTGTATAACATTAAAAATGAAAAATATTGGAACTTGAATCACCTCATTTGAAAATAAAATGACCAACTTATGAATTTCTGAAGTTTAAACAGGCCAATTATCGATAATTTGGCTGACCATTCTGCATGGGATCCTTCAGACTTCTACCAAAAATTCTTTACGTCCACTTTGTAGAGTACTAAAAATGGAACATAATGAAACTAAAATCACCTGATTTGGATATGGAGTGACCAAAATATGAATTTTCAAAGATTAAATGACCATTTCCATGTGTAATTTTGCATGGGACCCTTCGAAGACTTCTACCCGAGATTTTCCATATCCACTTTGTAGGACATCACAAATGTAGAATAATGGCCTTGGAATCATCTGAATCCGACGTAGAACAAAAAAGATATGAAGCTTTGAAGTTCTAACGATAATTTTGCATTAAAGCTTGCATGGGGCCCACTGGTGACTTCTACCCGGGATTTTTCACGTCCACTTTGAAGAGGACTAAAAATAAGGAATAATGGTAATTAAACCATATGATTCAAATGTCGGATGATCAAGATATGATGATTTGAAATTCAAACAATCCAACTTACGATAATTTGTATGAAAACCCCTGGGATTATTTATGATAATTTCAGAAACCTCCCTTGTACGTATCATCCGACTAAAATAATCATATCTTCTTCATTTGATATCAGAATTGAGCAATTCTGGTCTCATTTTGAAGATAATTCTATGACCTAGGCATCCATGCAAAATTATAACCCGTGACCTTGTTGTGGGATCCATTGAAAACTTCCTCAAATTCACAGACCATTGAAAACTTCCTCAAATTCACAGTCAAAAGTCCAAACTTTCAATCACCTTTCGTCCTTTTGTTGTCCACACACCAGCAGGACTTTGTTTAGCTGGGATGGCAAAAATGGGGTGCTTACAGTCTTGTCCCTCACTTGTAAATGATGTTTGTTGCTTTCCCAAGCCTTAGAGAATATCTTGGATTAGTTAGAAACCTAAACAACTAATAAACTTTAATTAGGACTTCATACCGTCAAGTTACAACACTTACTCACTGTCCGGTCTCATATTTAAGCCTTTCAAACATTATCTGATAAGTGATCAATCTTGCATTGATAGATCGATCAGCCATCTAGACAAATCCTGTCATACTTCTCAAGAGTGACCGGTCGCCTAACCGGTCTGTTATTTAATCGACCGGTCACAGGACCGGACAACCCCTGAGTTATACTCCAAGTTGTCTTCTAGTCTGTCTTCTCTCCGAGTCGGTTCTTCAACTCTTCAATGGGATCCCTCCTAAACCATTCTACGATTACATTATTCTAGGATTTGGTCTCATCACAACCTAGTTACTATAACTTTGATTAGCAATCAACACAACTGTTGAGAATTCATGATGTTGGGTTCAATCTACTAACACTACAATTGTAAACTCAATCTTAACACATCTTAGCATTCTACAGAGATGGAAACTTAGACTTACCATCGATTTCCTTGCTACTGGGGTTGGGAACCAATGGCAACTCTTCTCTGTAGAGATTCAGTCCTCTCCGAAGCCTTCTCCTTCTCCAAGCCTTCTCCTTCTCTAAGCCTTCTTCTCCACTCTTTCTCTTAATTCCAGGGTTTGGGAATGATCAAAAGAGTGAAAATAAGTAAAGAAACGTCATTTATATAGAGGAAAAACTTCCATTGAGAGTGTGATTACAATTAGGAAGGAGTCCTACTTAAACTTGGAAACTTTCCTAAACTCGGAGTCAGTTTCTTGGCTTGACTATTTGTGTAAGACCCGAATGCTATGAACCCGATCTAACCTTACATTTTTGGGTCATGACAGGTCTTCCCATTATAATCGGCTCAAACAAACCAACCGTATAAAGAAACTACAAAGCCAGGTGAGCAAACCAGTTAAAATAGTCAAACCAGTAAATTTTGTTTCAGTGGTCGACTTTATGGTCGACCACACAATGAGTGGCTGACTATTTTGGTTTGTGTGGTTGACGGATTTTGTGATCACAAAGTTGACCACATAGACCTAGATCTGACTCCGTGTTTAGGAAACTTTCCTAATTTGATGAAGACTCTCTCCTAATTGAGAGAGAACTCTATATGGAGGTTTTTTCTCTATATAAAGGACGTCCCTCAGTCCTCTCTCACTTTTTAGATCAAATCTAAACCCTAAATCTAAAAGAAAAGGAGAAGGAGACTCAAAAAAGAAGATTGGAGAGGGATTTGTAGAAGAAGTTGCTATCTCTCTCTACAACAAGGATCAAAGGCAAGGAACCTATTTTTGTAGATGTAGGTTGATTAGGATTGATCTCCCATCAATGAGTTGATGAACTGGACCCAATGTTGTAATTGAGATCATGAATTTTCCAATTAATCTCAAGGAGAAACCATGAAAATAGATTAGGGATAAATTATTGATGGGAAACCGATGAATAAGGCCATAGAATGACCCTAAGAGGTGTTCTAAGGATGAACCAAGGATTTGACTGAGAAAGACCTAAACAACCAACAGATTGTGTGGTTGCATCACTGGTCAACTACACAGTAACCAATGAATCAACCACAGACTCTTGGGAAGATTACCTAGGGTTGTGTGGTCGCATTAGTAGTCGCACAATCCATCGACCACCCAATCAACCACACAATGTTTGGTCAACATATACTTGCGACCACTGAATTGACCACTCAGTTGCAGAAAGCCTAATTTGAAGCTAAAGTAGATTTTAGACTATTGTAGCCTAATACCATCAAACCCTAATTTACATTCATAAATTGTCTAGGTTGTCAACTAGTACAAGTTAATTTCCAAAGCTTGGAAGAGATTGATACTAAGATCAAAGGTGAGGGAACAAGACCTAAACTAATTAGTTAATAATAAGCTATCTTTTTTTACTATCTAATATGATGTCATGCTTTGTATGATTATTGATGCATCTTACGTGTCATCCAATACTTGTTATATATATCTGTTCATGTATATTTTATTATTATTCTTATTGGATAAGATGGTAATGATAAGAATAAGCATGTGTTTGTGTGTGGTTGATGTGTTGGATTGGGTGGAGTATTAGGGGGAGTGTAAGGGTGTGTGATCTGTGAAGCTCTAGCTCTATCTATATTTCGTTCACTACATTGAAATCTTTGTATCGTTGTTACCTTAGTAGACCTAGTATGTCAAAGGGCATCGGGGGTGTTCGCAGACCGTATGGTCTTTGACTCTGTCGAGGAACCCTAGCTCTATCTCTATGGACGTATTAAGGGATGCTGGGATAAGGCCTTGCATACATATGGATGACATCTAGGATTGGTTAGTCACAAGCCCAGTTTATAAGCCCTCGCCAGTAGAGGCATACATACTGGTATGGGTAGGGTATCAGGGAAAGTATTGGCAGTATGTAATCTAAATACTTTAGCTCTATCTCTATTCTATAGTGGGTGTATATGGGATAGCAATGGTTTTTGATCAATTGGGAGGATTCACACACTCATGTATAGAGTAGTGGTGACCGTCAATCCTTTCTATAGTACAGTTGCAAACTAATATCGGACCAAAGATAATAATATGACTGCATACATATGTTTGTTGCATTGTTTTGTTTACTTACTGAGCTTATGTTGGAGAGTTGACCCTTGCATGCAGTATTCTTTCTAGTTTCTGATGTTGCAGGTGTTACTGTCGAAGATTTTATCAGTGCGCCAACATATGGACATGTGACAGCTATAGATGTGCAAGCTGTGGAGGACGAGCAAGACTCGTCAATCAAGTGTTTCCATAGTGGTTACTCTTAGTGTCTTAATGTCGTATTGACTTATGGGATTTGTAATAGTTTACTATATTTTATGTTTTGGTACACTGGAGATAATTGGTTATTTATTAATTGGTTCATTAATAAAGTCTTTCGCTTATTATGTATTATCTCTGATTATGGTTTAATGTATGGTTTGAGTTGTTGGCACGGTCTTCTGAGATCCTAGCTTGAGCAATTGGTTCTTTAAACGGTTCATCACACTTATAGTTCGTCTAGAATTGGATGTGATAGGTCGTCTATCTGGTCACCCAATCTACAAACCAGACAAACCTATTTGTCTGATTGAATAACCTACGAAGGACTAGTTTCCTTACCTGGATTTGTGGTTCCTTATCCGGTTGGTTCGCTTGAGCCGGTTATGATGGGAAGACATGGCACGATACAGTTAGAACGGTTTAGTGAAGTGCGGGTCTAACATACTCTACTGGCTAGACAAATATCCCTAATTCATTGTGGGAGGATGCATTTATTGTTATCACATATACTATTAACCGATTACCCACATCGAATTTGGGCATGTTGTCATTGTTTGAGGTCCTCTTTAATACACCCTAGATTATAGCCACACGAGGGTGTTTGTCAGATCCACACTCCACTAACTTGGTTTAACCATGTCGTGCCAGGTCTTCCCATCATTGCTGGACCAAGTAGACCGACCGTGTGAAGATGGATCACAAAACCAGGTATGAATCAAGTTAAAAATGCTCAAAAGTATGCGTATGGTCGAATACCTAGGTAGGTATGGTCAACCATAAGGTAAAAAAAAAAGGTCACTGATCCAGGACCCTACGGTCAATGTTTTTGACCCTATGGTCGATGAATTCTGCGACTATAGGCCATCGACCGTGAGACCCCAGATCAGACTCCGAGATGGAAACATTCTTAATTTGAGGAGGATTTCTTTCTTAATGTTGGAGAACTCTATATGGAGAATTTTTCTTTATATAAAGGACATTCATCAGTCTTTTTCACTCCTTTAGAACATTAGTAAACCCTAGAGAAAGAGAAGGAAAGAGAAAAAAAAGAAGGAGAAGAAGAGAAGACTAAGGAAAAGACTAAGAGAAGAGTTCCACAGACTTTCTGCAATAAGTAAGGTATGAATCTTGTCTCTGTAACCTTAGAACACTAGGAGTAAAAGTTTCTAATGTAAATTGAGATATCAAACCCAACGTAAGAATGCAACCATGGGAATTGCTAAGCAAGCCTCCAATGGGAAACCATGGAGAGTAGGTTAGAGTAATTAGTTGGTAAAACTAAGAAACATAGCCTTAGAATAATCATTAGGATAAACTCAATTGAAGAGCCGAAGAGTTGACCCAAGAAGGACTCGGATTGAATGTAGTTTGTAACTAGAAATCTCAAGGTCGTAGATACGGTCAACCATAGCATGACTAGCATGATCAAAGTATCGACCATAAGCATTCGGAAAAAATTCAGAAACCATATGGTCGCAGGTACAGTCCCATATGGTGCGACCATAGGGTATCAACCGTAAGTAGTAAGGTCGACACAGTATGAGACCATAGGACCAATCAGACACCTATCAATGCTCTATTTCAATTTTTGACTACTGTAACATGTTACATATGAACTCTAACTTAAATTCATATAACTTTTAGGTTATTAAATCGATTCAAAAAGAATTACAAGGCTTGGAAGGAGATCGAGTTTTGCTAACAGGTGAGGGAACAAGACCTAAACTAATTGTATAATAACAAACTATTTACTTTATTGTGTCCAATGCCATGATTGATTCTATGCTTGTATGCTTGTAATGTGCATCTCACATGTCATCGAATATTCCTACTATTACTGCTCATGCATATTTATTTCTGTCTATTTATAATATGATGATGATGATGATGATGCTAGGAATAGGCATGTGATTATGTGTGTGTGGTTAGTGTGTTTGATGCGAGTGGAGCATCAAGGGGAGGACGTGACATTGTGGTTCATCCTGGTCACCAGACTCTAGCTCTATCTCTACTTAAGTCTTGTTCACTGATATCATCGTATCGCCATTACCTTAGCAGAACTATTACGTCGTAGGGCATCAAGGGAGGTGGTCTCGGACTGTGTAGTCTTCGACTCTGTCAGGGGGCCTTAGCTCTATCTCTATGGACGTATTGAGGGATGCTGGGGTGAGGCCTTGGATACACCGGATGACATTTAGGATTGGTTAGTTGCGAGCCTAGTTTGTAAGCCCTCACCAATAGGGACTTACGTGTTGGTATGGCTAAGGCATCAGGGAAAGTATTGGCGGTGTGTGATCCGAACACTTTAGCTCTATCTTTATTCCATGGTGGGTGCATGTGGGATGGTGTTTGATCCATTGGACAGATTCACACACTTGTGTATAGAGGTGTGGGGGCCACCAAACCTTTCTATAGCATATTGCAAACTTAAAAACTAGACCAAAGATATTGAACTAAATGCATGCATATGTTTGTTGCATTGTTTTGTTTTACTCACTAAGCCGTGATGTATGCTCACCCTTTCGACGTTGAATATTTTAGTTGATGATGCAAGTCCTACTGTTGAAGATTATGTAAATGCGTCGATGTACGGACACGTTGCGGCCATGGACGTAGAAGCTGTTGAAGATGCGCATGATCCATCATGTGAGTGCAACCAGTGTATTTTTTATTAGTTTAACTATATTTGATTATTGGAACATGTAATGGATTATTTACCTTTATGTCTTGAGTTTTTGAGAAATAATTGGATTAAATAATTATTATATCATTGTTAGACACTCAGTTCATTATCTGTAAGACTTTCGCTTATTTGTTATTTATCTATGATTATTTCTGTAGAAGGTGTGTGTGGTTGATATGGTGGGTACTACCTAACAGAGATCCTGATTGAACCGTTGGTTTATTTACAATTCATCACACTATTCTGGTTAGTCCAAAATTAGGGTGTGACAGTGTTTGCTATGTTGTGCTTGTTACCCATACTTGAGACCCTACATTACTTACAAGCTACAATTTCATTCTAAAAAAACAGTCTTCATTGCCTACAATATTACTCATAAAGGCTATAATGTTATGATCTTGCCACTAGGAGAGTCTATGTAACTAGACATGTGGTTTTTTAGGAAACTGATTTCCATATGCTGCTATGCAAGTTACACCTACCCCTATTCCATCTCAATCAAACCATTATATGGTTCAGATATAGTGCACCCTTGTACCCAGGGGGTGTCCACCTCACCATCGGTTCCTTGTACTAACCCACAGCATGTTATAACCCTACCACCCACTCCTTTACCCAATTCCACCACCTTGGATGATACTCATGCTAATCGCCCACTACCATCCCATATCCCACTTCCATCAAATAGCCCACCACCATCCACCACACCACCACCTTCACCTATCCCTAATCGCCTTCAACATTCTATGATCACCTAATTAAGGGGCTAGTATTGCCAAACCACAAACTAAACTTACCTCCTATTTACCAAAGATCCTCTACCTAATGCTTATCTAGTAGCAATTGATATTGCAGATGTGGAACCAACTTCTTTTATAAGTTCGAACAAGGATCCAAAGTGGTGTACTTCCGAGAGTGAGGAGTTTAATGGCTTGCTTGGTAATGGGACTTGGCAACTGGTCCCTAAAACTTATGATATGAATCTCGTGGGTTGTAAGTAGGTTTTCAGGATCAAGCAACATGCTAATGGTATCATTCAGCGATACAAGGAAAGTTTAGTGGCAAAGGGATACAATCAACAAAACATTCAGTTTGGTGGTTAAGTCTACTACCATCCAAACTACTCTCTGCCTAGTTGTGTCACGACCATGGGTGATGAGACAATTAAATGTCAAAAATGTCTTTCTTAATGGTGCTCTGATTGCATAGGTGTTTGTAACTCAGCCACCAGGATTTGCTGATCTGGCTCTTCCTACACATGTTTATCACCTTCAAAAAGCACTCTATGGGTTGAAACAAGCACCTCGTGCATGGTATGTACGGTCGTCTTTGTAATTTTCTCTTCTCCAATTACTAAACAGATGGACTTGGATGGTGTAAAATTAGTCACAACTCCTAATGCCACATCCTCTCTCTCTCTCTCTCTCTCTCTCTCTCTCTCTCTCTCTCTCTCTCTCTCTCTCTCTCTCTCTCTCTCTCTCTCTCTCTCTCTCTCTCTCTCTCTCTCTCTCGTGCTCAAGGAACTACATTACTAAATGCCAATCAATGTCGAAGCACATGAGGTGCACTTTAATATCTCACATTGACAAGGTCAGATATTGCTTATTCAATAAATAGGGTGTGCCAATTTAAGCATCACCCAATTGCTGACCATTGGATGATTGAGAAACAAATACTTCATTATCTCAAAGCCACCTTAGCCCATGATCTCTTTATTCAGTCCTCGCCTCATCATCAACTTGTTGCATACACTGATACTGATTAGGTTGGGTGTCCCGATGACCATCGATTGACTAGTAGGTATTTCATTTATCTTGGTCCCAATCTGGTTACTTGGAGCTCTAAAAAGCAGCCAACAGTGGCTAGATGCTCCACTGAATCCGAGTACAAAGGCAGTACTAATGCATCTGCCAAGTTGATCTAGTTGCAACAACTACTTTTGGATCTGCATTTCCCTTTGGTTGTTCCTTTCATCTACTATGATAATATTAGTGCCACATACTTGACGACAAATCCACTCTATCATGGTTGAACCAAACACATTGAAATAGACTATCATTTCATTCAGGAAAGATTGGCCAAGAAACATGTTCAAATTTTCCATGTGCCCAGTCAAGATCAAATCGCCAATATTATGATAAAGGTGTTAGCCGCAGTTCGGTTGCAACAAAGGACCAAGCTGACTGTCTAAGAGACCTCAGTCTGCTTGAGGGGGTGTATAATGGATAAGAATAACCAGCCAGCAGTTGAGATGATTTCTCCTACTCAAATCTATCCACCAAGGATCAACATGGAAAGCTTATCTTGAAGACACCCACAAATGGTAGATTTGTTGGTAGATTATTTGTGATAAGAACTACATTTTCTTGCCACCTCTTGTTTCCTTGAATAAAAGATTCCCACCACCTCCCGTTTCCTTACATAGAGAATTCAGTCCTAATAATTAGCTTTGTAAATCATCTTTAAATGTAGGCTGTAATGTATGACAAACATATTGACAAGAAAAGACTTTTATCAAAAATTGTTACTTCACCACTAAGGATCAACATGGCAAGCTTATCTTAAAGACACCCACAAATGGTATATTCATTGTGATAAGAACTATATTTCTTTGCCGCCTCTTGTTACTTTGAATAGAAGATTGTCACCACCTCCTGTTTCCTTAATATTCACCTTTGTAAATCGTCTTTAAATATAGACTGTAATATATGTCAAACATATTGAGAAGAAAAAACTTTTATCAAAAATTGATACTTCACTAACCAGTTCATGCCTAGATCATACTAAATAAAATACATTTATTTACTTTGAAATCTTTAAACAATCATAACTTTCCGACCACAAATCCAAATCGGTAATCTAGGTGTTGATTCGAAGCTCTTGCTAAGTTCTATCCAATGGAAAGAAAATAAGAAACCATTTTGTTAAAATTAAAAAGAAAAATATGGTCAAATCTGGGATCCCCTAGGACAAACATGGAATATGTATTAAATAATGGATAATTTAAATTAGCCATAACCATTTTTAGTACAATACTTTTTAAGATAAAATATATCTAACCTTGGAATGATTGGAAGGTCGTTTGAGTACTCTTCTGTTCACCTTTTAAGGCTGATGTTTTCCAAAAAGATACAAAAGGTAAACTAAGAGCCAGATAAGACATTCCAACTATAAAATGAACCAGACAGATCATCCCGTGGCTTTTGCTCATCATCATTGTGCCAAAATAAGCTGTCTACCTACGGACTCCATCCTTGATTAAATTAATCCCATGCCTATATATTGAGTGAACTTCAATGGATCACGTCTTAAGGGATTAGACTAGGGATGTAAATTGGTCGAATTCGAATCGAATACACCATTATTCGAATCCTTTTACCAATTATCCTATCCGAATCAGATATAAAATCCGACGAATGTATAAAAATCTAATTTGAATTTGAAATTTAATCAGATATCTGGTTAGAATCCGATTTAAATCCAAAAAATGGAATTAGAATAGAAATTGCAAGGAATATGAGAGAAAACCATATTTAAACAAATGTATAGCTAATCTTAAGAAAAATAGAGACAAACCCTTAAATGACTATATAAACATTAAGGCTATATGGATTTTAATACTCTAAAACATAAAGTTATATGCTTCTTAACACTAGGGTAAACGAAGTGGATATAATCTTGTTCGTTTGATTGATATCTGAATCCGCATTCAAATCCTACCCATGCTATCTGAATTTGAATGCGAATTCAAATCTGATCCGAATTTTCAGCTATCCATTTACATTCTTTGATTTAGACAACATGAAAATATCTTTCTCCATCTACAATGACCTAAAACCTTACCTTTATGTATGTATTACAACTTGCATTTTAACTTCATTCTATTATTGAGATGGAAGAGTAATTAAGCCGTCTATAATGGGATCGGATCCTCTCCTATCGTTGGAGGGACTCCAGTCGTGATCCACCACCTAGAGTTCACTCGATGCGTTACTGATACATTGGTCTATGCACCGAATGAACTTCAACCGTTGGATCACGACGGGAGAGATTAAACAACATGAAAAGATTTTTTTTCCCCCTACAATGACCTAAAACCTTGCCTTGGTATACGTATAGACAACTTCCATTTTAACTTCTTTCTATTATTGAGATGGAAGAGTAATATGCTTGCCGAAACCAGCAACATAGAAATTAACGTCACTGTATCTTCGGTATGGAGGAGTAAATGCACCTTGCTGTCAGTAACCCAATTTAGAAATAAACTTCACTGTACTTTTGGGATAGAAGAAAAAACGTACACATTCATAGTCCATTCATACAACATCTCCAAATTGAACCAGGCTAAAGTTTTGAGATCATGGTTGGCCTAATGGATTCAAAAGTGGGAATTATTTTTGTTATCTTAATGATATATATTTTTGTGTTGGTGATCCAAAGTGGAGGAGGAGTTAGAAGTCTCTCTAGGAAACTTGAAGAAGAAGATCTGGAATTGGAGAAACAACTCAAGCCTCTTAACAAGCCACCACTGAAATCCATCAAGGTTTGTACTTGCAAAGGATTTCAACTTATGTATATGTTCTGAACTCTTTTGTGTTTGTGTGTGTGTGTGAGAGAGAGAGATAAGTTCTAATCAGTCTTCAAATTTTCTCGCCTGTTTGTTCAATTCCAAGTTGGTTGAGTACATGTTTTGCTGGATGAATCACATAATTAAGAAATCTATGAGTCTAATGTCATGATGGTTCATGGTTTAAAAAATTTATAAAAAAAAAACGGGTGAATTGGGTAATTCCGATCTCCTTTCATTCTCTCACTCCCACGGTCCCACCTAGTGGAAAAACTATTGCTTGCTTGGTTCCACCAGAAAGCTTCATTCGCAAAAATCATAGATATTGGAAAATCTTTACTTTTCCCCGATTCCAATTTATAGGGTTCATGCTGATTCTGAGCGGATTACAATCCACAGCCTATGCCCAATTCCAGGTTTTTATACCTTGTGATGGTTATCATGTTTTAGAAAGCCTAGATTGGAATTTAGGCCTATGTTCAATTCTTGGGGTTGAGTTAGGTACTTGTGATCAAGGTTATAAATCTAGGTATTGAATAGAATATCTGTCAGGTAAAAAACTGATCTGAACCAATTTGTATCGCCAGAATCAGACTCATACGGATCGATCTAGCCTGTATCAGTCACTTCTTGGGACCAGTTTTTGGATCGGTCATTTTAATAATAAAATATAGAAAAAATCAAGTGCAGTCGGAGAGATGTGAAAGTAAAGCAGAGAGATTGTGTAAACGGTAGGCCATTTCAAAGTTTAATCCAAGGAAGTGGAAGAAAGACATGCAGAAAAAGGGGGGAAAACCCCATAATCATATTATAGACAGATTGCACAACCCAAAAACTAATTTTAGTCTATCAGCAGCAATTCAGCATACGTACTTTGGTCAGAGAGAGAGAGAGAGACTACATCTAACAAAAAAATTTCACGTTATCTACAGACTAATTATCGAGATATTTATGATTGCGTGGATATCAAGAAGCAACCAGCATTCGATCATCCCGTACTCAGAAGAAATACCATTCAGGTATCGTGTTTGATTGTCTTATAATCGATTTCCATTTCTGTTTGATTCATCAAATAAGTTATCTTCATTGCTTTTATATGCTTCTTGACTAATCTGTGTTCGTGGTTGGTTCATGAAATCTCCCGTATTTAATAAGGGCATCTTGGCTTCTATGTTATTTTGGGGTTTTTGGTTAGAACAATTTAACATTCCAGTGTTATTCAGCAGCCTCTACTCTGTGTTTGGCTCTGATAAATATAAAGTGGACGAATTGTAGATGAATGTTTGTGCATAGTATAAATAGAGAACTTGGCGTTACAATGAATCCACATATCCTAGCTAAGAAGATTAATACAAATTTAAATCAAGTAAAAGTAAGTAACAACTATACAGTTGGAACTAAATATGGGAGATGAATCATCTCAATATTGCAAGGAGGGAATTATGGATTTAGCTACCATAATTCATCTCAATATTGTAAATAGGGAATTATGGATTTAGCTTAACATAATAATGGATTTAGCTACCATAATACCCCCTTCAAGTTGGAGGGGGTTGATATGAATCCAACCCATCCAACTTGCCAAAGAGAGTGTGCAAGCGATCATGACTCAAAGGCGAGCTAAATTTAGGAGATGAATCATCCCAATATTGCAAGGAGGGAATTATGGATTTAGCTTACCCTAATAATGGATTTAGCTACCATATTACCCCCTTCAAGTTGGAGGTGGTTGATATGGATCCAACCCATCCAACTTTGCAAAGAGAGTGTAGAAGCAATCATGAGTCAAAGGCGAGCTAAATATGGAAGATGAATCATCCCCATATTGCAAGGAGGGAATTATGGATTTAGCTTACCCTAATAATGGATTTAGCTACCATAATACCCCCTTCAAGTTGAAGGTGGTTGATACGGATCCAACCCATCCAACTTTGCAAAGAGAGTGCAGACGCAATCATGAGTCAAAGGAGAGCTAAATATGCAAGATGAATCATCCCAATATGAGGGAATTATGGATTTAGCTTACCCTAATAATGGATTTAGCTACCATAATACCCCCTTCAAGTTGGAAGCGGTTGATATGGATCCAATCCATCCAACTTTCCTAAGATAGTGCGAAAGCGATCACGACTCAAAGGCGAGCTAAATATGGGAGATGAATCATCCCAATATTACAATGAGGGAATTATGGGTTTAGCTCACCATAATAATGGACTTAGCTACCATAATACCCCTTCAAGTTGGAGGGGGTTGATATGAATCCAACACATCCAACTTGCCAAAGAGAGTGCACAAGCGATCATGACTCAAAGGCTTGGTGAAAATATAGGTAAGCTAAGCCAAACTAGCAAGGTAAGCAGGATACAGGAGACCATGCTTCGTGGATGAAATGACAATCAAGCTCGATGTGCTTAATGCGCTCATGGAAGACCGACTTAGTCGTGATATGTAAAGCGGCTTGATTGTCACAGTAAAATGGGGTAGAGATGCTTGTGGAAAACCCAGTTTAGCATGCAAATAGGTGAGCCATTGAAGTTCACAAAAATGACTGAGCCATGGCTTGATACTTGGACTCAGCAAAAGAATGAGAAATCGTACTCTATTTCTTGGAGCGCTAGGAGATCAGACTATCACCCAAAAGAACACAGTAACCACTAGTGGAGCAATGGGTGATGGCCCAACTGGCCCAATCAGAGTCAGAGAAGCCACGGAGCTAAAGGTTGTTGGTAGCAGAAAAAATAATTTCTTGACAAAGCTTTGCTTGAGGTACCGTAAAATATGCATAGCAGTGTCAAGATGAGGGCCCCCTGGGCATTGCATGAATTAAATGAAAACATGCATAGAGTAACTGAGATTGGACCTAGTGAAGGTGAGATAAAGAAGATGACCAACGAGGTGTCGATAAAGAGTTAGATCCGAAAGGGGATCCCCATCAGTAAGATTAAGCTTGAGATGCTGTTCCATAGGAAAAAGAGAAAGGCATCAGTCCATCATGCCCATATCAACCAGGATATTGAGGGCATATTTTCGTCAATTGAGGAAAATACCAATAGGAGAACGAGTGACCTCAACACCAAGAAAATAGTGAAAAGAACCAAGGCCTTGATATGAAAGGCCTAATGCAACTATGCCTATAATGAGGAAATAACAACAACAGCATCCCCAGTAATGATGAGAACATCAACATAGACAAGCACAAAAGTAGAACTAGATGGCGTGTGTTTGATGAATAGTGAGTGATCAAACGCAAGGGAGCATAATCGGCCTGATGAAGGGAACTAGAAATTCACCATACTAGTTATGGCTGGCTTGCTTCAAGCCATAAAGGGATTTGCGAAGGCGACAAACCCAATGATCATCCTTCTTACAATAACCAAAAGGAAGTGTCGTATAGACCTCTTCGTGCCAATCATCACGTTAGAAGGTGTCATAAACATCAATCTAATATAGAGCCCAACCCTTTATAACGACGATATAGCCAATAAACAATGAACTGTAGTGAGCTTTGCAATGGGAACAAATGTCTCATGATAGTTTAGGCTTTCAATTTGAGTGTAACCCTTAGCTACGAGGCGAGCCTTATAGCGCTCAATTGAGCTATCAGCCTGAAACTTCACCTTATACACCAACTTACAGCCACTAGGCTTGGCGCCCAATAATAAAGAAGTAATAATCCAAGTCTAGTTGCACTCCAGCGCATCAATCTCAACAACCATGGTACTATGCCACTTAAGATCTTTGACGGCCTGAGCAAAAGTAGTAGGCTTTAAAAGGGTATCAACAGAGGTGAGAATTGCGGTGGAAATATTAGAAAGGTGAGCATAGTCGAACAAACCTGAAGATAGGGTGATAAATACCTAAACGAGGGCCAGATAAAGATGTCAAATGCGTAAGGGAAAAATTACATTGATAATGTTGTAGGAGGAAGACGCCTGTCACGAGTGATGCACATAGGAGGGAGAGGGGGAGGGATGAGAGCAAGAGAATGCGGAAGGAGAAGATCAAACGGGGTCTAGAAATGGTCAGAAATGGGAATGGGTAACACGAGAGGGGTGATGGGAAGGGAAGGAATCCTTAAAGGGAAAAACATGCTCATGGAAGATAACATCATGGGAGGTGTAAATAAGCTTGGTTTCCAAATCATAAGCCCGATAACCCTTTTTTCCAAAAGGATAGCTGACGAAAATGCCAGGCTTTGAGCATGCATCAAATTTTGTGATGATGGGGAGAATGATTGTGAGCAAAAATATGACAACCAAATACTCGTATATGATAATAGGCGGGTTTGGTGGTCAATAAACATTCATGAGGGGACACCCCTGAAAGAGTAGGTGTGGGCAATTTATTAATTAAGTAGGCAGAAGTAAGGACACATTCACCCAAAAAAGCAATAGGCATATGACTTTGAAAATGCAAAGCCCGAGCTACCTCAAGGAGGTGGCGATGTTTGCATTCAGCCATGTCGTTTTGTTGTGAAGTGTCGACACAACTAGTCTGGTGGACAATGCCAAGATCATAAAAAGTTTGTTGAAGTTCCTGTCCAAAAATTCAACACCATTGTCGGTTCGGATTTGTTAAACGGAAACCTTAAATTGGTTCAAAACAAGTGTAAAGAATGCAGTTAAATGAAATTTGGTTTCCGATTTAAATTTTATTAAGTATAACCATGTGCAACGAGTAAAATTATCCACAATGTTTAGAAAATAACGAGAACCAAAAAGACTGTGAGCATGAAATTTGTCCCAAATATCACAATGAATAAGTTCAAAAGCACTCTTTGTGTAACACTCAAAAGGAAGGGTGACCGAGAATGTTTTGCAAGGGACAAACTGTACAAAAATTAGATGGAGAAATAGTAACTAAACGATGGATGCGAGAAATAGATTGTAAGCGGGATTAGGAGGGGTGCCCAAGCAGCCAATGCCAGACATTCAATGGAGAAATTGTGGAGAAAAGAGCAATCGGAGCAAAAAGGTAATATAGCCCATCACAAACATGTCCCAGTCCAATCGTGCTCCTCGTTGACAGGTCCTAAAAGATACAAAAATCAAGATAAAATGTTACCAAACAATGTAAAGATTTGGTAATGCATGAAATGAAAAGAAAATTAAATTTAAAAGAGGGAACATGGAGAACATTAGTAAGATGGAAAGTAGGGGGGAAATGTTTATTCCCAATATGAGTGACGGTAGCATGAGAGCCATCAGGAAATTGAATACTAATGGGATGGGAAGTAAGTGCAAGAGAAGAAAAGGAAGTAGAACAAATATGTTCATTGGCACCTGAATCAAGGACCCATTCGGTAGAGGAGGAACCGAGGAACCCACAATATAAAGAGCTGTGCATACAACATTGGCACAAGGGGAAGACTACCTTGGTGGAGAAGGACAAGAATATGTGCATATTGATCTATAGAAATAGGGAGAGGATTGTGTCCCATGGCAGAAGGAGATGACACAGGCTGAACTTCGATGTGGAAATTCTTTGGCTGAGAACCAGTAAGAGGTTGTCCCTGCTTTGGAGGAAAACCTTGCAGGTGGCAATGGTGTGAGCATCACGATGACAACGGTCGTAGTGATCGGCAACTTTCTTGGGTGGATACCCATGAAGTTTATATCATGTCGTGGTGGTATGACCATCCATGTTGCAATGGGTACAGTGTGGGCGAGGCCATTGCCGATGCTGGGATGAATTTGATGAAGGGTGGCATGTGTTTCAAGAAACATTGGAGACAAGAGCTGCAACTTCAATAATCATTGAAGATGACAAAGAAATTTCATGCTTCTTCTCCTCTTATTTTGCAACTGGAGGTAACAGATCTTAAAGGAGAAGTTGGCTGCGTAAAGGAGCAAATGATTCATGAAGTCCTTGCAAAAATTTCATACCTCGATCTTGCTGAAGAAATTCAGTAAGCCTCTTATAAGCCCCACAACTATAGGTGGGAAGAAACATATAAGAGGAGAGATCATCCCAAAGAGCCTTAAGTTTGACATAATATGCAAAAGTAGTCTAGTTCTCTTGCTTCCAATCTGTAATTTCTTGTCAAACTTGATAAAGTTTAGTGGTGTTGGGTTGAGAGAACCTGATTGCAAGATCTAGCCAGATTTCATTTGCAGATTTTGCATATATCACACTAGAAGCAAGATCAGGATCAATTGAATGAAACAAGTTGCATGGATGCGGAACATTGGGTTGATGGCAATGAATCGCATTGCCATCAACAAATCCCAATTTGTTCTTTGCTTTCAAGGCCATTCGTATGGTCCTAAACCATGTAGTGAAATTGTTGCCATTCAAGGGAGGTGATACAAGAATAGCAGTAGGGTTATCCAAATGGGGAAGTGAATACGAGTTGGTGAATGGCTCAACAAGTTGTGAGTTCTGATTAGCAGGAGCATTATTGTCACCCATGGTGGTGGAAGCAAGGGAATCGAAGAGTGGACTGATGGATCTCATAACCACTCTAATACCATGATAAATATAAAGAGGACGATCTGAGATTGAGAGCAATTGATCTCCTTTTCTTCTTATTATTAGATGAACGCTTATACCAAGTATAAGTAGAGAAATTGAGGTTACAATGAATCCATATATCTTAACTAAGAAGATTAATACAAATCTAAGTTAAGTAAATAAAAGTAGGTAACAACTATAGAGGGGAGCTAAATATGGGAGATGAAACATCTCAATATTGCAATGAGAAAAATGTGGATTTAGCTACCATAATTCATCCCAATATTGTAAGGAAAGAATTATGGATTTAGCCTACCATAATAATAGATTTAAGGGAAAATTTCAGCTACCATCCAAAAAGAATTAGTCAAATCACCTACCACCCAAGTTGTTTAAAAAAAATCACCTACCACCCAAGTTAGACAAACGTTTATCAAAAAGATCCAAAAGCAACTAACGGAGCCGTTAGTTGCTGATGTCAGCCGTTAGAATATACTTGAATGACAAAAATACCATTATTGTAAGGAAAAAAGTCCAATTTACCCTTACTTATTTTTTTTACCCTACCTCCACCTGAAATCCAAAAAAATCCAAAAATCACATACCACCCAATTTGAACTTTCGATCTCTGCCAGCCGCTATCTAATCAGGTAAGCAGGGAGGTGAACTAGGTTTCTTGGCAGAGGAATCCGAAGAGAGAATGAGTGTAGAAGATGGAGAACAAAGGAAGCGAGGAAAATGAGTGATCAGAGAGAGGGGTTTTCTTCTCTAAGCTGTTGTGGAGAGGAGGCTTGGAGTGATCTGTAGGCAGACCGAAGAGATATTCCTTAGGTAGAAAGAGGGCTGTGGGTTCAGTAATTAGAGACCCCTATATCAATGAGAAGGAAAATTCAATTTTATCGGTTTTTTTTTTTTTTTTTTTTTTTTTTGGTAAATCAGTTTTACCAGAATGCAGCCATGGCTGTCTGTGTTTGGTTCAGGCGCTCTCCAGAACATTTGCATCTATCACCTAAAAACTTCTAGCGGTTGCAGAGTGATTTAGCTATCGCTCACTAGGCACCATGGATCTCTCTCTAATTCCGAGTCACTTATTTCCTTCATATTCTTCTGCCTCTTCTCCTCTATCATTTCCCTTTACCTTTAATACAGCTTCTTCTTCTGCTTCTCATTCTTATCTTTCATTTTCTTCATTCATTCCTCAAACCAGAAAATGCTCTTTCTATGGATTCAGAACCCTCAGGGTCCAAACTTTCTATTCCTACCAAACAATTCAACTCAAAACCGAAGAATCCGGAAACACCTAAGTCGTCTACAAGCCCAAAAGAAAGAATAGAAATCCAAGACCTAGCTTTTATGAGCAAATTTGTGATCGATGGTCGCTGAAAATTGGTTCTAAGAGAACTAAGTTTCCGTGACAAGAAGTAGAAGAAGAAAAAGAAGAACAAAAACAACTACGGGAAGAAAAACCAGAAGTGGAAGAAAAGGGAGGAAAACTGTCGATCTTTGCCCGCGACCATCTAATCAGGTAAGCAGTGAGGTGAACTGGGCTTCTTGGTAGAGGGATCCGAAGGGAGAGTGAGTATAGAAGATGGAGAACAAGGGAAGCGAGGAGAAAGAGTGAATCCATCTGCCATCGTAAAAGAGTTAAGTTAACATTTTTAACTTTAAAATGACAAGGGTATAAACGTCTACACACTATTTCAATTTTTTCCCATCAGTAAATAGACTAACGTTAGTCTAACTTGGGTGGTAGGTGATTTTTTTAAATAACTTGGGTGGTAGGTGATTTAGCCAATTCTTTTTGGGTGATAGCTGAAATTTTCCCTTTAAACTACCATAATACCTTCTTTCATTTACAGGGTATAATATTTAGTGTTGCTCCTCTACTTAAATCATTTTGGAAGTGCAATCGAAATTGTAAGTCTTTTTTCTATCTTTTCAATAGTTTGTAAAGGGAACCCATGTCCAAGCAGTGGTGGTGTATTTGGGATAGCAATGGATGGTATCTTTTGCTTTTTGGATATTACTGTGGTGAATCTACTAGTTTTTTGTAGGAATAAGAGCATTGATGGATTTGATTCTTCAATGGCTTTATACATTATGGATAATGTTTTGGTGGAAATTGAATTCTGAAGTTTGGATGGAAATTGACTCTGAAATTTTGGTGGCTGTTGCACTTGGTGTTACTACTGCTCTATGGACGTGTACTTAAATAGGCTTATAGAATTACACATATGGTGTCTTTTCTCTTGAATTGCAACATGGTGAAGCCAACTTCCTGGCAGATAGCCTTGCGAGGACTCCTTTTGACTGTTTTAATTTCAGTTTTCTGCTCGTTTGATAATTTTGGTGGTCATGGGTTCAAATCTTGGAAACAGCATCTCTATATTGTGGGGGTAAGACTGTATACATTCTGCCCTCCCCAAACCCTGCAGCAATGGGAGCCTCCTGCACTGGGATGCCCTTTTTTTTTTCTAGATAGTTTATTTTTGAGGAAAGGTTAAGTTTGGTGATTCGAAGACAAATAATTCATGTATGTGAGATTGGTTTTTATGCAAGTTCTCCTTGTAGTTGGGTTTCAGATTTAGGGTGGATATCCCCGGGTGTATCGCTCCATTTCATGTCACCAACAATATTTAAAACAAAAGTTATAGTCATGAGAGGAGAATCTGGTTGTAGAGTCTCGAACTTTTGCACTAAGGGCATGTGTAACATTTACTGTCTCAATTTGAGGCTTTGTTCAAAACTCATCCCCACCTCTAGCTAGCAGGAGATTGTGTTAAATGGGTTTGGCACAACAGGTTGAATTCTGTATTTCGTCATCTCTGGTTACTAAAGCTTATCACTTATTCCCTAAGGGGGGTGGGGGGGGTGGGGAGTATCTCAATTTCTTTCTTTATATGGTTTGATGCTGCTAAAATAGCAGGAGTTTGTTGATCCACGTCCCTTTGCATATAAGTTGTGGATTCATCATCTTAGCTTCTGTAATTTCTTGAGGGTGTTACCAGCTTATCTAATTCTGAAACCTTGCAGACATCAATCCAAGATAAACAAATGTGATCTTCTTCCATTCTGGTGGTTCTTTTGTGGATTTTTCGCTGTAAGTTAAATAATTTCAGAATCTGAGGGATATCACCAACAAGCATAGTTTGTCAAGTTTTGGTTTACAAACTAACGGATTTCTTAGGATGCTCTCTTAAATTTCTCCAGGTCCTTTCGTAGTATAGTAGCGGTGCTATACATTTTGACTAGGGCTTTCTTTTACCATCTTGATTTATATCGTTTAGAATTTTGATGGCGGAATTTTTAGCATTATAAGCTTATCTATAATTGCATTTTCTCAATGGAATTTGCTTGAATACTATGGCTATGTTTGGTATGCATTCCCATTCTAAGAATATGCATTCCCATTTTCAGAATGCAAAATGCATTCTTAATTGACTCGACACTAGGTGAAGAGAAACTCATCCTAGAACTGAATATTGCAAGATGGCATACCTCCTGGGAGGTATTGAAGGGAAACCTCATCCTTTCCTTATTGAATCACTCCAAAAACATGGTCGGATCTCCTGAAAATTACAGAGCACTAGCTAACCAATACTTGATGTTCGACAAACTCATGTTGTCAAAAAATCAGAATCTGCCGAAGACACTCTGAAGCTGCTGAATGAAGCTTTGGATTTCTGCAAGAAGGGGTTGACGATCGTTAGAAGGTCATACGAATCTCTGTCATTGAAGATAATGAGATTGCAGTCTCTTCGCTTCATCTTAGTTGCGCATTTCCAAGACAGAGAGTTGAAATCGTTCTCAACCGCATGAAGGTCTTGCGAGAAGGCGGTGGAGGTCAATAACTAGCATCTCTGTTTGCTGGCCATGAATGCCTAATTGGGCCTGGGAAGGCATAAAGAAGTAGAGAAGGAGCTCAAGGGCAAGGAGTTGTAAAGTATGGGTGCCGGGCGAAGAGAAGATACGAAGGAAGAAGAAGATAGAAGGAAATGGCTACCTCGGGATCAAGCAGAGAGAAGAGTCATGATTTTAAGATAACGAGAAGACGGAATTGGTATTTTTCCCGTTCTAAGACGAGGCTTGTTCTTGACATCATTCTAAGATTTTAGAATGGGAACACCAACCAAAAGTTTTCTTGTCAGTATAAAATGCGTTTTCGATACAAAACATGTTCCGAGCACGAATACCAAACACAGCATCCATGTTCTTTTCCTTTTTGTGAGTAAGCTTCCTATTCCTTGAAACTCCTATGGTTGTGGTTGAATATTTTAAGTTAAATCTCTGATCTTGCTTTTCGGATCCCTTGTAGCTATTATGGAATAAAAAGATTCAAGAAAAAAATTCAATTTAATTCCTTTGATCAACGTTTATTTAATTTCTATTGGATATAGAAAGCTTTGCTCTCACCCAACGATTGCTGCATACATTCTGTCTTTTCCATTCTATCCTCTCCAAATCCTGTAGTAGTGGAAGCCTCGTGTACTGAGACACCCTTAACTCTTATCAATGTTCTTTTAACCACTATTAACTATATATTGTTGTTTGTCATGCTTATGTTTTGATGTTTGAGCTGCCAATGACCTTTGTTTTGATAGTTATCTTTTTATCTTATTTGTATTGATTAGTTTAAATATGTTTACAGATGAAACCCAGTTCCCTCCCAAAAAGGATGATGGATAAAGAATTATTAGAATCTAAACGTTCAAAAATTGGAGTCAAGAAAAGTTGGTGTCCACCAGGGACGGTCTTAATGAGGAGGACTCAAAAGGAGGATATAAAAAGGGCCAAATCTCAAGTAAGAAGATATCCTGGAGATACCCATCAGCCCATGGCAATACAGTCTGCGAATTACGTAAGTCTTGCTTTATTAAGTTTTTATTTTATTTTAGTTATTTCTTGGATTAATAATTTGTGATAACTGATAATTCCTTGAATCATTTCACAGCTTGCCGCCTTTTTATCTTGATGTTTGTAACACTTATATATGAGCTAAATTGCAATTGGATTTAAATTGGATCTTGAGAGCCAAGCTGCTGGAAATTGGGCTACTCTTACGTTGTATCAAGTAATCTTGATCAGTCTAATTAATGGGAATTGCATGCTTTCATCTCCCATATTAAAAATAGGGTTGATCAAAGTTGAAAACTTCACGTCCACCTAAATCTGTGGATTTTAAACTTTATTTGCGTTCTTGCTTTATCAATATGGTTCGAGTCTAAACTAACAACTTTGTTATGGTTGGAATCTAAACTAACTTTGTTCAAAGTTATAATAATTTACAAGCAACCAGAAATATCAGAGTTTGGATTCCCAAGATGCATTTCGAGATCAGAAAAACACTAACCAAGGGTATCAAATGGAATCTTGAAATTTTGCCAAAAGACGTGTTGGTCTATCTGTTCTACAGGATGAGGTGCAGATACTAAGGAGGGAATGTTGGGAATGGTCTTAAATTAGATCCTAGAACCTTGGGTGCTTAACATGGTATCAGAGCTCTAGTTCACTTCGGTCACTCAAAAAAAGGACCGCATGACACGTGTACTGCCATCTAAAAGAGGGGCAACATATGAGAGGGAATGTTGGATATCTTTATGGGATGGTAGGAATGATTCTTATTAATCTTGAGATTCAGGCCTATTTACAAATTTCCATTCTACATTTCCATCGTACTAGTAATATCAATTTATGAGTCATTCAATTTTGTTAGTAGTCCTCTATATCTTATAACTTTGTTTTGTTTACTTATTCTTCTTACTTGGTAGGATTCAAGATCTGAAAATAGGTGGCATGCTATGCATTTACATGGAAAATATGAGAATGCAGGATATAAGCCATCATCCCTATTCACCACCTTTAAGAGACTCAGAAAACACGATAGTAGCTGGTGGGGAGGTCTATAGTCCTCCAGGCGAATGTGGCCCGGAGATTGGAAATGGTCATTTCCCAATGCAAGAAACTGATTTGGCATCTACTGCTAGAAGGTTACAATTCTTGAATAAGAGCAATGTCCTAATTATCCTGATGCTCATTTATTGCAGATTAATAGGAATAGCCCAGCATGTTAAGGCGGAACTTTTTGTTTCTGTAGTAAAGTACTCGATAAATTCGATCTCATTTGGAGGACCAGGTAGTGCATGTGGATGCAATTAATTGGTGTTAAAAGATGCTTTTGTGTCTCATCGTTGAACAAATAATGTGTTCAAATTTCTAGGATTGATGCTATCTTTTATGAGATTATATGTTCAGAAAAACGTTAGTGTGTGATCATTGATTTTTATTCATAATTTTATAGAATATCAACTCCTCTGCCATGAGCACTTTCTGAAGGGCAAATATTTCCTAAATATTTCCTTGGAAGAGTCTAAGTCATATGACAAGTATAAGTGGAAGAGTTTAGATCCCCAGCATGCACATTTCATGGGATTCTATCTCTGTCGATGTAGTATTCGACCTACCTCTGGCACTAGATATGGTCGATGATGATAAAATCCCATGGAGGATCAAAAACATGCAGGTGGCTTAACATTTCTTCTGATATAGACAGAAACAACACACGTCAACACCAAAATCGCTAACCGAAATTAGAATATATTATGTCTAAAGGAGCGCACAATTGTGAACCATTAGAAAGATACTAGTAACCTTTAATATATATATATTTATATATGGAAAAGGTTTGCTGGCTGACTGACTGCGTGGGATTGAATCTCCCACGCTTCCCTTATATTGTTATTTTATACTGTAGGATCATCTTTTGATCTTAATCGTCCAATCTATGCATTGCATCAACTTATTACATACATCATTGTTACATCATTCTCTCTCCCCCTCTCCTTCCTCACCGCTGCAACTCCTTCCACCCTTCCTCTCCAGCTCAGGCTACCTCTGGTTCCTCCTCTCCCCTCCTGCCCCTACCCCTCCCTCAGTCCCTCTCCCCTCCAGCTCGCCCTCTCCCTTCCCCCCCGCCTGCCTCTTCTGTGCAGGCCAACCTATTACTTGTTTACTAAATGAGCGCCGAATGGGACAACAAATTCTTGGGCACTATGAGCTTGAAAAAGTAAAAAAGGGGAAATTCAAAATAAATTGAAAACTACAGAGGGTATCGAAGACAGATTTCTTGTAGGGGGTCTGAGCCAAAGAAGAAGGGTGAGCAAAGCCTTGGTGCATAGGGGGTGACCAATTCAATTCTCTATCACAATGAGAAGAAGGGAGGTGATATTTACCATGATGTGGCTATGGGGGGAATTTGCTGATTGTCTTGATGTTCCCCCCGGAATATCCGATTACTCTCCGGCCTTTATTAGTATGGTTCCTTTCTACTCCTTTGGGCCAAAACCTTTCAAGTTCATCGACATGTAGAAATCTCATGATGGTCTTACGGGTATCGTGTGGACCGCTTGGTCTCAGCCTCTTCAGTCTCGAGGCTGCTCTCCTCTGTGGAGTTGTTTTTGAATCTCAAAGCTGTTAAAAAGAGCTCTCATTTGCTTGGAAGAAAACTTTGGTTACATTTCCATCCGAACTAAGGAGTGCAGGAAAAACTTTTAGATATTAAACTTGCTCTTCAATTAGATGGTGCAAATAGGCAGTTGCTTTTGATGAGAAAGATATGACAGTTACTTTGGAATCGCTCCACCTTCAAGAAGAAAGCTTTTATAAGCAAAAATTTAGGATCAGCTGGTTGACACTTGGGGATTCTAACACTGCTTTCTTCCATCGTTCATGAAAGCAAGGCACTGTTATAATTCCATCTACAAGCTTTTTTCTTCTTCAGGCACAATTTTATCTTGTCCAGGTGACAACAAGCATGACATCCTATCTCATTTTAACAAACAAAAAATGAACTGGTTCAGGGATTACAACAAGATGCTCGAAAAAAAAAATCCTAAAGCAATGAAACATAAAAAATAATAAAAAAGAATTAACACTCAAACCTACGCAAGACTAGTTTCTAAACCAAAAAATACAAAAATACGTCAGGACACTCACTCTGTTGAAGACTCTAACAGAGGCAAAAACCAATAACATAAAGCAAACTAAACCCTCTTTCTGTTCCAATGAAAACCCTTCCCTACTAGCTTATTGAACAAAGCTAGAAACAAAAAAGAGAAAAAAAAATACAATAGTAAAAAAAAGAACAAAACCAAGTCCTTTCCACCCCACTTACCGAATTCATTAAGGACATAAACATAGAAAATCAGAGGCTGAAAAAAAAATAAACTCTATCCTCCTCGAATTCATTTTGTAGGGAGAACGCAGAGAGGGGAAGGAGAAACCTATACCCCTAACTGAACATCCTACATATTTATTTATTCTGATTTATTGGTTATATGTATGGTTTGAATTGTTGGCACGGTCTTATATGATTCTGGCTTGAGCCATTAGTTTACTGACAGTTCAATCACACTTCTGGTTCGACCAAAATTGGGATGTGACACACTTGACTCAAGTTTCTCCTTAAAGAGGAGCCGAGAACAAGTAGGCCAATGAGATCCGCCCATACGCCCTTCCTATTCATCCTTCTAGGTGAACTTTGGACTTTTCCAGTCCCTACCCACTTGAAGGGGTCGGGTAAACGCTTGGGATAGGTTTGTCGGAGAATCTGCTAGCTAGCTCGTCCCAAAGCTGAGGCCACCAAGTGCAGGGGGCTCACTAGTCGCCTGATATGCAAAGGCCGCGAACACCCAGTACTACAACTCCAAAAATGTTATGTCCTGTCCCGTATCAGGAGGGAAGCCTTCCTAGGGCGGAGATGTACAATCCTAGGTGGCCCTTACCACCGAGGATACAGCCCTCGAAGATCCATGCGTGGTTACAGAGTTACTTCAAGGAGCCAGATTACTACAGGATTAGAGTTTATTGTTACTCTACCGACTCCGGCCCTGTAGATAGCGAATAGTACATTGCACGCTTCAATAAGTGTTTACACCCTTTTGTCTCAATTTCGCTCTCCTGTATAATTCTAAGCTATTGTATTGTGTTATTTGTAAGTGGTTAACTATTTTGTTGAGACTGACAAGAGGTTGGGGTTACTCGGCAAGCAACTTTTCCAAGCAGAGTATAGCCGGGAAATGATTACAAAAGAGCGGAATGCCTTGACAAATCAGGTGGGGAGACTGCAAGAGGAGCTCGAGTCTAGAAAGGAGTCCCTTAAGCTGGAACAACAGCTCAAATCGAACGAAAGTCGATTGAGGGAGCAAGCTACTTCTAGAGAAGCCACCGTGCTGAAAAGACAATCAAAGCTCGAGGCGTCTGTCATGGCCTTGCAGTTGAAAAACAAGAAGGCAATTGTCAAGTTTAAAACTTCTATTTTATTTGTCAGCTGAACCTTGCAGACTCGACAGAGCAAGGAGGCAACTGTCAAGTTCAAACTTCTACTTTATTTGATCAGCCGAACAATACAGACTCGATAGAGCAAGGAGGCAACTGTCAAGTTCAAGACTTCTATTTCACTTACTTAATTGAACCTTACAGATTCAAGAGAGCAAGGAGACAAGTGTTAGCTAAATTCCCTACACCACCAATAGGATGGGGACACTTGGAACATCCCAGCCCATGAATAGTCTCGAAGGTTACTTCCGTCTATTCCTACCATAGGCGAGGGTGAAAGTTACATTTTGCAAAGGGTTATTATTCACTATAAATAGCCAACGAATCCCAAAATTTCAGGTACATCTCATTTAATATTCATTCTCTTAGGAATTATCGCTCTGACACCTCAGATTGAAAATCCCTCACTTACCCCATAAATTTATAAGTGGGCTCGGATACCGAGTCCATTGATCCCTAACTTAGGCATCAGAGTGGACCCAGGACCATAGGCCCGCCTCCCCTTTGCCTTCTATTTTGTCTTGCAGGTTTAGTCAGCATCGAGGACCTCGGACACAGAATCTAGACGAAACACATCTCAACATAAAATGTTCATATACATATATCTCAAGTGTTAATTTTCTCATGAGTTTACGGGCAGAGCATAAACACAATGGATTGGGTCAAACTGAAACATATTAAGCAAAGCAAAGCAAACGAGAGAAGGATGGGTTAATGCAAGCATTGCCATCATGGATGGCAAGCTATGCCAAACTATAACATCAAATATATATATATATATATATATATATATATATATATATATATATATATATATATATATATATATATATATATATATATATATATATTAAAAACAAACAAAAAAAAGGGCAAATGACAGGGGTTCAGGGATTACAGCAAGATGCTTGGAAAAAAAATCCTAAAGCAACGAAACATAAAAAATAATAAAAAAGAATTAACACTCAAACCTACCCAAGACTAGTTTCTAAACCAAAAAAATACAAAAATAGGACAGGACACTCACTCTGTTGAAGACTCTAACAGAGGCAAAAACTGAGAACATAAAGCAAACTGAACAAAGCTAGAAACAAAAAAGAGAAAAAAAAACAATAGTAAAAAAAAGAACAAAACCGAGTCATTTCCACCCCACTTACCGAATTCATTAAGGACATAAACATAGAAAATCAAAGGCTGGAAAAAAAATAAACTCTATCCTCCTCGAATTCATTCTGTAGGGAGAATGCAGAGAGGGGAAAGAGAAACCTATACCCCTAACTGAACACCCTACATATTGCAAAACAGAAAAATATACAGAATGTAACCTACCAAAATTAACTATAGAGTGAAAGACAAAAGGAAAGCCTAATGAGAAGAAAGAAAGAACAACCGATACCCCAAATCCAACCTTAACTGAACCCAAAAAAAAAATATTGAAAACCTAGCAAAACAACTCAAACAACATTCAACTTAATGATAAGCATCACTGAGGAAACTAGAACCAAAAAGGGAGAAAGAAAAATATGATGGAGACACTTAGGAAACATTTTACATATAAATAAGGAACTACCATAACAAACCAAGGATGAAGGAGAGAGGATTCACTTGTACTAGAGTTTTTAGAGGTCACCGCAGCTTTTTTTTCCTCTTTCAGCTGCAGCCGCGAATCTTTCTTCTTCTTTGTTTCTTCCCTCCAGTTGGTGTGATAGCTTCACTTCTTATTCCTTTCTCCGAGTTGCTCAATCTCACTCTTCTCTTAACTTTTTTTTTTCAAAGTCCCTCTGCCAATAGCCGTACGAAAATCCCTTTTTTTTTTACAATTACTCTGTCTTCCCCTCTTCTCGGATTCTCTCACTTTGGCCAATCAGCCGCACTTCCCTACTTTATCTCGATTCTCCATTTTGAGTTTTTTTCCATAGCCATACCTTTTTGCCTAAACCCCCCACTCAGCTTCCCCGGCCGACTTCTTCTCCCCTCATCTCGGCCCCTCTTTTTTCTCCCTTCCTTCTCCCAAGCCACCAAGAAGTCCAACCTTTGAGAATCCCTATCTTTTCTCTCCTGAGAAATCGAAAACAAACCTTACTTTTTTTTCCTTCCTTCTCTCTCACTCCAGACCCCCTCTTCGACTTCGAGAATCTCTCCTGCTTTTCAGCTCCGAGCCAACCTCCACACTTCTCTCAACCCCTCTTTTCTCACTGCAAAACCCGAGAAGAATAACCCCCTTCTCCTTCCTTCTCTCACTCCAGACCCCCTTTCAATAATCCCTCTTCTTTTCTCTCTCACACTCCTTATTCGAATGAAAAAAAAAAAAAAAAAAATCCTCTAGTTTAAGGTTATGGTTGGGGCTTTATAAACCCCAACAAATTGCTCGAATTGTCCTTCTCTAAATTGGTCGAATGATCCCCCCCCTTTTGATCTGATGTTCACGACTTGAACAATTACTATATTACCCCCAACCCACCCACACGATACCAGCGGAAGTACGTCATAGTAGTGGTGGATTACTTTATGAAGTGGGCAAAGGCAGAGGTAGTGTCTAGCATCCTTGAAAGTACAATCCGGGCATTCTTTAAAAAGTCAGTCGTCCATCGCTATGGCATCCCCCGCTTGTTGATTACTTATAATGGTGCACAATTCACCAACAAAGCCTTTACCGAGTTCTGCTTGGAGAACAACATTGATCATAGGCACAGCACGGTCAAGCACCCCCAAAACTAGCAACCAAACCGAGTCCACCAACAAAATCCTTGTGCAAGGAATTAAGAAACGTTTGGAAGGCTCCAAAGGGCAATGGTTGGATGAGTTACCATACATTTTATGGGCAGACCGCACCACTCCGAAGGTGGCCATGAGCAAATCACCGTTCATGCTAGCATTCAGAACAGAGGCTATAATCCCCCTTGAAGTTCGTGTCCCGTCCCACAGGGTGGCATACTATGAGCTGGCAACCAATGACGAGGGCCTCTAAACAAACCTAGATTTGCTTGAAGGAGTCCGGGACCAGGCACAGATCAGAATAGCAACCCAACAGCAAACGACAGCTCGGCATTACAACAAGCGGGTCCGAGAAAGGACATTCCACATCAATGACCCGGTACTCTGTAGCACTCTTGCCACATATCCTACCAACCAAGGAAGCAGGCTCACAATTGGGAAGTGTCGTACAAGGTAACGCAAACACTCAAAAACAGTGCCTATCATCTTGAGGACATGGAAGGCAAGCCCCTACCTCACGCTTGGAACACAGAGCACCTTCACTGTTTCTAGAGTAGTTTTTCTCAAAATTAAATGACATATTGTGGCCTGTACAGCTCTTTTCCCAAAGTTTAACGACTGCAATCAATGAGAATTTTTAACATTTTCACCAAGCGTCTAGTCCAACATTCAAAAGTGACCAATTCGGCCAAAAGAGTTTCCCATGGAAACACATTTGGCCGAGGAGGATAGATTGAGCTCCAACATTCAAAACTGACACATTAGACCAAAAGAGTTCCCTATGCGAATACATTTGGCCAAGGAGGGTAGATTGAACTCCAACATTCAAAAGTGACCCATTCAGCCGAAAGAATTCCCCATGCGAACACATTTGGCCAAGGAGGATAAATTGAGCTCCAACATTTGAAAGTGACATATTCGGCCAAAAAATTCTCCCATGCGAACACATTTAGCCGAAGAGCGTAGATTGAGCTCCAACATTTAAAAGTGACCCATTCGGCCAAAAGAGTTCCCCATGTGAACACATTTGGCCGACGAGGGTGATTGAGTAACATACAAAAGTGACTCATTCGACCAAAAGAGTTCACTTCGGGAACACATTTGGCTGAGGAGGGTAGATGGCAATAAGCACCAACATGCGCCAAAGAACACAAGTACAACCAACTATAACAATAATTCAGTACGGAATAGCACTTATAGTCAATAAAAAGGAAGAAGATCATATATAAATTGCAAAAATTTACAAAATTCAAAGCAGGGCCCCTTTTACAAAAACCAACTTGAAGGAACCCTGTAGCACTTAAAAAATATGTATATATATATACAACATCAATGGCCACCATCTCCTTCTTCGGCCGAACCACCGCCACTACCAGAAGTTGCCCGATCATAAGGGAA
>CM053265.1:60098914-60256802 GCA_028583415.1 Protea cynaroides
AAATATATGAGCAAATTGATCTAGCAGCAGATTTGCAACCCATCATGGGTTTCTAATGCTAAAACTTCCATATCGTGTGATTTTATAAGGTAGAGAGGTTTAGAAATCCCTTTACACCGCCCTTAATTATTCTTGTCAATGGAGGATAGGGATAAGTCATCGTCTCATTATTCCTTTCTTAACGATAAACGGAGGAAAAGAAATTCCCACAACCCCACAAATCATTTCTGAATCGTCAAGATGTTCTTCCCCAAGTCTCCACCGGGTGGAAACTGGCATTCACTGCATCCATTCATAAATTAAGAGAAAGTGGTACTCCAAGTGGAATTCTCAAACTACCAATCAATAATCCCAACTTTTAATACACAATTGGCATCGTTTATGCTTAAATAATGATTTTCATATTGGCAGAAGTAACACCAAAAACACTAACAGTGGTCTTGAATTTTATATCTTACATATATATACCCATACAGAGTTAATGAAGTTGGAAGTTCAGTCTCAATGTCGCATCGGGAATAAAGACAGCAAGGTATCATCCATCAAATATAAAATCCAAGTTAAGTCATCGGGAATACAGATGACACCAAGGTATCGTCCATCAAATATAAAATCCATGTTAAGTCACCGGGAATACAGATCCAACACAAATCTGTATCGATCTGATCTCTTAGCAGTGAAGGTTCAAAACCAAAATAACAAGAACTGAAATAAAAACCCTACAATAATTAAATAGGCACCATTATACCAGGCCATGATCCTGGGGATTCCATAGAAGAAGCCTCACACAAGCTCCATCGAATTGTTATCCTGCTACTGTGTTTTTTCTCCCTTGTTTGTAGACTTACTTCTCCCTTAAGCAAAGAGTAATCAACAAAACATTAAGACAAAGTGAAGAGATGTACCAGCGGCTATGGTGTTGGTGCTACAAACAATGGCTATGGTACTGTTGGTGCTCCAAACAGTGGCTATGGTGTTGGTCTCCAACCAGGGTTGAGGAAGGAAGAGGAATGAAGTAGAGGCGGTGCCTCACTAGGGATCGGATAAGGGCAAAACGAAGGGGATAATCGATGGAGACACCGCAGACATGGCAGACGAGAGGAACAATGGCCGTCGACGATGAGCTTCAATTCAATCCTAGAGTTTGCGAACCAGGAAACAGAGATATATCGATTGTGGGCAGTTACGATCTATTCGCGGGAAGAGAAGGAGGGAATTAAAAATTGAACAGAAAAGAAAAGACCTAAAAATTGAGAAAATAAGGTGGGAATTAAAAATTGGAAAAAAAAAAAAAAGGACTCGTACACGACAGGTATATTATACGGGTTTCTAATACGCAGGTTTATACCACGGAATATTTTCTAGGTTTATACCATGGAATATTATTTCCGTCGGTTTATACCACGGAATATTATTTCCGTCGTATATAATACACATATATACCACGGAATATTATTTTCGTCGTATATAATACACATATATACCACGGGTTTCTAATACGCGTCATATATACTAGGTTTATACCACGGAATATTATTTCCGTCGTATAGAAATATAAAATCCGACGGTTTTGAACTACCGTTGTATTAGAGGAATTGTATAAGACGGCCTGTTTTACTCGTCGTTAATGACTATATTTTGCGACGGTTTTATTTTACCGTCATAAAATTCCATCACAAAAAACCCTTTTTCTTGTAGTGATATATATATTTCGCGTATTATCTAAGAAGTATCGCTAACATCAACTACTATCCATGACCATCTGACAACATCAATTAACTACATGGGAATTGAGAAGTGGTTTATAATTATTTTTTTCAGTAAACGGTTTATAATTGTTTAGTATAGTTGATTGGTATCATGCCAATTGAGTATAAATGTTCAGAAAATAATGAGTCCGACTATCATGTCTCACATTGTATCTGAAGACTGATTGTAGAATATTAAGTCATTACAACGATTTTAGGATGAATTAATATATGGATTAAATGAAAAACTAACACATGATCAATTTATATTAAAATAGAATCGGATATCAATTAGATCCATCGATTGATACTGATTACTTGAAAGAGCTACTGTTCCATCGAAGAAAGCCAATTAATATCGCTGATCGAATCTTGTTTTAGACTAAACAAATACAACCCTAAAGCTAAAAACATAAAACAATAATACTCTCCTTCATTTTTAGAGTAGTCTTCCACTCGTACCTTCAATCCTAGTCTTCATCTACATGGGTGATCACAAGCCTAATAAAGCCTTTTACATTCCTACTAGAAGGTATCTATTGTACTACATAAGGGCAATTATAGATTTGAAACCCACCATCTCTCCATAATTATTCACACTTTGGCACAAGCCCGTTTACAGACTGACTAACCTGATTAACATTATATCAGTTGTTACCGTGATCAATCAGACCAAATATAAATATGTCCGCACCTCACCGATGAAGGATAGATTAAATAAAAAGGTAGCCACAACAAGGGCTGTTAAAATGGTAGGAACCGACCAACTGAATTACACCCATAGGATTTTTCATTTTTCGGAAACAAGTTAGTGATTTTGCATTGGGAACCTTGGCAGTTTTTCTTTTTCCCTTGAAATAAATAGATAAAAAAAAAAGATTATGTATCCATCATTTTGAGTTCTGTCGTTGTAAGTCACATGAGGGATATGGATGAGGTCTTCTACTTCCCCCCCCCCCAAAAAAAAAGGTATGGATGATAAATGTGTGATTTTCATATTTTTATTCCCTTTATACTATGTTTTTTAATGTATTTTATGTCTTATTGAACTGAATAAGTTGAATTTTATTAATTTGACATATTTTAGAGACATTATGAATTAATTGTTAAAAGATAGGAAAATTCTAGCATCCTTAATATTGACGTTCTGAGTTTCATGCAGATTTTTGACATGAAAAGAGTTTCAGAATTGAAAAGTTATCTTCAGTAAAGTTGTAGAGGACGTCTCAACCTTTTTGGAATAATATTATAAAGAAAAATCCGAGTTCATTTGGGTCTCCAAACGTGGCTTCAAAGTCTGACACAAAAATCTAACAGAATCCCAATTGGAGTAGCCCTCTGATTTGATTAAAGCATTCAACGGTAGATGTAAATTCCATAAAGAGTCTCCTAATCAAGTTAAGAAATCTAAACCTACAATAGAAGACTCCAAATAAGAAAAGAAGACTCTACAATTTCAGAATTCTAAATAGAGAAGAACTCCTACACGAAGAAGGAATCCTACACAAAGAATGAGTTATAAGTCACAAAGGATTGTCATGTTTTATATATAAAGCATTAGTATTAAGATGAAATCTCTCTCTCTCTCTCTCTCTCTCTCTCTCTCTCTCTCTTTTGCTGAAAATTTTTCTATCTCTAAACGGATTTTAATGTCTAGCTGATTTTCTGATTCAGTTCAAGGGGATTTTGAAGCCTAAACTCATGTCAATGGTGTAATCTCTATTTAGTAACGTTGTTCTTCTTCTCTCTTTTATTGGAATTGCTAATGTTATTCTTTTCTCTTTAATTATGATATTTGTCTGAATAATTCAGTAATGGCCTGCTGAATTGGTTAGATTATTATTAATTGCTAGATCTAAAATCGATGATACGTAATCGTCCTGATTCTAATCACAAGTAGCAAACAGTAGTAGATGATTATGTCCAAGTTTTCGTCTCATCATTGTGAATAATATAACCTAAGTTAAATAATCTCCACTTGTGTGTGATTATTGCTTAGATTGATCTATTTTCCACCCTCTTAATACTGTCATTATATTAAACATTGAGAGTTTATTCAGTGTTGTTCAATGGTTAGATCTCTCTGAAGAGCTTGTTTCAGTTGAGGTACTTAAGGGAAAACTCGGGTAACAGAGCTTATTGTTATCTAGGGTCTTTAATTTTGATTGAAAGGAAGAGATTAACGTTGCAATTAATTTTACTCATTGCATGTGTGGGTAGATATTGAACCAATGATTGAATTTTCTCATCTAATTATCTTTCTACTTAAATTCTGTCTGTTTACTTTCAATTTGATTCAAACAACCAAACTCTCCTTCGTTATTGTGTTTACCTATCATTATTTAGTATATTTAGTTTGACTATAATATAAATTTTAATCAAGTCTTTCTCTGTGGGATCGACCTTTGCTTATCCGATTTACAGTATATTAATCACGTCAATAATGAAATATTTAATTAAATTGGTCAATTCGACATGCTACCAGTGGATGAGGAGAACATCTTCTTTAAATCAAAACAAAGGAAACATGCATGGCTTGTCTTGGCTTTGGCCACAATATTTGTAAACAACACAATTCCACAAAACTCCCAATAATGACATAACAGGTCCCCTACTCCGCTACCTTCCCACCACGGTGCTTCACTGCCCCAAGTACTGTATCATCCACCTCCTCCACAACATTCTTCACCGGCCGCTTAGACACCTGCTTATACTGATGCAATGGAAATGAATTGGAGTCCATGAAATAGAGACAAATCACAGTAACGACGGAGGCACCAAACATGGGTATCGGCCCAAAACTCCAAAACATGAAAACCACAGAAAGGTAGAGCACCCTGACCCCAACCTCCCAGAGATAATTCCCCCCTACCAACGCACTCTGTACAAATTTCACAGACACATCTGCTTTTGGCATGCTTATTAAGGAGTTAGCCTGCACATAGTACCTCGTCGACAGAATGAAGGCCCCAAATGACACCACGAGAGCAAATATGATGAGTACGCTTTTGAGAGAAAGGACGATCGAGCTTTTGCTTCCCACTATATACACGCTATTAACTGAGTAACTGCCTGAGGTTCCCACAAATACTCCTAAGAAGGCAAGAATTGAAATGTTCATGAAAGCCACGAAGATTACAGCCTCAACATTGATATTTATCACTGTTAGTGCGATGCTTACATAATCCAAATCACCCTGCATATCAATCATGAATTTCAATCATGGGTTTCATTTCCAAACCTAAAAACCACGATTATGAAGCAGTGGAAAGGATTATATTTAATAAATGGACAATAAGAGAAGAGAAGAGAAGAGAAGAGAGTAAGAGACAGTAACCTCCATCATTTTCTGAACCCAAGCCTTCCAGTTATGGGTGTCATAGCCGATGACTGTTGTTGCAGGATATCTTAAGACTCGATAGGCAAGATAGAGATGGTAGATGAACATGACCAAGAGTCCTGAAGGGACCAAGATCATGTCTAGGTATTGCTCCTCAAATTTCGTCGGCATTGATTGCCTTCTCTATACTCTCCTTTCTGGTTGTGGTTTGCTGCTTTCAGAATTCCTGGAGATGATATCAATAATGTAGTTACTCATAAATATTTAAGTTGAAAGGAGGATTCATTGCTCGTAGCTTCTCTATAACTTGGGTTATTTTAATTTTTTAAGGAAGTGTTGACTTCAGAACTCAATGTCTTAGCTGATAAGCCAACTCTTTAAAAGAAAATAAAAAAATAAAAAAATAATTGTAATTAAGCCAAACACGCTACTTAATGAATAAAGACGACCAGGACAAACGTAATGGGTAGGTTATGGGCTCATGGCTCAAGTGTGATTGGATTTTGATATATATTAAGGTCGTAACAAAGTAATAATAGAGATGGCATGTGTACGTAATGGGTTTTATTATTATTATTATTTTAAAATACGTAATGGGTTGGTCATGGTCCATGGGTGATTGAGTGTGGATATTAAATTGGATATTAAGCCCCTTTTTTTCAGTTATGAGTTATGATCCATCACCATCCGAAGGTGGGGACCCCCCAAGAGGGCTTTTCTCTTTTCCCTAAAAAATTATGAATAACGTAGATGCATACAGGTAGGTAGTCACAAAGTCATTTTTTAGTAGGTGCTACCAAAGAGTCTCAATCATTTGATCAAGGAGAAGATTTTTATATTTTTTTGTCTTTTCTTCTTCTTTTGTTTTTCATTTTGATTGGAACCTAGCGACACTGTTTGAAGTTTGAAGGTATTGGAAGCTATAAAATAAAGGAAGTGATGTTGAGTATTAGTTAGAATTAGTGGTATAATATGTTCATGTGGCCTCACGTCCCTTCGCAATCACTTCTTCTTTACTTAGTTTCCAAATTACATTAATTTTCTTAAACAAAATGCAAACGATAAGGTTCTCCATGCTTCAGCTTTGCCTAATCTTCTTATATAAAATAAAAAATTGCCTATATTATTTTCGATTTTTATTTAATTTTTAAATACTCTCTTCCTTTTCAGAAAGAACTATCAATGAAAAAGAAATTCAACAACTAATTAAATCGTCATCCTCTCCTATTAGTTCCGTCTTGGAGGGAATCACCTAATTGCCACCATCTTTGAGATGTTCTCCCTACATGTAATTAAATTTTGTGTTACAGATTGTTATTGTACCACATGGAGCTATTCCCGTTTTAGATAGAAAAAACCTAGGTTTTTTTTTTTTTTTTTTTTTTTTTTTTTTTTTTTTTGGGGGAAGTGGGGTAAGTAAGAAAAGACATATTTTGATATAGACATTTGTACAATTTCAGAGTCTAATTCAATTAAATATCTTTAAATGAATTATTATGAAACCTCATGTTTATCCATGCATGTTTACTAATAGTCCAATACTATTGATTTTTTTAAAGTTATATTTTACTACTTAACAGACTTTATTTGGTTGAATTTGATATGTAAGTAGGAACTTAAAAATCTATCCACATGATGTAAAGTCTAGCTGAGATGCATAAAGTGTCAATTCTAAATCGACTGTTAAAAATTAAACCAAATCAATACTCAGTTTGGTTTTAATTTTATATTGTAAGAATTGGTTCAATTTTGGTTTTAAACATGTAAATGGATCAAATACACCACTATTTGAATTCAATCAAATACACCACCATTCGAATTTTAAGCAATTTACTTACTACCTTATTTGAAATCGATCCAAATTCTGTCGGATGTACAAAAAAATTTTGAATTTGATTTCTATTTTTAACAAAATATCTGGTTAATATCTTATTCAAATCCAAAAAGTACACACCACCCTATTTTTTAAATGTATGTGCAATAATAACCATCAAAAAAATTACAATTTTATTCTTTACTTCTCATAATCATCTTATGATTTAAAAAAGAAACATCAAACAAAGGAAAAGAAATACATCTTACAATTTTATTTTTTTTCATTTTTTTTAGGTAAAGAAATACATTTTTTACGCTATATTCATCATAATCTATGAGGCTACATTTTTTGCGGATACCTAAACGGAGCGGATTATGAGTAGGTGATATCCGAATTCACATCCGAATCCAATTGTTTGTATTTGGATTCCCCTTAATGGATTCAAATGCAAATCAAGTCTAGATTTTCTTCTATCAGTTTACATCTGTATTGAAATCGGTGAAATTTGTTTTATACAATAAATTAAATAGTCTCTGAAGTTTCTTTGAGGCTACTGTTCCGCAGTTCCTCCCTTGCGAGTAGAAAGATAATAGATAAGAAGATCATGGTAGACCTCATCTTCCCCCAAGTAGCAACATTTCTAATCTAACATTTATTTGTTTCCTTTGGTCTCAAGAGATCCGACCCTCATCGACTGTTGCCATTATCTTTAGAGAAGTCAAAAGCTTGGAGGAACGCTACTGCTATGGAAAGGGTTTTCTAAATTATTTATATAAAACTGATTAAGATCTAATATTTCTATAAAATCGATTAGGAACCGATTAATCAAACCAAATAGTAAAATCTTGTCAAGGTTAGGCCTAGGCCTAATATTTTAAGAGTAGACCCTACCCAGTCGGAGCTTCACCCTTGTAAGGCCAAGTGGAGTTATGACCTGGCTTGGGTTTCACATCATAGATTACTTAGTCCACCTTAATTCCCAACTATATGGCGCATGGTTTGCCTTAAATTTTTTTTTTATTTATTTTCCAATATTTCAACATTATAATTTTTTTTTTTTTGGTAAATGTTCAAATGTCATCTATTTAAAAATAAAAAAAATTTACGTACTATCCAAGAACTATCACTAACATCAACTAATACTCACAACTATCGGACAACATCAACTTACCACATGGGAATTGAGAATTGGTTTATAATTTTTTTTTTTTTTTTTTTTTTTGGAGGGGGAAACGATTTATAATTGTTTAGTATAATTGATTGGTATCATGCCAATTGAGTATAAATGATCAGAAAATAATGTGTCTGATGTCTCACATTGTAACTTAAGATCGATTGTAGAATATTAAGTCATTACAACGATTTTAGGATGAATTAATATATGGATTCAATGAAACACTAACACATGATTAATTTATATTAAAATAGAATCAGAGATCAATTAGATCCATCCATCGATACTGATTACTTGAAAGACCATTGGTTGTGCATGTGTTACTTAAAAAAGAAAAAAAAATATATTGTGCCTGAAATCTTTTCTGAAATATGAAATTTTACAGTGCTACTGTTCCGGCGAAGAAAGCCAATATCAATGGACGACAAGGAAAATAATACCCCTATGAGTACAAATTGGAAACATGGAATTTTTGGGTCCTGCCTCTTAATCCTCTTCCACAGGTACCAGAAGTTGGTCCGCACCGTTAGCTAGACGACCTGACCAGACCCAACCCAACCCAACCCAATCCAATCTTTAAATGCCAAAATCCTGACTGACCGTAGAGGCCGACTTCTGATCACGACCATGCTCCGCTGCCTTAACTGCAGCAGTCATCTTCTTCGCCGAAAGCTTCGCCCTCGGCTGATAGGAATGCAACGGTGTCGAATTGAAGTCCACAAAAGCCAGAACAACCACCATAATCACACAACAAACAAACATGGGTATAGGCCCAAAACTCCAAAACAATAAAGCCATAGCAAAGTAGAGCACCCTCAAACCAATCTCCCAGAAATTATTCCCACCTAACAAAGCATTCTGCACGTAAGTCACCGGCACATCCGTGTCTGGCATACTTACTAAGGAATTGACCTGAATATAGTATTTTGTCGACTGAATGAAGGCCCCAAAAGAGATCATGAAAGTAAAAAGCATGCCTATGTCTTTGAGGGAATTGGTGGCCGAGCTTCGGTCTCCCAGTATATACACGCTATTCACCGGGTTGGTTCCGCCGTTTCCCACCCATACTCCTACGAAAGCACATAGTGAAAGGCACATAGTAGCCAAGTAGATTGAACCCGATGAGTTACTCGACATCACTGATAGTGCTATGTTTATATGAGTTGTGTCACCCTACAAAATTAGATATATCAAACAAGTAAGGTCCGGTGACAATAAGAATATCCCTGGAAAGGGCAATCAGGACCTGTAGGTGTTAGGAATTAGTAAGGCAACAGAAAAACAGAACTACATGGTTCACCCATATAATATGCATAGGTTAGGTGCACAATAGAGCAAAATTACAATTTATACATTTAAATTCCGAAAGGTACAAGATTGTCTTTAGAAAATAGTATTTCCTGGCTTAAGATGATATCAAGAGCTTCCCCATAACACTGAGTGTCAATAAGAATATTGCTTTCAATATAAGTGTGCATGGGTTGAAACCCAATGTAGAAATTTACTTTGATTTCAACTATGAGTTTCGATCCTGGGATTCGAATCAGATAAGTCAAAAACCTAGACAACTAAGAAAATTTTGAATTGTTTCGTTTCAAACTTAGAATCATGATTATGAAGCAATGGAAAGGAGGACTACGTTTAGTAAAATGGACAATAAGAGAAGATAAGAGAAGAGAGTAGTAATAACCTGCATCATTGTCTGGGCCCAAGCCATCCAATTGTTGTTGTCGTAACCGATGACTGTTGTTGCAGGATATCTTAGGACTCGATAGAGGAGGAAGAGATGGTAGGCGAACATGATCAAGAGTCCTGCCGGGACCAAGATCAGGTCGAGGTCTTTGTTCTCAAATGTCATTGATTACCTTCTCAATACTCTCCTCTCTGCTTGTGATCTGCTGCCTTGAGAATTCTGGCGAGATGAGATCGATAGTGATTCAGTTATTCATAAATATCCAAGTTCTCTTCTTTGGGTTATTATTTTAAGGAAATATTGACTTTTCGAACTCGTAAGTTGTAATCATAAGCCTACTTGCTAAAAAATAAAGACTAGACCTACGTAATGGAGATCCACATCTTCTTTCGCTTGAGATTTGGTAGAAGAGTTGGTGGCTCGGATGAATGACTGACATGTGGCTCTTGGATAAATGCGAGCCCTCCATCCAAGCCGACACCCTTGCCGACTCAGCTTATTGGCTCGAGTGTCGGCTAGGACGGAGGGCTCGGATTCACCTGAGAGTCAGGTATCGGCCATCCATCCAGGCCGCTAACTCTCTTGCCAAATCTCAGGTGAGAGAGGATTTCTATACCATAAGGGGTTGGTCATGGGTGATTTGGACAATAAATGAATAATAATATATGAATAGCATGGCTTTTCTTTCTTTATAAATAAATGAATAGCAAAGTTGCATAAACGTGGGTACCACGAAAGTTTCTTTTTTTTCTTTTAATTGGTCCGACCAAGGAATCTCAATCGTCTTATGAAGAGAGAAAATTTATCTTTTCTCCTTTTTCTTTCTTTTTTTTTTTTATTAGATTCCTAGTTTTGAACTTTGTAGCTGGTGTGGGTAGTTCAAATCGAGTCAAATCGATTAATCTTTAGGTTTTCTTTAGTATAATTTATATTTATGTTTATAATTATTTATGATACATCATTTATGGGAATAAATATGAGTTATAAATAATAATTATTTAGTGTCACTAGACAATAAGAAATAATTATAACTTATCACAATAGTGATAACATTTTCATACCTACTTGTAAATTTTAGGTTATATTAATTAATTTTAAATATAAATAAATACTAAAATCATACTAAAACACTACATATGTCATAATTTCTTATATAATTAATTTTATAATACAAACCAAAGAAAATCCTAGTCTGTACATTTGAACTCGAGTATAGAATAAAGGAAACTATTTTCAAAAATGGGTTGGTTGTCACTGCCCAAATGCATGGGAACCGAATCCTCTCCTCCACGGCTCTCCGGCTCCCACCCCATTCAACCGTTGGAGAGGGTTGGAGTTTGAGCCGTTCACCCCTCCAACAATTGAATGAAGTGTGAGCCGAAGAGCCATGGAAGAGAGGATTTGAACGCAAATGCATGATTCCTCCACTAGTGCATGGGCATCGATGGGAGCCCGTACGAGGGAATCTGGGAACGAAATTTGTTCATTTCAGGATAACTGTATATCATTTCACCTCTCTTGAGGCCTGAGTCTAGTGCAGGAGATACGCAAGACTTCTCCCTTTAAAATTATTAGTATGTAAAATAAATCCATGTGGCTTCACGTCCCTTAGCAATCACGACTCTCCCTTAACATGGTTTTAAATTAATTATAAACGTAAAGGAAAAGATCTTCTTACCGTCATTTCTTTTAATATTTTTTATCACAATTTATTGAAACAATCTCCTCATCCTATTGGTTGCAGCCTCATCCTATTGCTTCCACTGTCGGAAGTATTGCCTAAGACGTTATCTTTAAGATTCTCCACCCTACCGAAACCCAATTAATTTAGGCAAAAGATTCTTTGTGATACCCCCTCAAAGAATCCTCCGCTGCCAATTATTTGCCTAAACCTAATTAATTTAGGCAAAAGATTCATACCAAAAAAAAAATTAGGCAAAAGATTCTTTGTGATACCCCTCAAAGAATCTTCCGCTGCCAATTATTATTGTGTCACATGAAGTAGTGATATGATTATTCAGATTATTGGGTAGTTTTTACCGGATTTGATTAGTCATACCTATATCAGATTTGAAAGTCTAAATCAAATGGGTCTTGTTTCATGAAAATGGTTTGTGTCAATAGATCATTAATATCGATTCTTTTTTGTGCATAGTCATTGATCTATCATGGTACCACAATATACAAGGGTATATTTGGTATTAAGACAGGAACGGTGAGGGAAGGGTTGCACCGATCAAACAGACACCAAGCGCCTATGTCAACTGTTGTTAACACGGAATAGAAAATCCCAAATCAAATATCCTAAGTCCTTGTTTGTTTTGTTGTAAAATTTCTCATACAAATGATATGTTATATGAAATGTTTCCATGTATGCCTTTCTCTGTATTTCAATTAAGCTAAAACAAATATTCAAAAATCCTATTTTATTGGAAAATTTTACTTTAATTTACACCATTTTACAATTTACATGAATTCAAAAGAGTCTAATGTATTTTCATGCAATCTCCTAAATGTCAATGCTTGCCTAATTTGTACTCTGAGTCTCTGACCTCTACTCTATGCCCACAGTCCTTTTTTCTTTTTAAGTTATATTTCGTTACTGGGAAAACTCTGCTTACAACCAAATTTGATGTAAAGGATCATGAATTCTTCCTAAGTGGGCTATGCTAAAAAAACCCAGAAGTAAAGCCCCAAGGGAGTTATAGGTGGTCCTGGGCTTCACATTATAGTCTTGATCTTCCAGACATATATTCAGTTTTCGTTGTGGTTGAGGCCACCAATGGGAGCTGGTAATAGCAGATGGAGAGAGATCGATTTAGGGGTACTGAGGGTAGAACCACTCCGCCGTCCAGAGAAGCTTTTCCCAATTATATTGCTGATGTCATATAACTGTGAAAATCATATTGGCAAAACTACCCTTCATGGGTTTAGTAAAAACCCAATACTAACCTTATAGAACATGAAGTTCCAATAATACCCTCAACCCATTTCATCCCTGAACCCTTACTAACTCAACACACATTCATCGACTTTCATTCACTCAACTTTGGAAGGGATTGAGGCGACAACGACATTCCTCCCAGAGACGGTTGATACGGATGGCACTGACGAAATTTCTCCTCACTAAGCACAGCATTACGGACGGCACCGACAACATACGACCAACAACTTCCTCCAACTCTGTTCGCAATACGAAGAAGCGAAGTGAAGTCGAGAATGGCATACGACCTGCAACTTCCTCCCACTCTCTTCAATGCATTTCAGGTCTATTTTCACCAATAGTGTTCCTCAGTACATCAATGGATGAACAGGCAGATCTTGTATCTTCTATTGGTGAACACCAACTGAAAATTTTGCATTTTCCCTATTCACAATTATGATATAACCTTTTGTTGTTGCGTTCACACTCAGATATTTTGGTTGCAACTCTTTGGCCACACCAACTCTAACACCCCAGATGTTGGAAGGTAACTTATGTCTTACCTTGACTATAGTGTGGCAGGTAAAGGAGACTGAAATGGTAGACTAGGCATTTTAGAGGCCTAAATGATCTAAGCTATGGGCAAGGCTGGTATTAAAAAATTATTATTTTGCCTAAGAAATAATCCTTGAATTCCTCTTAGTAATTAAAGTGTTGAAATGTATGTCATTTTAATTATAGATATTATATTGTAATCGCACTATGGTAGTACTTAAGTATATGTGTGTGTATATATATATATATATATATACATGAGTATGCATTATGTGTAAGATAGTGGGAATGTATAATGTTTTCTATTTAAATTAGAAATTTGGGATAATTTCAGCTACCACCCAAAAAGAATGGGCCAGATCACCTACCACCCAAGTTAGACAAACTTTAGTTAATGGACTGACAGGAAATAGTTGAAACTGTGTGTAGACATTTATACCCCTTTCTTCTTCCTCTCTATTTCTCTGTAATTTTTTTATCAAAAAAGAAAAAAAGATAAACCTAACTCCAGATTATAGTTTTGATAACAATGATGACAATGAAGAGGAAGGCTCTAGAGAAGCTCTCTTTGAGGTTACAATAACCGATTGGGAATTGGTTGAGCTGAGAAGGAGCGAAAAATTGAAAATCGGTTCTTACTAAATCGGTTCTTCCTCCATTCTGATTTATGGAAAGCTCAGTTGGGAAAGTAGAGAAGGTAACATTTGGGAAGGTTTTGGATACGAGAGTGAAGAAAGAGAGTGAAAGGCAGAGAGAGTGGAATGAAGCTATGGAAATTTTGGTGAAAGATATGTTTCAATCCAACTGTATTCCAATAGATCTGCACCATTATATGTCTTCTACAGCTGAAAAAGGCAAGCACACCAATTTTGAGCTCGATCAGAGGCGAGTAATTGCTCTATGAAGGTGATCTTGGTGAAGCAGAGAGAGCAGAAATCCTTTATTTGGTTTTAGTTTTTTTCTCTTCTTTCCTCTCTGAGTTTCTTTTCTACCAAATGAAAAAGGAAAAAGAGATCTCTTTTGTTTTCTCATCTTTATCACTTTGCCTACTACTACTACTCTCTCTTGCTCCATATTTTATATAAAATTAATGATTTGATTGGGATTGGGGGAGGAGGCAACGGGAGTCGAGAAGGGAAGGGTTTTTCCATTTGTGGTTGGTTTTCATTGTTTTTTTTCCCTTACAAAAAGGGAATTATTGTCATTCAAATATTTTCTAACGGCTGACATCAGCAACTAACAGCTTTGTTAGTTACTTTTGGATCTTTTTTATGAACGTTTGTCTAACTTGGGTGGTAGGTGATTTTTTTAAACAACTTAGGTGGTAGGTGATCTGGTCCATTCTTTTTTGGTAGTAGCTTAAATTATCCCTATTTTAAGTGTTTGTGTTGGACTGACATAAATGAAAGAATGTATGAGGGCATTTTAGGAACTATAAAGGCTTGAAAATTACCAAAAGGGGGATGATAATGGATTTGTGCTTGTACTTTAAACGAAATTTTAGACGGCAAGGTTGTCTATATATTTTAGATGGGTACCCAAATTGGTGGATAACTCATTCTTGAAGAGGGATGCAAGTAAGGGGTAGGATTGGGTCTGCATAAAACTACCTGTTATGTGGGAAAAATCTCATCCATTTAAAATCTTACACGTGTCATGCCCATCTCCGGAGCCGACCGCTATTTCTATGTTTCGCTCGGCCTATGCCGTTCGGAAGTCACTATCCGTTCATGACGGTGAAGCGGTCAGAGTTGCATACCTATTCAGTCACGTTTTCCGATCGGAGGTTAGTGTCCCAATGCGACTATGTCACGGCAGAGGAGTCATTCTCCTTGTATAATATGACGCCGACTATCACGGCCCTACGACCACCCTATGATGACACGTGTCATTCTTGTGGTTGACCGACTTAGCTTCCTTGGCTACGGTCTCCTACTCCTGCTCGGAGTCTATGACCTGGGTGCTCCTCAGAGCGACACCTGGCAGTCCTACTAGCGATCTACTTCTCCGAGTCTTGGTGCCTCCATGCTTCTTCCCAATCTCTATAAGTAGAGAACGATCCCTCAAGGTAATATCATCTCACTATTCACAATCTCTCTCATTCTCGCACGCTCAAACTCTTTCATTGTCCCACTCTCTTTAAACTGGAGATAGCTTTCCGTTATCTCTTAACTGTTTACATTGGGAATCTGACTTAGGCATCGGAGTGTACCCGGGGCTTAGTCGTCCAACTCCTTTGTCTCATCTCTGTGATTGCAGGTTACTCAGATCGCAGACCGGCAGACGATTTCTAACCGTAACAGTTTGGTGCCCACTGTGGGGCCCTTTTGACTGAGTTTGGCGATTAGCGTGCGAGCACTTGAATTTCAATGGCTCAAAGAAGAACTCGGGCCCAGGCATCTAATCGCCCATCTGATCCATCCGTGCAGGTGCACGTAGACAGCAGTGAAAGTACAACAGGGGCGAACCGCATGCCGATGCCAGTCCCAACACCAGGGCCGACTCTAGTCCCGACGCCCGTCCCGACACCAACGGCGACTGCGCATCAATCTCCTCCTCAATATGTTACCCGTCAATAATTTGACGAGCTAAAGCAGCAGATCGAGCATCTGGCCAAAGTCTTAGGAGGTGCTCGAGCGAGTAATTCGGCCACTGGGGCAAGGGATAACCCTCAGCAGGCCCCGGCACCGAATGCGCCCTAAGGAGCTCCCCCGCAGCCCGTGGGGACAGTCTCCACCAGAGCCACACCGAGCAATCCCCCCATGGGATATCACCAGCCCGCACAGAGCATGGCTGGGTCAGCCGCTCGGCATCATCCAGTTGAGCAACAACAGGCGCCGGCGGCGCCGCCTCCTCCGGTGAGAAGCGCGAGGTCCTTCCTCGACGCCCTCCGTTAGGAGAGGGTTAACGTGGAAACACCGGCAACGGTCGCAGCGTCGCCTCCGGACACCCCGCAGTCCGAGGTCGAGCGACGTTTGTTGGAATTAACCACTCGACTCCAGCAAGTGGAACAGATCCGTGTAGCTCCGCCGAGGATGGCCTATACTAGCGTCACCGCACACTTTGACGATATTATGAGGCCCCCCCTCCTGACAACTTCAAGATGCCTGTGTTGGACTCGTACAATGGAAGTATCGATCCCGAGCAGCATCTGGACGCGTTCGTCTCCACGACGCTTTTCTACCCCCTCAGCGATAGCCTTATCTGTAGAGCGTTTCCTTCAACGCTCAGGGGCGCCGCTCGTACATGGTTCAACAACCTCCCCCCGAGGAGCATTACATCGTTCGAACAGCTGTCGAATAAGTTCTTAACGCACTTCCAAGCCAACCGAGTGTGCAAGAAGACATCATACCATCTGTCGACTATCAAGCAACAGAAGGACGAGTCCCTACGGGACTTCATCAAGCGCTTCAATACCGAAGTGCTAGAGATCAAGGACGTCGAGCCCGCAGTGCACATGTCCAGCCTGCAGGCCGGGGTAATGGATAAAGAACTTTGTTGGTCCCTTGCCAAAAAACCCCCGAAGAACTTGGACGACCTGCTTGCCAGGTGTGAGATGTAAGCCTCCACAGACGAGACAATGAAGGCCTAGAAAAATAACGCGGTGAACAACCTGAAGGCTGAGAAAAAGCTTGCCGACAAAAAGAGGTCTGAGTCGGCCGACCAGACGCCAAACTCGACCGACCCTAAGAAGCAAAAGTTCGGCAAAGAACAAGCATACCGGCATCCGTACAAGACCTTCGAGTACTATACTCCGCTCGATGCCTCAATGGCGGAGATCCTAGAGGTTATCAAGAATGATCGGAACCTCCGACCACCGCCAAAACCATTGGGCGACGGAAGGAATAAGGATCGTTCCAGGTACTGTCTCTTCCATCGCGACTACGGCCACGAGACGGAGGAGTATAAATACCTCAAAGGAAAAATTGAGGATCTCATCCGACGTGGATACTACGGCAACTTTGTCAGATATGCTGGCAGAGGACCAGCTCCCGCTCGACGAGAGCTTGGGTTACCACCTCCGCCCCCACGAGAGCGCGGGCTACCACCCCCGCCACCAAACAACTATCGAGTCGATGCCGATGATAATCAAAATGCCACTCGGAGAGATGACAGAGACCCGGATGGAGGTCACGCCGCTCCCAGACAGTGGGTCGGTGCCATCCAGTTCGGGTCAATCGAAAGCTCGTCTGGAGCAAAGCAGGACAGAATACCGGTAAAGGAAAGGCTCAGCGGTCGGCAGCATATCCCGTTCGGGTCCATCCCGTCCTGGTCAGAGCCGAAAAACAGGGGCAGAAGAAGGAATAACTCCCATCCATCGTCGAAGAGAAGAAAAGTCGAGCGAAGGTTCGTGGGCAGCCCACAACCCAAGGAACGATCGCACACTTCAATGGGCCTGTGCATCCCTAGTGACAACGGCGTCTATGCCATCACCAAGGGACCCGAAGCCAAAGGAAAGACAGTCCTCACAATAATAGGAGGACCTGCGGCCGAATACACTTCCAATCGATCGACCAAGGCTTACTCATGTCTAGTAGCAAAGACAGAGTGGCCATCCAAAAAAGCTCGAACAGGAGAAATAATCACTTTCAGTGACGAAGACCTCGTCAACGTCACGGTCCCCCACGAAGATGCCATCGTCTTCACGGTCGAGATCGGACACTACGATGTCGCCAAGTGCTTGGTAGACACAAGAAGCTCGGTAGACATCATATTCTACCATGCATACCAAAGAATGCAGCTGGAGGACGACCAGCTCCAGCCGGTCACATTCGACCTAATCAGCTTTTCCGAAGACCCGATCACGGTAAAAGGAGGCATCCAGTTGCCTGTAATCCTCGGCCACAAACCCAGGCAAAGGAGGGTGATGGTCGAATTTATGGTGGTTGATCGGCCATCCGCCCACAATGTTATCCTCGGCCGCCCCTCGCTGAACAAGCTCAAAGCGTGTATGTCCACTTACTATCTGGTGATAAAGTTCCCGACGAGGACGGAGTCGACCATTTTCTGTATTTCCTCTTTTGTCTTCTACTGTTCACACTCAACTCGCCTCCACTGAGTTGCTACAGTACCGACCACACAAATTTAGTGATTCTTTCATCGATCTACAACCTACGTTCTGTTCATTCAGGTATGTTTCCTACTCTTTCTCCTTTCTAAGCTTTCATACCTAGGTTTTGCTCTAATTATAGGGTTTTCTTCAAATTACTATTTTTTTGATCGTAAAAATTTGATTTTTATTGGGGGTTATTACTATTGGCCACCCAATGGATGAAAGCCCTCAAGAAAATTCAAGTTTCATCGGTTAATTTAATAGAAACTTGAAAATTCTCATTTTTTACCTAAATTTTGGGGTTTTTCCCAATTGTCAAAATTTCTTCAAATTCATCCTAGCTAGTTTAAATTTTCGATTGTATGAACCTTGCAGGATGGGGTGGGACCTATGTAAGTCCTCCTGCCCAAATGTTTGGGTGAAAAGTGAGGCTTTTAGCTAATCACGCCGTCATAATGCCAAAATTTTAAATTTTCTCTATATTTGATATATTGCTTGTTGGTCTATGCCCTTGTAGATAACATGGCTCGCACTAAAGTCCCCAGAGTTCATGATCCTTGACACTTCAGGTCTATTGAAACAAAGGGACAGTATTCCCGGTACGAGCATAAGAAGGTGGAAGGGGGTCATTGTGTCAACTTGGCCAACCTAGCCTTATTTGATGTGGAAGGGGCATTCGGTGCTATGGGCTGGCTCCCTGTGATTCTATATGAGGGTTGCACCTGTCCTGAGTTGGTGAAACAGTTTTACTGTAATTTACAGGTGGAGGGAGACCCAGAGGACATAGATAGGGGTAGAGAGCTCAGGATCACCAGTTTAGTTAAAGGGGTGGAGATTTCATTTAGCTGCCAAGAGTTGGCTGACTTCCTGGGTATCTCAAATGATGGTCCCTTGGTATACTGTACACCCAAGGAACCTCAGTTCCTGTCAGTGAGAATGCGCACAGAAATTGACAGCCAGATTCTTAGGGATGATCGCTGGCAGATGAAGGCAATCAACCTACGATCGGAGCCCCGAGTGTATTGCAAGATCATTCAGCACAACCTGATTCCCCAAAGTGGACACTATGAGAAGGTTTCGCAGTTGACCCAGTACCTCCTGTACTGCATCTGCACTAGGCAACCTGTCTTCCTTCCTTATATCATTATCAGGACCATGCACCGTGCCACGAAGCCTGGTCTGGTGGGTAATCTACCCTATGGGCGTTTGATCACCACTTTGCTCATTCGCCTACAGGTAAACTTGGTCAATGAGAGGATTCACGAGGACACTTTTTCAACTGACCTTGACTGGGAGGCCATCTGTAGGATAGGGATGCGAGATGTGCAGGTTAGTGACGAGGAGAGAAATGCTATTGTGCGTCCCTGTACTCGAGTAGAGATAGCAGATGCGGATGCGGCAGTAGCAGTAGTAGCAGAGGTCCACGAGAGCGATGAGGAAGAGAAAATTCAAGTTTCATCGGTTAATTTAATAGAAACTTGAAAATTCTCATTTTTTACCTAAATTTTGGGGTTTTTCCCAATTGTCAAAATTTCTTCAAATTCAACCTAGCTAGTTTAAATTTTCGATTGTATGAACCTTGCAGGATGGGGTGGGACCTATGTAAGTCCTCCTGCCCAAATGTTTGGGTGAAAAGTGAGGCTTTTAGCTAATCACGCCGTCATAATGCCAAAATTTTAAATTTTCTCTATATTTGATATATTGCTTGTAGGTCTATGCCCTTGTAGATAACATGGCTCACACTAAAGTCCCCAGAGTTCATGATCCTTGACACTTCAGGTCTATTGAAACAAAGGTACAGTATTCTCGGTACGAGCGTAAGAAGGTGGAAGGGGGTCATTGTGTCAACTTGGCCAACCTAGCCTTATTTGATGTGGAAGGGGCATTCGGTGCTATGGGCTGGCTCCCTGTGATTCTATATGAGGGTTGCACCTGTCCTGAGTTGGTGAAACAGTTTTACTGTGATTTACAGGTGGAGGGAGACCCAGAGGACATAGATAGGGGTAGAGAGCTCAGGATCACCAGTTTAGTTAAAGGGGTGGAGATTTCATTTAGCTGCCAAGAGTTGGCTGACTTCCTGGGTATCTCAAATGATGGTCCCTTGGTATACTGTGCACCCAAGGAACCTCAGTTCCTGTCAGTGAGAATGCGTACATAAATTGACAGCCAGATTCTTAGGGATGATCGCTGGCAGATGAAGGCAATCAACCTACGATCGGAGCCCCGAGTGTATTGCAAGATCATTCAGCACAACCTGATTCCCCAAAGTGGACACTATGAGAAGGTTTCGTAGTTGACCCAGTACCTCCTGTACTGCATCTGCACTAGGCAACCTGTCTGCCTTCCTTATATCATTATCAGGACCATGCACCATGCCACGACGCCTGGTCTGGTGGATAATCTACCCTATGGGCATTTGACCACCACTCTGCTCATTCGCCTGCAGATAAAATTGGTCAATGAGAGGATTCACGAGGACACTTTTTCAACTGACCTTGACTGGGAGGCCATCTGTAGGATAGGGATGCGAGATGTGCAGGTTAGTGACGAGGAGAGAAATGCTATTGTGCGTCCCTGTACTCGAGTAGAGATAGCAGATGCGGATGCGGCAGCAGCAGTAGTAGAAGAGGTCCACGAGAGCGATGAGGAAGAGAATGATGACAGGATGTTCATGGACATGGATGCCATACCTCCTCCATCACCACAGCATTCTATTGGAGCTAGCCCTTCTCGGGCTCCTTCCCACTCAGCTGGTCCTTCGCACCCACCACCAGATGACGTGATGGGGTTGCTACATGAGATTCGAGAGGCCCAGCGTGCTATTGATCAATGGATAGCAGATCTGGCTGCTAGTCTCCAGTTGACCCAGACTCAGATAGTCTGACTTACGAGAGTATATGCTAAGGACTATGATCGAGATAGTGAGGCACCTCCTCCTCCAGCATCCCTAGCTCCATGATATCTTTATTTTTTTTTTACTTTATACTACAGAGTAACTGTTTGGATTATGGACCGTACTCTGATTCGGATATGTGTTAGTTTTATTCTCATTTGATAAATACATAGAACTTGTTTCTTACTTTCCTATGTGCATTATTCTCTTTCTTAGTTTATGTCTCATACAACACAGGTACTTATGGTGTATTCTTATTAAAGTTTTTAAGTTTATCCTAACTCAGTTCATGAACTCTTGTGAAAGTATACATGTTTGATAGACAGAGCCCGAAAGCTCTGATACCAAGTTGCCACACCCCAATTCTGAACTAACCAGAATGGTGTGATAAACCATCTATGAACCAACAATTCAACCAGGATCTCGTATAGGCCGTGCCCATTTGATTAAACCAGATACAACCACAACCATAATCAGAGTAAATAAACAATAACGGAAGTCTTTAATATTAATGAACTGAGTATCTAACAGTAATAACGTAATTAATTATCCAATTATCTCTAAATGACTAAAGACATAAAATAAAATAAAGTAATCAATTACATGTTCTGATAATCCAACAACTAAATCTAATCGAAAACACATGAGTTACACTCGCACGACGAATCATGCGACTCCACCATAGCTTCCACATCCATCACAGCAACATATCCGTACATTGGTGCATTCATATAATCTTCTGCGGTAGGACCTGCATCATTAACTAAAAAAAATATTCGACATCGAAAAGGTGAGCACAGATCATGGCTCAGTGAGCAAACAAAATAATGCAACAAACATATGCATGCATTCAATTCATATCTTTGGTCTGGTTTATAAGTTTGCAATGTGCTATAGAAAGGATTGGTGGCCGCCGCACCTCTATACACAAGTGTGTGAATCCGCCCAATGGATCAAACATCATTGTCGTCCCACATGCATCCATCATGGAATAGAGATAGAGCTAAAGTGCCCGGATCAAACACTGCATAATACTTCCCCTGATGCCTTACCCATACCAACACGTAAGCCCCTATTGGCGATGGCTTGCAAACTGGGCTCCCAACTAACCAATCATAATGCCAAATAGTGTATCCAAGGCCTCACCCCAGCATCCCTCAATACGTCTATAGAGATAAAGCTAAGGCCCCCCGGCAGAGTCAGAAACTACACAGTCCGAGACCACCTCCCCTGATGTCCTACGACGTAATAGTTCTGCTAAGGTAATGGCAATACGACGATGTTAGTACGTAAGACTTGATAGTGATAGAGCTAGATTCTGGTGACCAGGATGAACCACAATGTCACGTCCTCCCCCTGATGCTTCACTCGCATCAAGCACACTAACCACACACATACATTCACATGCCTATTCCTAGCATCATCATCATCATCATGTTATAAATAAATAGAATTAAATATGCATGAACAGTAATAGCAGGAATATTGGATGACATGTGAGATGCACATTACAAGCATACACGCATAGAATCATTCATGACATTAAACTCAATAAGTAAAACAGCTTGTTATTAACCAATTAGTTTAAGTCTTGTTCCCTCACCTTTGGTCGATGGTTGTTCCTCGTCCAAGCTTTGTAAATCACTTTTAGACCACTTGAAAACCTAACAAATTTATACATTTTAAATTAGAGTTTATTTCCATCAATTTAGACTTTAAGAAACTGAGTGGTCACAGGTGTGGCTGCACCTGTGATCTCAGTTTCTGCGACCACAGGGTGTGTGGTCGATATGTGTGGTCAATCATATGGTCTCAATATCATGCGACCACACATGCGACCACACCCTCCCTGGAACTTTTCGAGGGCATGTGGTCGATCATATGTGTCTCGTGTGGTCAATCAAACTGCGACCACACGAGTGATGGTCAACTTTTTCACTCACAACTCAATTCCTTCGTGTTTTAATTCTTTGGCTTATCATCATGATCCTTCCTATGATTGTTCTATGGCTTAAAATTCATATTTTTACATAATCCATCATCCTAATAGATTCCCTCTATGGATCTCTTAGAATTTATCCATGGTTTTATGATTAGGGTCTCACTTTGATTCACTATCTCCTTCATGATCTATTCTAGGCATTCAACTGATAGGGGAATGTTTTCATACCTTAAACTTGTTGAAGAATCAGAGTTCTCTCTGAATTTCCTTCTCTTAGTCTTCCTCTTCAATTCTCTTTATCTTCCTCCTCTTCTCTTTCTCTCTCTTTCAGTTTGAGTTCTAAAAGGATAAAAGAGGCTATGAGACGTCCTATATATAGAGGAAAACCCTCCATATAGAGTCCTACTTAGATTAAGAAAGAACCCCATTCAGATTAAGAAGGTTTCCTAATCATGGAGTCAGTTTGACATCGTGTGGTCGCACGTGGGGTCGCAGAACCTGTCAACCACACATCCAAAAATTACGACCACACGTCCCAGACTCCAGTTGTCGCATTATTTTGAAGGTGTGGTCTACCAAACCTATTTAGGTATGCAACCACACGCTCCCAATTAGATGATTTTGGGTTCAATTCCATACCTAGCCTTGTGGTTTCTTCACACACTTGGTCCGCTTGGCCCGACCATGATAGGAAGACCTGATACAAGGTGGTAAGATCGGTTAGTATGATACGGGTCTTACAACTGGCCCCGCATGGCATCCCCCATCAACAGACGACTTCTGGACTACTCCCAGAGAAAATTACCATCGGTGTCTGGGTTAATGGGCCTATGCCAGTACCTAACCCTATACTGGCAAGGGTTTAGAAACCATGGAGTGAATGTATATACAAACCATCCTAGGTCTAGTTATGCCCATAACATATAACATAAAGGGGGTCACACCCCAGTAAAAACCCCTAGACCCCGGTCCACTTCGGGCAACCATGTCCCCATTAGGATGCTAGCTATGCAAAGCAGTATCCATGTAGCCATGCATCACTGATACCTTTGGTACCAGTACACCACACAGACTAATCAAACACATTCATTACACATCATACATAGTTATTGTTTGTATGCAATGCATGCTCAGATATTAACAGCTAAGTATGGCATGCTATAATTTAAACACGAGCTGTCATACCAAAATGTCCTAATAAACTACGGACCTAACCCCTCACCTGTAGGCACTGAAGTGCTATAGTACTGGAAGTCAGCAGAAGACTTCGCATCGAGATCCCACGTCGGTTTACCTAAATATGTGCATAAGATTTCATATATTGGTTAGATAGCTTTTAAACCAGTGGCAATGCATCTACAACGACGATATACGAGTCCCAAGACAAGTCAAAAACCTATGATTGGTCCTCAAAGGATTAGACTACTCAAATTGGTTCCCAACAGCCAAGGCGGCGGTTGAGGTACCAGCGGTTGGTGCCGCCAATTTTATCTGTCAGCTGGGCCTTAAAACCTTCTGTGAGTGAGCTGGTAGACCAAGTTAGTAGATTAATCCGTCGGCTTTGGGGTGCCGTCAACTCCCTACCAAATGGCCCAAGCCAGCCCCTCATGACAAGACAGCCCCAAGAGTTGAGTCGATCGATGCTACCCAGTGGTACGTGCCACAGGCTAGTCTAACGGCTAAGCTCAGCCAATAATATATCTAAGTATGGGGTCTGACGGACTTCCCAGACCATACGTAGTCAACATACCAAAGCCGGGGGCAAGGGCATTGCCCCATCTGCCAGCTCGGGTCCGTTGGTTGAATCTAAAAACGCAAACTCAGTAGGGAAGATAAAGTAAACTTGGGGAGTTTTGTCTCCCCAACATCTTCCAACCATAAATACATGGTGGGGAATACATGGTGGGGAATCCCACAATAGAAATTTTAGAGTTATTAACACCTTCATTGGAGGTGGAGGTAACCTAAACCAAGTTCTGGGGTTTGGTGGCCTCCATTAATGGTGGCCAACAACCATCCTAATGTAGGTCATTACCACACACTTAAAGGGGAAGGAATGGGAGACCTACTTGGAGTGAATGGAGGTTTCCTTAAGCTCCCAATTTCCACCAAGTCCTCTAAGGCTGCTCCAAAGCTTACACACCAATCCCTCAAATGTCCAAGAGGACTTATGAGGGTAGGGTCTCCTATTTATACAAAATGACTAAAGAGAGTATGGAATCTACAGATAAGCCGGCGGCAAGGAGCCAGGTGACTCATCTGCTGGTTGTGCTGCTGACAAGGCTAAAACATAGCCCCAACTTCAGTTCTTCAGGCCCCATGGACTGAGATGCATGCTAGGCCCACCTAAGGTCTATATTACACGTAAGGTCAATATAGGAAGGTTCACCTATGCTCCGAACGCATCCTTTTGGTTCACTAGTTGTTGGTGTGGTAAGACCTGGCACATGCTAACGTTCAAATTGGTAGTGAAATTGGAGGCGGGTCTTATAATCCCCCAACTTATAAGAGTTTCATCCCATAAATTAATGTGCACCTAAGAATCACATGATTTCCCCATTATAACATCCAAGTCTTTACCTAGGGGATCTCTCTTCGTGAGGAATCTCACACTCAAAATTTAGACATCATAACTTGATTACAGAGCCCATGGGGGTTTTGGGTCGATGACATGTGATTCATCTAAAACGGTGACACCTCTATCTTCTAAGCCCAAGAAGGAAAACACAACCAAATGATTCACTCCATAATCCAATAAAACACTGAGCAGGAGTTTTAGGGGCATAAGTGTACCTATGAAATATCCAAGTCAAATGCCATGATATGCTATGCTTTAGTTACCATAACCTTAAACTCAGGCAAACCTATAGTTACCCTAAGGAAGCTCTCGGTGCCCTCAGATGTCATGGTGAATACCTTACCTATCACTTGTATTGGTGGTCTTTGGCATGGGAATGTGCAAATCCAAGCCAGTTGCCCCCACTTACTGTAGTTGTAGCACTTCTTACGTGCCACAGGTTCGATGGTGAAAGAAGCGGCCCCCTATGATATGACTTGAGGTACCGGAGCTACAAGTCAAATCTGAATAAATATTAGACTACTGACTGTCGACCCGACTGCCTGTGGAGTAAAGTACAATGCTCTGAAGAGTCTAGTAGCAGGAAACTATCTATGAAGCTAGACACCCTCTTCTGGCTCTAGTATCTGTACTTGTACCCATCCTCTACCGTCTTTGTGGCTTGAACTGCATCTCTATAATCGATAAGCCTCATGGAACCCACAAACACCTTCAGCTCTTCTCTCAACCCCTGTGTAAAACTTCCTCAGTTTTGGCTCCTCATCCTTCATGGTGGTGGGAGAAAAGTAAAAGAGTTCTTGAACTTTTGTTGATATCCCTCTACTGTGAGGGCACCCTAGGTAGGGTGGGATACTCTACCTCCTTTTTGTCCTGAAAACTCAATTGGAATAAATTCTTAAAGAAGGATTCCTTGAATATTTACCATAAGATTTCTCTATGGCAATTTTGTAGAGTGGGCTGTTTCCCTTTCTACTAATCATATGATACGCCCGTCAATTGGAAAGTGGCACACATGAGCTTCTAAGCTTTAGAACACATGAGTGTCTCCAAAGCCTTCTCCATGGCCTGTATCCAAATGGCCAGCTGCATGGGCTTTGTACCTACCTCAGTGAACTTTAGTGGCCTCATCCTCTGAAAATAGTTCATTACTTTAATGCCATCCATGGGGGCTTGTACTAGTATTCCTACCATAGTAGGATGCATCTGCACTAAAGGGATGGGTACATCCTTAGGGAAGGCAGCAACGGAGGTGGTAGTGATGGATGTGGTGGCACCCCACCAGCTAAGGCCTGGTCCCCCATAAGTGGTGCTGGAAGCACTCTCGCAGTTGCTAATGGTATTGGCCCCCCTCTTAGTGCTACCACTAGACCCGCAAACAACTATTGCTGGTGTGTGGCTGAGGCCTTTTGTTGCTCCTCTAGGTTCCTTGCTAACCTGCCCATTACCGCTATCATGTCCACCATTGTTAGCACCTGGGGTGCCAATAGAGGATATTGTGGTAGGGGTGGTAACGCCCCACCCACTAGGGTCTGCCCAGTTGCAATGGGTGTTGGAGGAATCCCAATAGCTGCCCATGGTATTAGCTCCTGCCTAATGGTTGCCACCAAATCTACCAAAATCTTCTACTGTCCGACAGCTTGTGTCCCTTGTTGTTCCTCGATGAATTCTCTTTGTTGCCTCTCGGTGGTGGATTTTGTTGTGTAAACTGTAAGGGAGTAGAGGACCCCTCATTGCCTTCCTCCTCTATGGGTGGGCCCAAGTGTAATTTTCGTGCTCATGTGCTTTGTCGGGGAGGCATTGCTTGTCTCTTTATGTATGGCAAGATCTAGAAAAAAAAAATATGCCCTAAGTTAATACAAGCAACAAGAAGTTAACCAACGAAAACCCACACTTGATTATGCATTAAGTGGGGAGGCAACAATAGATATACCAAGAATAGGTTTAAAAGTCTCCCTATCTCATTCTAAGACTTTTGTACTGAGGCGGCGGAACAGACCCGGGGGCATGAGCCTTTGGAGGATCAGCTGACTGGTCCCCCCAACTTATAGGGAAACCGGTAGATAAAACCCGAAATGATCTGCAGCTCTAACCCTCCAGCTTGGGGTAGGATCCTAAGGACCCTACTTTGAGTGAGATGGCGGAGGATGGCAGCTGGTTATGCCACCGCCCCTGTGTCTCACCAACATCATTCACAGGTTGTTGTTTTACCTTCGTGAGCAAGGAGGAGGCATTGGCGGCAAAGGAAACCACTGGCTTTGCCACCGACTTCTCAATTCTAGAGTTTGGGTGACAAAGGAGATCCGGAAATATGTTCCACTGTCTCGTCCATCTACTAAAACCCTAAATGCTACTGGAAATAAGCAGCTGCACAAAGCAGTCTGTCGTTTCACTGGCATGGGGTGTCTCCCGACTCAACTAAAGAGCTGAATCAGTAAGCCTATAAAAAGGTTCATGTGTTGTTTGGTGTGTACCACCATTTAAACATTTGACTTCAGAGTTACAAAGAGTTATCTAACTTTCTTTTTCTCCATTAGAATGGTTCGAATGATGGTTATAAAAAGGCTAATGTGTCCCACTCGAAAATACGTCAGTAAATTTGTGGTGGTGATGGGGTCTTGTCCGATTTATTTAGAGGAGAAGAGGATGAGGTCCTTGCTCAGCTGTCAAGATGAACAAGCTCAACCATTGAAAGAGTACACAAACACAGGTTCGACGCTCAGCTTCATATTGGGCTTCTTGTCAGACTTCCAAGTCCTTCCATTTTTGGTGCTTTGCAGCCTTCTGGATCATCCCCTGCATGGCGGCACACTCAGAAAAATCAAAGCCCAAGACCTCCCATACAAAGTCTCGAGTGGTCAGAGCAATGTCAATCATGACCTCCTCAGATGTCTAGAGAGCCCTGTAAATACCCTCATTGCTCTCCTTAAAGTATGAGACTTGAGTCTTGTTAGACTCCTTGCACTTGGAAGCAGCCAATACCTCCTGCGTAGCCTTCAACTCGGCCTCCACCCACTTAGCCTTAGCCTCGGCCTGCGCAGCCAGCCTTATAGGTGTCCGTCTCAGCCCGCCTCCTGACACTCTCAGCAACAACCAAAGCAGTCCGAAGTTGCACTAGCTCGACATCCTTCTAACCAACTTGGGATCAGTTTTCAACCCCGAGCTCGCTCTCACTGGTAGCCTTAGCCCTAAGTCGCTCCACCTCAGCCTTCATTTGCTCTATCTCCCCCAATAGAGCAACAATTTTATAGCCACTCCACCACCTTGGAGTGGGCCTCCTCCCTCCCAGCACACTAAGCATGAGCACTCCGCAAACTGAAGTACTTCACCCAGAGGTTGCTCTTCGTATTAAAGTGCCTGTAGAAATTGAACTCGAATCTAACAGAAGAAGCAAAGTACAAAATGCAGCAATAAAGTTTCAGTAAAGGAACTTACACGAGCATCATCGAGGAAGTATTCTCTCTCAAACTCCTCTACAAGCACGCACGACCAAGCGGTCCACATCATAGGGAAGGGGCAAGGAGAAACGACCTCCTTTGCAACCCTTATCCCTTTATTAGCCGTTAGGGTCCAATCAAGGTTGAATGCATCAGAACCTTTCCCTTTTTGGGAAGAAATAGACTTCTAAACCCTTATGGGTCTTGCAGAAGTTGTTGCCTCAGTTCAACACACCCCAACAACACATGGGGCAACAACAACAGCAGTAGCAATAGGGTCAGGGACAACAGCAACAACATCCACAGGATTGGGGAGAATAGCCCCCTACCGAAAGCGTCCTCAATCAAGACGATTACCCCTGACACCATAAAAGGACCAAGGTGACTCCCTTGGGACACCCCTCCAGCAACCTTAAATGTCTCCCTGGCCACTGTATAGGGTATCCTCTCATCTAAAATAGGGAGTAGGGCAGCGACTATGGTAGAGGCTTCGAGTCATACACGACTCTGTGCCCGCAAATAGTATTCCACATAAGGGAAATCAGCCTGGGAGCATAACTACCTGGTGACCTTCCTTAAGGCGGTTACCTCCACGTGTAGCCTTCTCCAAAGAAAACGAGACGTGCTCTATCACTCCGCATAACCATATTAGAGTGGTTACAGATAATCTAGCCATAGGATCTTCATCAGACGGCCGTAAATCAATCCTACACCGCCGTAGCTCCTCTATTCAGGGGGAGGACATTCGTGATGACCCGTTGTCCACCACAATACCCCCCTGAGATCTCGAAAGGAGTCTTGGGATCAATGTAACATCAGGGAGATGTCCCGAGGCCACTCCATGCTCTATAAATACCTTTGCACCGAAGGTAAATGTCCACAGTCTTCTCTCCTTTAAGTTCATCTGTTTATCACCCTTGAGTTAACTTAGGTATCAGGGTGGCCCCCGGGTTATGCAACCCACCCAACTCGATTGTCTTTCTTCTTTTATGAATTGTGATAGGTGTCTCAATTCATAAAGATAGACAAAAACCCAGCAATAACAGGCTTCACATGATAGTTTACGTAGCAACCTTAATTCCAACTATATGGCGCATAGTGTATCATTAAATTTTTTTTATTTATTTTCTGTTTCGGCCCTGATCCGTCCCGTAGGCCCACCAAGCTGACTGGACCTGCAAGACAAGCAAAGACAAGGGGAGGAGGCGGGCCTGTGGCCCCGTGTCCACTCCGATGCCAAAGTTAGGGCTCTGTGAACAGTTGATGGGCTTGGTGTCGAGCCCACAACAATATTTAAATGTATGTGGGGTAGGTGTGAGATTCTCCATCCCAAGTGTCAGAGCGAGAATCCCAAGATGAGTAATGAGTAATAAATGTTCTCGTACCTGAATTCTTGGGATTTTCCCTATTTATAGTGAATAGTACATTTTCCTTTAATACCATTTTTGCCCTTTGTTCCTTTGTTTGAGTTTGTAAAGATACTTTCATATATCCAATCAGGAACCTCCACATGGCGTGTTGGTTGAGTCCTATGTGCCGTGGTTCTATTGACAGCGTGGCGGAATTCCCTAACACTTGCCTCGTTGCCCTGCTGAATCTGGAGGGTCTGAGCAAAGAAGAACGATGAAAATTCTCCCTAACAACTTGCCTCGTTGCTCTGTTGAGCCCATAAGGTTCGGCTGTGCATGAATTCCTATTGATATGGATCAGATGCTGTCGCGCTATTGTCGTTGTGGGAGACTGACGCTGGTGTTGAATGTGGGGGCACAGGTATCAATGCAGACACCACAGTGCCGATGTCAAACGGGGTGTGGTACCGATGTGGACACCGCGACCAATACACCTCGGTCACATCTGAGGAAAGCTATCGATGTGGTCACGGGATTTGCACGTGACCCAAGTTGCATCGGAGGTCCGATGTGACTAAACCGATGTGGGCATTGCGGCCAGTTCACATCGGTCAAATCTGAAGAAAGTTGCCGATGTGGTCACGGGATTCGCACGTGACCCAAGTTGTGTCGGAGGTCGGATGTGACTAGACCGATGTGGGCATTGCGGCCAGTTTACATCGGTCAAATCTGAAGAAAGTTACCGATGTGGTCACGGGATTCGCACGTGACCCAAGTTGTGTCGGAGGTCCGATGTGACTAGACCGATGTGGACACTGCGGCTATTTACGTCGGTCAAATCTGAAGGAAGTTGCCGATGTGGTCACGGGATTCACACATGACCCAAGCTGCGACGGTATCCGATGTGACTAGACCGATGTGGGCACCGCGGTCAGTTCACATCTGTCTATATGAAGGAGGTACTCCGTGGTGGTCACGGGATTAACACGTGATCCGAGATGATTGGACCGAAGTGGACACTGCGGCTAATGCACGTCGGTCCATTTGAAGAAGATACTCCGTGGTGGTCATGGGATTTATCACGTAATTCGAGGTGATTAGACCAAAGTGGGCACTACGGCCAATGCACTTCGGTCCATTTGAAGAAGATACTCCACGGTGGTCACGGGATTAGCACATATCCGAGGCGATTAGATCAAAGTGAGCACTGCGGCCAATGCACATCGGTCCATTTGAAGAAGATACTCCGCGGTGGTCACGAGATCAGCACGTGATCTGAGGCAATTAGACCGAAGTGGGCATTGCGGCCAATGCCCATCGGTCCATTTGAAAAAGATTCTCCGTGGTGGTCACGGGATTAGCACGTGATCCGAGGCCAAGGTGAGCACTATGGTCGACATATGTCGGTCCTTATGAAGAAATGCATCGATGTGGCCACGGGATAGGCACGTGACCTATCTTGCTTTTTAAAAAAATCTTGAGGATGGATCCGATGTGACGGGGCCGAGGTGGGCACTTCAGTCGACATATGTCGGTCCTTGTGAAGAAATGCACTGATGCGGTCACGGAATAGGCACGCGATCTATGCTTCTTTGAAAAAATCTTGAGGATGGATCCGATATGACGGGGCCGAGTTGTAATCGATTTCGGATCTGGTTCTGGATCTGGGTCAAGAACATGGATACCGCAAAGCGGGACCCAGTTGACGGACCCGGGAAGCATCGTCGGTAATAAATGCACCGCTTCAGCGTTCCAACCGCGAGGTGCCACGTGGAGTGCCTTCAGTAGATAGCATATATAAAGGGGTGGTGGGGTATTGAGGGCCCTCATTCTGAAGAACTATTGCTCCCGTCGGCTTTGTGACATCGGTTCTTTGACATCGGTTTTCGACACCGGTTCGACGACATCGGCGCAGTAACGTCAGCTCGGCTTTGGAAGTTCGTTGGCTCGTAATCAGTATGTTTTCTTTAACTTCATTTTCTTAACCATGGTTGATGAGGATAGGGACACCGATATGGAAGTAGACATCGAGACAGTGGGGTCGTTCCCTACCAGCAGCAACAGCAACAGCAGCAGCTCGACTTCGTTCGGCAGTGGGTCGAGTACTAGTTCATCAGCAAGAGTATCTACAGAACGGGTGTCCGAAGGCGGTCCCAAGACGGAGTTGAGGACAGAGGAGCCCATTGAGCGAAGCAGAACTCCATCTCGGAACGTTAGCAGGTCAGGAACATCTTCAGGCCTGTCTCGGCAAGTACTATTGGCAAGGGTCTCGACACACGAGCTAGGATCTGAGGTCATTCATGAGGCCCGTGAGGAGTCCGATGCCCCTCCAGAGTATGGTGCAAGGGAAGAGGTCTGTGTAAGCACCCCATTTTTGTCATCCCAATTAAACAAAGTCCTGCTGGTGTGTGGACAACAAAAGGAAGAAAGGTGATTGAAAGTTTGGATTCTTGACTGTGAATTTGAGGAAGTTTTCAATGGGTCTGTGAATTTGAGGAAGTTTTCAATGGGTCCACAGCAAGGTCATGGGTTATAATTTTGCATGGATGCATAGGTCATAGATTTATCTTCAAAATGAGACCAGAATTGCTCAATTCTGATATCAAATGAAGAAGATATGACCATTTTAGTCGGATGATACATATAAGGGAGGTTTATGAAGTTATTATAAATAATCCCAGGGACCTTCGTGCAAATTATCCTAAGTCGGATCTTTTGAATTTCAAATCATCATATCTTAATCATCCGACATCGGATTCAGATGATCCCAAGACCATTATTCTTCATTCATGATGTTCTACAAAATGGACGTAAAAAATCCCAGGTAGAAGTCACCAGTGGGTCCCATGCAAGCTTGCATGCAAAATTATCGTCAGAACTTCAAAGCAGCATATCTTTTCCGTTCTACATCGGATTCGGGTGATTCCAGTTCCTATATTCCTCATTTTCAATGTTCTACAAAATGAACGCAAAAAATTTGGAATAGAGGCCATCGAAAAAATTCCATGCGGGATGACAAATGAAATGACCCATGAAATGACAAGGAGAGAAAACCCGGTTAATTCCAATCAATCCGGTCAACTCGGTTCAAGCCGGTTTTGGTCTAACCTAGCTCAACCCATATCGGTTTAACTCGGTCAACCTAAGTCGGTCTCAACCCGTTTCGAACCAGTTCATTCATGTGCATAGTATTTATATATATTATATATATTATATACTATATATATATATATATATATATATATATATATATATATATATATATATATATATATATATATATATATATATATATATATATATATATATATATATATATATATATATATATATATATATATGTATGTATGTATGTATGTATGTTATAAAATATATGTGTATATATGTATATAATATATATTATTATATGTAAATGATAATCCAAAAGATTTTGAGAAGAAAAATAGAGGGGAGAGAGAAAACGTGAAAGAGAAGGGGATTTAGGGTTTTGAGATAATCCAAAAAGATTTTGAGAAGAAAAATGAAACAGGGGAGAGAGAAAACGTGAAAGAGAAGGGGATTTAGGGTTTTGAGATAATCCAAAAAGATCTTGAGAAGAAAAAGGAAAGAGGGGAGAGAGAAAACGTGAAAGAGAAGGGGATTTAGGGTTTTGAGATAATCCAAAAAGATCTTGAGAAAAAAAAGGAAAGAGGGAGAAATAATAAATTAAAAAAAAGGGGGAAAGATTCCCCTTCACATTTTCTAGAAAGAAAACGTGAAAGAAAGAGAGGGAGAAAAGAAAAAAAGGAAGGAAAAGAATGAAGAAGAGAGAAAGGAAAGAGAGAAGGGGTTTTCTAGAAGAAGAATGAGAAAAAGGAAAGAAAGGAAGAAGAAAAAACGTGGGAAGGAAGAAAAGAAAGGAAAGAAGAAAAAATGGAGAGAAAAAAGATTTTCTAGAAAAAGAAGAAAAGGAAAGAAGGATCTTCTAGAAAATGAGTGAAAAATTATAAATAGGAGAGAGGAGGGATCCTTTTCCATACCAGAGAGAGAGGGGAACGTGGGTGAGAGAGAGAAACGTGAGTGAGAGAGAGAAAACGTGAGAGAGGAAGAAAGAAAGAGAGAGAAAAGAGAAAAGAAAGAAAAGAGAAGAAGAAAAGAGAGAAAGAGAAGAGAGAAAGAAGCAGAAGAGAGGAGAAGGAGGATTCACATTCAAAGGGGATTGATACAACCCCCAATCACCCTTCATCAACGGTTTCGCTCGATTTGAGCCCAAGGTTAGTACTCTAAAAAAATTTAGAGGTCGTTATAATGCCCAAATGCCAATTTTGCTTAAAAAATACTAATTTTCATGAAATCTCAATCCTGAATGCTTTATTACATGCTTGTTAATATTAGGATGCCTATGTCTAACATTTTTCATGAATGATAATTTGTCTAAGCTATTCAATGATGAATTTTTTATTGATATACAATGATGTTTGATGTTTTTTGTAAATTTCATAAAGTGATTTTCTGATCTGAAAATTCCAGATTTAGGGTTCAAATTTAGGACGTACATAATATATATTTTTTCTAAGATTTTGAAGCCCAAACTTTTATGGGAGTCTATCTGATATGATAGAAGACTAACCTAAAAATTTCGTTCCATTTGGAATTGGGGAAATATATCAAAAAATTTGTCTTTTACATTGCTATTTTTCTCGGATGTAATGCAATCCTCCATAGGAAAGTCTCTAGACAAAGGTCTTATGGCCATAATCAGAAAATACACTTAACATGAACTTTTTAGACATGAAAGTATTCTAAAAAATGGCACGGGTTTCATATTTTTTCCATTTTTCTTTGAATTGATATCAATTTTTAAGTGCATAGTGCTTTGATTTCAGATCTGTCATGATGTGCTGATTTGCATGATTGAAAAGAGTCATTTTTCACAAAGAAAATATACTGTTTTAACTTTTTTTTCTTAATGAAATTTTATATCAGACAGTTATCTACATAGATATATGTTTGTATTTAATTTTCATTAAGAATAGAATTTTATTTGGAATTTATGGTGCAACTGGTCAAAAATCTGGAACAGACTTGACCAGTGTATTTGCCTGTACTTGGGGAATGTTTTCGACCTGCCTATGGTCTCTTTTAGGATTAACTTCCTTGAGACAAAATGTTGGCCTCTAAGTCTTCTTTCTAGGGATATCTTTTAAGAATTTTTTGAGTAAGTACAGTGCCCTATGTGCCCATTTTGGTCCAGCCTGACAAAGCTGTCATCTTGCTGCGTGTTCCATCATGTTTTGATTGATTCTCATATGCTTTGGTTGTTTCTCACATTCCATATTTGATGTTATATTTGTTCACATGCTATGTTCTGATGCTCGTATGCATACACTACTATAATTGAAATGGTCACACTGCCATAATTGGAATAGTCACACTGCCATAATTAGAATGATCACATTGCCATAATTGGAATAATCACATTGCCATGATTGGAATGCTACACATGCTTATTGCCATATTTGTCTACTACACTTGCTCACATATTACTGCCATGTTTGGAAGCACACTTACCATGTCTGTATTGATTCACATGCTCACTTGCCATTTTTGACTGATGTGTTTCTAAATTTGAATATATTTCCAACATGTTATATTTGGATGCTTACACTGCTATATTTAAGCTCACATTGCTTTGTTAGATTGTTTACATTGTACAACAACTAGGGCAAGATACACCCTAAGATGGAAAGAATTGAACAATTAGGGTGGTGAAACCCTAAAAATGGAAAGAATAATTAGGGCAAAATAAACCCTAGAATAAAGAGAATAATTAGGGTATGAAACCCTAAAAAATGAAAATCACAATGAAAAGGGATAGGAAACCCTAGAAACCTAAAAATGGAAACAATAAAAATGGTAGGAATTTAGGTCTCATCCCTAGATCCTATTAATAAAATTAGAAATAATTTGGTACACATCCCAAATAAAAATGATAGGAATTTAGGTCTCATCCCTAGATCCTATTGACAAAATTAGAAAGAATTTGGTACACATCCCAAATAAAAATGGTAGGAATTTAGGTCTCATCCCTAGATCCTATTGACAAAATTAGAAATAATTTGGTACACATTCTAAATAAAAATGGTAGGAATTTAGGTCTCATCCCTAGATCCTATTAACAAATTTAGAAAGAATTTGGTACACATCCCAAATAAAAATGGTAGAAATTTAGGTCTCATCCCTAGATCCTATTGACAAAAATGGATGGAATTTGGTACACATTCCAAATCCGACTCTCACAAATTTTGAACTACGTCGTACCTGATTTCTAGGGCAAACCCTAGAATACGTAGGCAATTTGGGAATCCCAAATACGGTACAAAGTCACCCATCAACCATACATCCAACATAAACTTCAACTTGAACAACAAAGAATCTAATTGAAGCAAATGCATAAATCACTTCCATAATCTTTAATCACACAACCCATGTTCGAACTACGTTTTTGGACTTGATTTCCAGGATTGGAATACGTAGGCAGTTTGAGATGTCTTACACATCTCAGATTCAGTCCAAGACCGAACCATCTTTGGCTCGGTTCACTGTATAATATTGTACATTACATTTGCTTGTTTATTTGCTTTAAAACATGATTGGCTGAACCCTAGGTTAGAATAACTTAGCAACATGGTTTAGGACATCCCCCATTGAACCCTAGTCATCCAGTTGACCAAGCACAGTCAAAATTAGAAATAAAGGAAAGTTTAGGAGGCCGATATTGATCGGGCGGTTTGGGTGCCTAACACCTTCCCATAACCGTACCCTGAATACTTACCCGATCTCTTGCTGACCAAAGAACCGATACATTGGGTCACGAGTCAATAGAAGTCTTACCTTAGGGTGAGGCTACATTTTTTCAAGGTCCTAGACCTTAATCTAGGTGGCGACTCCAACAGATTCATCGATCTTCATCGATACGGGATACACATTTTCCATCCCGAGGAGGAGGATCAAGTCGATTTTCCATTATCCTCACAGTCTGTCTTTTAACCAAGGCCGAATTTGATAGGCTTCAGGAGCGGTATCAAATACCCGATGATGTGGAGATCTGGATGTCGGCCCCTAGGGACAGAGCCTGCTGGAGTCGTCGCTCGGAGCTTTGCATAAACATTGAGATGTTCAAGGCTGGGTTCCGCGTGTTGGTACCGCGACTGATTACCGAGATACTGCAATAATACCAGGTGGCCCCGATCGAGCTGATGCCCAACTCTTGGAAAAATATGATTGCCTTCGTCGTCTACTTTAGAAATTTTGGGCATAGGCCGACGCTGAATATGTTACGGGCCATGTTCACCTTCAATGACTACTGCAAGACAGGGTGGTATTACTTCGCCAAGAAGCCTGACTTTGGTGACCTTTTGATCGACAAGCCCACCTCGATCAAACTCTGGAAGAACAAGTTTTTCTACATCCGTGGTGACAATGTGGTGTTGGAGAATGTTTAGAAAAAGTTGGATGCAAAAACGCTGAATACTGACGTGCCCCTACTGCCAGAAGAGTCCAAGCTGCTGCAGCGAGCTCGTCAGTCAGAGGGGACTCCCATCCGGGTTGCCGACCTGAGGAACCCCCTACTTTTATATGAGAACAGACTGCGTGAGTATTTCCCTTGCCGTAATGTATGCTAATATCGACCTACTAACCCCGGCTGATTTTTCCTTTGTATGTTGCAGTGATGTTGTCCAAGGAATGTCTAATGGAGCTGCAGAGGAAGGAGGCTGCCAAGGAACAGGAGGCATCAACAAAGAGGGCCCATGATGAGCACGGAAAGAAGGCCATGTCGGACAGGCGCAGCGGCTAGGGGGACGTAGGGCGGAAAACCTTAAAAAGATCACGTAAGACATCCCCCGACTCTGCATTGGCCGATGCGGCCCATATATATACAATGCCCCTGATCCCTCGGCATCGTGCTCTTGACTTTTCAGGAAAGGGGACCGCTGTGGCAGCTCCTGAGGCCGTTCTCGTGCTCACTGAGTCTACTGGGATTGGTGGTGACAGGCATCCCACTCCTCTACGCCCCCAACAGCACCATGCATCCCCATCCGTTAGGCTAAGGGAGTATCTGGAACAGGGGGGACATGAGTAACTTTCGCCGCATTCCTCTCATGGGCCCCCTTCCCCGGAAGAAGACGGGCGATGAGCAGGCATTCTGCCCCGACTGGGCCTTGACCGAGGATGACACGACCATGGGCGACATCCGTGCCGCTCGAGAGCTGATGAAGGGGGTCATTCTGCCCCGAGACTGGGAGTTGGTGCAAGATCTACCCACATCCTTGATATCGGGCACTGACACCCTAGCTACATCGGTAAGCTGCTATCCTTGTTCCCTTGACCTCTTTCCACCCAGCTATATGCCTAACCCTTGCTTGTTATCTTGGCGCAGCTCGGGGTGTACATGGAGACACTGAAGCAGCGCACCAAAAAGACGGCGAAGGACTTGAGCGAGACAGACCGTAAGCTGCATCAGGCCAAGGAGCAGAGGGAAGATGCCAGGACTCAGCTTCGCTCCAAGGAACGAGAGGTCACCTCTGTGACGGTCGACCTCGCTAAACTCCAGACTGAGGTGGAGGCTATGCGGGAGGAGAGAGTCCGCTATCAGGAAGCGGAGAAGGCGAGGGAAGAGCGGATTGCCAAGCTGCGGTCCACCGTTGAAGCTGCCAAGGAGCGAGGGACGAAGTTCAAGGAGGCGTTCTTTAAGGCTTGATCCATAGCCGCCGGGGCAGTCTGCCTATATCAGAAGGCTATGCGGGAGGAGAGAGTCCGCTATCAGGAGGCGGAGAAGGCGAGGGAAGAGCGGATTGCCAAGCTGCGGTCCACCTTTGAAGCTGCCAAGGAGCGAGGGACGAAGTTCAAGGAGGCATTCTTCAAGGCTTGATCCATAGCCGTCGGGGCTGTCCGCCTATATCCAAAGTTGGAGGACTTCAAGGAGCTGGTGGGAAGGTGCTCTCTTCATAACTTCACCCAGGGGGCTTTGGTTTGAAAGAGTATGTAGATGAAAAGGTTCCCGGGGTGGACTATGCCGACGCCGAATGCCTGAGGCTTGTCAACGTGTTGGCCGAAATACCAGAGATGGACGACGTTGAGATTTTTCGGCAACTAGCAGCGGTGTTTAAAGGAGAGGATCCTCCCCCTTCCCCTGACGGTGACGATGAAACTCCAGGTACTCCCCAGGCCGGTATGGCTTCTCCCACAGGTCCTCCTCGCACTCCTGGTGGTTCTCCTTCGCGGACCGCTGACGAAGCCGGGCAGCAGTGGGGTGATTCCCCAGGGCGAGGCCAGCTAGGGATGTACCAATATATATAGATTTTTGTTCTCTTTTTTTTTCATTGTACCAATGGGGCGCCCCAGTGTCTTTGTTGTAAGGGGGGCCTCTGCTTATGAAATGTAGAATGAATGTTGAACTCTTTTTGAGCCTATGTAAATGTACGTTGTCTTTGAATGTCTTCAACCTGTTGTCCTTTATTTCCTTGCGTTGTGTACGAGCTAAACGTGGGCTTGTCTGGTGTATGCTGACGTGCGACCGTCTTCGACTAAGATTGGGGCAATCTACCCTCCTCGGCCAAATGTGTTCATAAGTTGAAATCTTTTGGTCGTATGGGTCTCAATTGGACGCGGAGCCGTATCCACCCTCCTTGGCCAAGTGTGTTCAAGAACTTGTGAATTCTTTCGACCGTATGGGTCTTCGACCAAAGGTCGGGGCTCAATCTACCCTCCTTGGCCAAATGTGTCCACAAGTTGGTGAACTCTTTCGACCGTATGGGTCTTCGACCAGAGGTCGGGGTTCAATCTACCCTCCTTGGCCAAATGTGTCCACAAGTGGATGAACTCTTTCGGCCATATGGGTCATCGACCAGAGGTCGGGGTTCAATCTACCCTCCTCAGCCAAATGTGTCCACAAGTTGGAGAACTCTTTCGGCCGTATAGGTCTTCAACCAAATGTCGGTTCTCTGTCTATCCTCCTCGGCCAACTGTGTTCAGAAGTCGGTGAACTCTGTTGGCCGCATGGATCTTAATTTGGGTTGGACCATTGTGACGTCAGGATGGAGACAATGTCGGAAGCCAAATGATCCTTTCCTTGTGTTGAAATGATGACCGCAATGGCCGAGTTACATCATTGAAAAAGAGAGAAAAAAAAAAAGAAAACTATTGGTAGAATGGGCGGAGGTGCTCTGCATTCCATGCCCGTGGTAAGACTTTTTCGTCCATGTTGACTAGATGATACGCGCCGCTCGACAGTGCCTCTGACTTGATAGGGTCCTTCCCAGTTGGGAGCTAATTTTCCCTGATTGGTGGGGTCAGATGCGATTGTCCTTCAGAGAACAAGGTCTCCAACCTTGAATGATCGTTGACACACCCTCTTGTTGTAATGTCGGGCCACTTGCTATTTGTAAGCAGCTATCTGGATCTGGGTCTGATCTCTTGCTTCCTCTAGGAGGTCCATGTTTACGCACAACCCTTCATCGTTAGAGGCAGGGTCATAGTTTGTGATCCTATCTGAGGGGATTCTCACCTCCAGGGGGACACATGCTTCTGTGCCGAAGGCCAGCCTGAAGGGGGATTCTCCTGTGGCCGTTTTTGTGGTTGTTCGATCGGCCCACAAAATGTGCGGCAGTTCGTCTAACCATCGACCCTTGGCACCCTCCAATCGGGATTTGATGCCTTTCAGTAAAATTTTGTTGGTAGCTTCTGTTTATCCGCTGGTCTGGGGGTGCTTTACCATGCCCCGCCGATGGTCAATGCGATGTTCTTCGTAGAATTCGGAGAAGACCCTGTTATCAAATTGCTTACCGTTGTCGGTGATCAGGACCCGAGGAATACCATAGCCGTAAACAATAGATTTTTTAAAAAATTCACGTATTGTGCTCTCCGGTATGTTGGACACTGCCTCCGTCTCGGCCCATTTGGTAAAGTAATCCACCGTGACTATGACAAATTTCCTTTGGTATTGAGCAGAGGGAAACGGACCCATGATGTCCATTCCCCAAGTGGCAAAGGGAATTGGGGCTGCTTCTATGGACCTCAGGGGGGCCGCTGGGAGGTGGGGAACTGGGGCATACATCTGGAACTTCCCACATTTCTTCACATAGTTGATGCATTCCTTTCGCATCTTTGGCCAGTAATAGCCCTGACGCAATATCTTGTGAGCAAGGACTCTCCCCCCTTGATGTGCTCCGCAAATACCTTCATGAACTTCCTGGATAGCCAATGCTGCTTCTGAGGGGCGCAAACACCGCAACAGGGGGAACGTAAAGGCTTTCTTGTACAGAGTGTTTGCCTCAACCACGTAGTGGGAGGCCTTGGACTGTATCCGCCTGGCCTCCTTCTTGTCTTCTGGTAGGGTGCCTTCTTGAAGAAATGAATATATTGGGTCAATCCATGACGGCTCTGATGCTGCCAGTAGTACCCCTTTAGAATTGGGATCCACTATTGAGTGTAACAGAGTTTTGGTGTACACCGAATGATCCAGATCTGCCAAATCCGAAGTAGCCAATCTTGACAGGGAATCTGCCAGCGTGTTCTGATCCCGAAGCACGTGGCGCAGCGTAAAACTGTCAAAAACCGAGGCTGCCTCCTGCACCTTCCACAAGTACGTAGCCATACTGACTTCTTTGCCTCGTATTCGCCGTTTACCTGGCGCACCACCACTTGAGAGTTGCTGGATGCTTCTATCATTTTGGCCATGACTGCCTTGGCCAGGCGTAATCAGGCTATCAGGGCCTCGTACTCGGCGGCATTATTAGACACCTGGAACATGAATCGAAGGGCATAGCGAATCTGAAATCCTTCGGGGCTGGTGAGTATGAAACCAGCACCGCACTGAGTCTTGTTCGACGCCCCATCGACAAACAGGGTCCAAGGTTGCGAGGTGCTTTCTTTGCTTGGGCTGTCCGATGCTTCCTCCGTCTCTTCGGGAGGAGATGACTCAATCGGAAAATCGGTCAAGGTTTGAGCCTTGATGGCCGTGCGAGGCTTGTAAGTGATATTGAACTCCCCCAGTTCGACAACCCAATTAATTACCTGGCCTGAGATGTCGGGCTTCGATACAATTTTCTTGAGGGTCTGATCTGTGAGGACGGTAATGGAGTGTGCCTGGAAATATGGCCTGAGCTTACATGCAGATGTCACCAATGCAAGGGCAACCTTCTCAATGAATTGGTACCAAGTTTCAGCTTCTAGCAGAATTTTGTTGACATAATAAATCAGACGTTGGACGCCCTCCACTTCCTTGATGAGCACGGCACTGACCGCCCTCGAAGATACTGCCAAGTACAACTCCAATGTGTCCCCTACTTCGGGCTTAACCAACAGTGGAGGAGATGCCAAGTAGATTTTCAATGCCTCGAACACCTATTGACATTCGGCGGTCCATTGAAAGGTTTTGTTACCCTTAGGGGTTTGAAAAAATGGGAGACACTTGTCCGTCGAACGGGACATGAATCGGCTCAGGGCGGCTACCCGTCTGGTTAGCTCTTGTACTTCCTTTACTTTGGTCGGTGCCGGCATACTGAGGATAGCCGTGATTTTCGAGGGGTTTGCCTCAATGCCACGACTGGAGACCATGAAACCGAGAAACTTCCCTGAGGTGACTCCAAAGGCACACTTGGCAGGGTTGAGACGCATTTTGTGCTGTCGTAGCACTCCGAAAGCCTCTTCCAAGTCCTTAACGTGGTCCTTCCCGACCAGACTTTTTACGAGCATATCATCGACATATACCTCCACGTTCCTTCCAATCTGCTTTGCGAAGATTTTGTTTACCAACCTCTGGTATGTGGTCCCGGCATTTTTAAGACCAAAGGGCATCACATCATAGCAAAAGAGGTCTCGGTTGGTAGCAAAGGCGGTCTTCCCCGAATCGACCGCATGCATTTGGATCTGATTGTAGCCAGAATAGGCATCCATGAAGCTTAACTGAGCATGTCCGGCCGTGGCATCGATGTGCTGGTCGATGCGAGGAAGGGGGAAACTGTCCTTGGGGCATGCCTTGTTCATGTAAGACCCGCACGCCACGTACCCGGCCTAACCTTACATTTTGTGTCAGGACCCGTCTACATATCATGGTCGAGCCAAGTGGACCAAGTGTGTGAAGAAACCCAAGACCCAATATGAAAATTTACCCAAAAACAATCAAAATGAGAGTAGGGTCGCATGTTTTAACATACTGGTCCGACCCTCCCATCCACCCTCACCATCGACCCTCAACCAGGGTCGATGAGGGTCTATGAGTTGTCCGACCCTCTCATCGACCCTCTGTTCTCGGGAAAAACAGCACGAACCGAAAATTATGAAACCTTCCTAATTTCGATTGGAACCTTTCCTAAACTCAATGGGACTTATTTTGGGAGGTTTTACTCTATAAATAGGACATCCTGAAGCCTCTTTCACTCTTCTTACAACCCTAATTGGATTGAGAGAAAGAGAAGAGAAGGAAGAGAAGAAGAGAAGGAAAACTTGAAGAAAAGGCTAAGGAAGAAGAAGAAATTCAGAGAAACTTTGAATCTCAGCAAAACTAAGGTATAAATACATTCCCCATGATTTAGTTAAGACTTTAGAATGGTTTATGAAGAGGATATGACTTAGAAGAAACCCAAATCATCCATTCATGGTTAGGTTTTCATGGAAAACCATGGAGGAATTCATTGAAACCATGTAGGTGAATAAAGTATAGTTCTAAACCATAGAACTTGTATAGAATGAATGGTGGAAGCAAGCCATAGGACCCCAAACATGAAGAATGAATTAAAAATTAGAAATTGGACCAGAGTGCACCGAGGGTCGCACACAGGGTCGATAGACCCATCGACCCTATGCATTCTGACCATCGATCCTCAGTTAACAGCATGGTTTTTAAATTGAAAATTAATTCTAATTAAATTCTATCGACTTTGTTAGGTTTGCTAGCAATATAATAACAATATAAAGGTGATTCTAAAGCTTGGAAGAGGATCTAATAACAAGCAAAGGTAAGGGAACAAGACCTAAACTAATTGGTTAATAATAAATTGTTTTTAATTCTTGAGTCCGATGCCATGAATGATTTTATGCGTGTATGATTGTAATGTGCATTCAGCATGTCATCCAATATTTTTATTATTGTTCATGCATATTTACTTTACTGTTTATAACATGATGATGATGATGATGATAGGAATAGGCATGTGAATGTTTGTGTTTGGCTAGTGTATATGGTGTGGGTAGGGATGGTATCAACCGGTACAGCCATGACCGTTCTTCATGGGGTGTATATTGTGCCATGGTCTATTCAAGTCATGTCCACTAAGCAAGTATTAGTGTGCTTGATGCGAGGGGAGCATCAGGGGGAGGACGTGGCATTGTGGTTCAGCCTGGTCACCAGACTCTAGCTCTATCTCTACTCAAGTCTTGTCCACTAACATCGTCGTATCGCCATTATCTTAGCGGAACTAATATGTCGTAGAGCATCAGGGGGGACGTGGCATTGTGGTTTAGCCTGGTCACCAGACCCTAGCTCTATCTCTATGGATGTATTGAGGGATGCTGGGGTGAGGCCTTGGATACATTGTTTGACATTAGGGTTGGTTAGTTGCGAGCTCAGTTTGCAAGCCCTCGCCAACAGGGGCTTACATGTTGGTATGGGCAACCGGTACAGCCATGCCGTTTTCATGGGGTGTATATTGTCCATGGTGGGTGCATGTGGGGCGACAGTACCATTTTCATTGGGCATTTCCACACACTCGTGTATAGAGGTGCGGCGGCCACCTATCCTTTCTATAGCACATTGCAAACTTTAAACCAGACCAAAGATATGAATTGATTGCATGCATATGTATTGTTGCATTATTTTTTTTGCTCACTGAGCCGTGATGTGTGCTCACCCTTTCGAATTTGAATACTTTTAGTTGATGATGCAGGTACCACCGTTGAAGATTACATGAACGCTCCTGTGTACGGGCAAGTGGCGATAATGGAAGCTGAAGACATAGTGGATACGCATGACTCCTCTTGCGAGTGCAACTCATGTGTATTCGATTAGATTTTGTTTTATTTATTTGGATTTAGTAAAGACATGTATTCGATATTTTATTTATGTCTCGGTTGAAACAACATAATTGGATATTTTATTTATGAGTATCACAGTTAGAATTTCTCAGTTCATTATCTGTAAGACTTTCGCTATTTATTTTATTACCTCTGATTAATGTGGAATGTGTTTTGGTTTATCATATGTGGGATAGCCTATTTTGAGATCCTGGTTGAACCGTTGGTTTATTGATAGTTCATCACACTATTCCGAATGGTGTGGAATTGGGGTGTGACAACTTGGTATCAAAGCTCTCGTAGGCCTTACCCATTAAACCTGAATACTGCCACTGGAGTCCATGAACTGAGTTAGGATAAATTAAAAGCTTTAATACAAATAAACCATAAGCACTTGTGTTGGTTGAGACAGAAATTAAACAAGACGATAATGTACATATAAAAGGTGGAACCATATATACACACTCATACGGAAAGAGAAGACCAAAAATTATCCTAATAAACAAACAATATAGGGTATTATCTATAAGTTGGGTAGTTATCCAAGTATACAAGGATATAGTACAGTAGCAAGAAGGGAGCATCTGTATAGCAGAAAATTAGAATACCGAGTTGGTACTTCACAAGATGGGAACTCGATGTATGACAGAGAGAGAAGAAAATGGCTAGTAATGCCAAAACCCCTGTAGAGATAAAGGAAAAGATCTCGGGCTAAATCCATCAGAGATAAGAGAATAATGGCCAAACATTAAGAATAAGAGCAACTATAAAGAAGCTTAAGCTATACTCTGGGTGACATGGAAACTCAGAGTGAGATCCACCACAAGCTGATCCATTACCCGCTGAGCATTAAGAAGAGGTTGCAACTTGACCCCACCACTATCTGGGTCGAGAACGGGTAATGAAAACTCATCTGAGTTGGTAATCAGATTAGAGCAAATAAGAGGAAGTGAACAACCAGGCCACTCCAGCCAACCACCTGGACTACCAATTACCTTGGTCACGATTGTCATAAACTTGACCCAATAAAATACAAGAGCAACAACAGATGAGACCGACTATGGAAGTTGCTATGTAAATCACTATCCAAGTTGCTGATGCTATATCAACACCTCCGGGTCAAACCAAGTACGGTACCAATTGGTAGCATCACTGTACCCCAACACCTGTTAGCTATAACACAGTGCCTACCACACAGCAAGTCCCAGTAATGCATATCCCAGTACAGAAATTTGGAGCACAACAAGCAGTGTATCAAGGTGGTTACCCTTATCAGCCACCGATATATGGGAAAATTGCATCATGGTAGAATGATCCGAAAAGGATTGAGGAATATTTTCTGAAGACGAAGCCTTAAACGTTTTCAGTAGAGGATCAAATCTAATTGTGGCCATATAACTGGATATGTTTATATAGGATGCAGTGCATTATTGATTTACTCTTATGATTATAGAGGATGCACATACCAGATTTTAATTTCTCGGACCTTGACAGGACCTTCTTGATTTAATCTGTCAATTGGAGTTATAGATATTGTTTCTTTAGTATTAGTCCTGATTATACCAATCTGAACCACTCTCATGATCAACAACATGAACAGAGATATGAACTGAATGAACAGTTAAATGTTTAATCATGTTGAGCGTACATCTTTTTTATTTACACCTGATTTATTGATGTACAAAATTTTTCTCCAGATTATACCTGATTTACTGATGTGCGAAATCTTTCTCCAGATTTACTCTTGCCTCGACCAATGGCATTATATATTCAATAGAACCTGTAACCATGAGGTTAAGAACTGTAAAGCCTCTATTTCCATGTATTTGGACCACCGTGTAACTTAACGATCTTTTGATGTCGGTTGGGTTACCACAGATTTACTCCTGATTCTTTAAACCTAGGTTCACTAGATAAAGCAAGTGTTTGTCATTATACTAAATTGATAGAAGAAAGTGAATCGCTTTTGGATGAATATTTTGATTCATACACTCCCTAACCTTTGATGATAAAAATGTTTAGTGATAATGGAATTATTGAAAGAAAGATGATTGAATTGAAATTAGATTATATAACCAAGAGACCTCAGATGAAGTAATGGAGAATCTATTTTGAGCTTTTTAAATGGATGGATATGAGCCAACTCTATAAAAGAGTGCATGAGCAAAAAGTGAGAATTATCAAAGGTAGCCAGTCAAGAAATAGATAGCACTCAAGTAAAGTTAAAGATGGCTATATCGGTATAGATCTTGGACAAAGCAGAAGATTCCTAAAAGCAAGTCCAAGAGTGGATACAAGGATAAAGTCAAAAAATCATGGCATTAATAGTACTCAGTTTAATACAATGATAATTGAGTTATGCCCAATATTGAGTGATATGATTAAGGAAAGACCAAAAGAGTTTGGCTGAATTAATGAATTTATAAGCATATATCCTAATGCTTAGAAGTAGACTTGGGATATGAAGTAACAATCACAAGATATTTTTTTGGGTATGTAAAAGAGAGATCCGGATAGAACAAAAGTGATAAAGAAAATATAAGCTAATGAACTTTGCAAGATATGAGATATTAGCAATAGTCTTTGAGAATCATAAGAGATGAAGGAACTAGACAAGCTCTTAAGACCTTTACACTAGATTTTGCTAGTTCAAGCCCCTTTGGACTAGATGTTGTATGGGATGAGTGTTACGAACAATGTCCAAATCTTATGGATGAATAGAATTTGGATGCAACCTGAGTCGACTTGAGATGGTAGACTTTGACGTCATCTTGGAAATAGACTGGTTGTCTCAACACTCTACAAGTGATTATGTGCATAGAAGAGGTTATCATTCAAGAATAAAAATGGCATATGATTTAGTATCATTGGGAGTATGTTGCCTAGGAAGTGAAAGCTGATCCGCTCTATGCTAAAGGCGAAGAGATGCTTTGAAGAGTAATGAGTTGGATATATGGTATCTATGGTATACGTTACCAAAGAAGCACCACAGATGACAGATATTGATGTGATGCATAAATTCCCTGATGTGTTTCCAGGAGACTTATCGGGTTATCACCTGATCGTGTGACCGAGTTCGTCATTGACTTGTTACCAAGGACGATACTCGTGTCAAAGGCACCTGTAGAGTAGCTTCTATGGAGTTAAAGGGATTGAGATGCAACTACAATAGTTATTAGACAAGGGTTCTAATTGGCTAAGTATTGCATCGTGGGAAGTGCCAATGCAATTCATGAAGAAGAAGGATGGTAGTGTTGTTTGCATATAGACTACCGAGAACTAAACAAGCTCACAGTCAAGAATCGATATCTACTACCTTAGATCGATGACTTGTTTAAACAGTTGCAAGGAGAAAAGGTATTTACTTCAGTCAAGATATCATCAGCTGAAAAATTTTTGGACAGAAATATCTCAAAGATAGCTTTTAGAATCGGGATTGGACATTATGAGTTCTCGATTATGACATTTGGATTAACCAATGCCCTTACATATTTTATGGAGCTGATGAACTGGGTGTTTCATGACATATTGGACACGTCGGTCATAGTTTTCATAGATGATATTTGGTTTATTCCAAGAATGAAGCAACTCATACAATAGATTTTAGAACAGCTTCACAACAGCTGAGAAGGGAAAAAATTTATGCCAATTCCAAGGAATATGAGACCCGATTAAACAAAGTGATCTTATTAGATCATGTAGCCTCATAAAAAGGAATAAAGTGGACCCTATTAAGATAGAAGTAAACATATCGTGAGAAACACCTAAAGAATATTGCGAAGATCAGAAGTTTCTTGGGTTAGCTGGTTATTACAGACAATTTTTGGAGGACCACTCTAAGATCGCAATACCTCTTACCAAGCTAACCAGGAAAGGAGAGGAGTTTAATTTGACTGACAAGGGTGAAGAATATTTCTAGATTCTAAAGTAAGATTGATATCAGCTCCCATCTTGATCGTTTTGGCACCAGGGAAACCTTTTACCCTATCCATCGGAGCTTTCGGATTGGATCTAGGATGCGGGTTGATGTAAGGTAAATAAGCGATTTCATATGCTTCAAGAAAAACTGAAAGAGCATGAGAAGAGTTACCCAACTCATGATTGGAGTAGACAATTGTGATTCATGCAATCAAGACTTGGAGACATTATTTAAACAGAGAAGAATTTTAGATTAGATCGGATTACAAGTGTTTTATTTATCTCTTCATCAGAAAGAGTTGAACATGAGGATAGGAAAATGGTTTGAACATTGAAGGATTAAGACCGTGATATTCAAGGTCACTGAGCAAGGCTAATGTAGTAGCTAAGCCTTAAGCAAAAAGGGATTATGAAGTCCAAGGAAGGACCCAGTATAAATGTTACCTAATATTTTGCAGCAATAGATTCAGATTTAGAAGGAGAGTAACATATAATAGAAGCTAGTGATGATCCAATTGAGCGAGAACTTAGGGATGAAGAAAAAGTAGTAATTTTGTTATATTTGTATATAAGAACGGTAAAAGAAGATTTAGAGAAAGGAAAACCCAAACCTGACTTACTTTGGATGTGGAGATAGTACTCAGATACAGAGGTAGATTCTGAATACATGAAGATAAAGATTCGGATATTATGAAGAGGATAATGATAGTAGTCCATTGTACCCAATATTCAGTACAACCTGGAGTACCAATATGTATCATGACCTGAAGAGATAACAAATGTGGCTTAGTGCGTGTTCCAGTGTCTGAATTATCAGCAAGTAAAAGCTACAAGACAAAGACCAACATGGCTTACTACAATAACTATCGGAGCCAGTCTGAAAGTGAAACTGCATTACAATGGACTATGTCACCGGTATACCACTGATCGATTGATGCAGTTTGGGTGATTGTTGATCGCCTTATCAAGATAGCTCATTCCATTGCTATACGACCTCGGTATGCTTTGGAGCGACTAACTAAGCTATCTATGGATAGTATTGTCAGATTGAATGGTATGCATGAGAGCTTAATGTCGGTCAGAAGCTTATGCCTTATCTCAAAGTTTTGGAAGGATCTACAAAAATAATGGGGACAAAGTTGAAGTTTAGTACCGCACTTTACCTCAAACCGACGGACAGTCAGAGCGGACTATACAGATCCTAAGAGATATGCTCCGAGCTTGTAAAATTGATTTCAAGGAGCTTGAGTTGAGAAGTTAACCATGAATCGAAGTTGCTACCAAGCTACTATGTAGATGTCACCTATGAAGCATGGTACGGTAGAAATGTCAAATCCCTTTATTTTGGAATAAAGTCGGTGAATGAAGAATTTTGAGACCTAAGTCTAATGAATAAAACTATCGAGTGACAGACAAGATCAAAGAAAAAGGGGCAGGATAGCTCAGGATGTGAGAAGAGACACCAAGACCTTGAGTTCACCATAAGGGACAAAGTGTTTTTGAAGATATCACTTATGCGCAGTTTGAAATGATTAGACAAGAAGGGAAAGTCATATTTTATATATGTGTTGGATCTTATAAACTTTGGAGAGACGTGGAAAAGTTACATATCCATTAGCGTTACCGCTATCCATGTCTAGTGTGCATGATGTATTTCGTGTGTTTCTATTGAAAAAAAAAAGTACATTGGAGATCCATATCAAAGGTATTGACCATGGAATCATTGGATTAGATAGAATGTTTAACTATTGAAGTGGTACCAGCCTAGTTCACTAGTGGAAAGGTACAATATTTCCAAAGCCAGGAAAATTATTATATGAAGGTAACCTGGCAAAGACAAGACGTGGAGAAGAGTGCATAGGAGGAAGTAGATGCAATGCGAAAATAGAATTCCACCTATTGACTACGAAGTAAATTCAAAATTTTGAGGACAAAATTTATTTTAAGGATGGGGGAGTTGTAAGATTCATACGTTCAAATTTTGAGGACAAAATTCATTTAAGGATGGGGGAGTTGTAAGATCTGTACTTTCAAATTTCGAGGACGGAATTTCTTTTAAGGGTGGTGGAGTTGTAAGACCCGCACGCCATGAACCTGGCCTAACCTTACATTTTGTGTCGGGACCCGTCTACATATCATGGTCAAGCCAAGTGGACCAAGTGTGTGAAGAAACCCAAGACCCAATGTGAAAATTTACCCAAAAACAGTCAAAATGAGGGTAGGGTCGCATGTTTTAATAGACAGGTCCGACCCTCCCATCGACCCTCACCACCGACCCTCAACCAGGGTCGATGAGGGTCTATGAGTTGTCCGACCCTCTCATCGACCCTCACCATCGACCCTCATGCTCGGGAAAAACAGCACGAACCGAAAATTAGGAAACCTTCCTAATTTCGATTGGAACCTTTCCTAAACTCAATGGGACTTATTTTGGGAAGTTTTACTCTATAAATAAGACGTCCCTAAGCCTCTTTCACTCTTTTTACAACCCTAATTGGATTGAGAGAAAGAGAAGAGAAGGAAGAGAAGAAGATAAGGAAAACTTGAAGAAAAGGCTAAGGAAGAAGAGGAAATTCAGAGAAACTCTGAATCTCAGCAAAACTAAGGTATGAATACATTCCCCATGATTTAGTTAAGACTTTAGAATGATTTATGAAGAGGATATGACTTAGAAGAAACCCAAATCATCCATTCATGGTTAGGTTTTCATGGAAAACCATGGAGGAATTCATTGAAACCATGTAGGTGAATAATGTATAGTTCTAAACCATAGAACATGTATAGAATGAATGGTGGAAGCAAGCCATAGGATCCCAAACATGAAGAATGAATTAAAAATGGGAAATTAGACCAGAGTGCACCGAGGGTCGCACACAGGGTCGATAGACCCATCGACCCTATGCATTCTGAACATCGATCCTCAGTTAACAGCATGGTTTTTAAATTGGAAATTAATTCTAATTAAATTCTATCAACTTTTTTAGGTTTGCTAGCAATATAATAACAATATAAAGGTGATTCTAAAGCTTGGAAGAGGATCTAATAACAAGCAAAGGTGAGGGACCAAGACCTAAACTAATTGGTTAATAATAAATTATTTTTAATTCTTGAGTCCGATGCCATGAATGATTTTATGCGTGTATGATTGTAATGTGCATTCAGCATGTCATCCAATATTTTTATTATTATTCATGCATATTTACTTTACTGTTTATAACATGATGATGATGATGATGATGATAGGAATAGGCATGTGAATGTTTGTGTTTGGCTAGTGTATATGGTGCGGGTAGGGATGGTATCAACCGGTACAGCCATGACCGTTCTTCATGGGGTGTATATTGTGTCATGGTCTATTCAAGTCATGTCCACTAAGCAAGTGTTAGTGTGCTTGATGCGAGGGGAGCATCAGGGGGAGGACGTGGCATTGTGGTTCAGCCTGATCACCAGACTCTAGCTCTATCTCTACTCAAGTCTTGTCCACAAACATCGTCGTATCGTCACTACCTTAGCGGAACTAATATGTCATAGAGCATCAGGGGGGGACGTGGCATTGTGGTTCAGCCTGGTCACCAGACCCTAGCTCTATCTCTATGGATGTATTGAGGGATGTTGGGGTGAGGCCTTGGATACATTGTTTGACATTAGGGTTAGTTAGTTGCGAGCCCAGTTTGCAAGCCCTCACCAACAAGGGCTTACGTGTTGGTATGGGCAACCGGTACAGCCATGCCATTTCCATGGGGTGTATATTGTCCATGGTGGGTGCATGTGGGGCGACAGTGCCGTTTTCATTGGGCGTTTCCACACACTCGTGTATAGAGGTGCGGCGGCCACCTATCCTTTCTATAGCACATTGCAAACTTTAAACCAGACCAAAGATATGAATTGATTGCATGCATATGTATTCTTGTATTATTTTGTTTGCTCACTGAGCCGTAATGTATGCTCACCCTTTCGAATTCGAATACTTTTAGTTGATGATGCAGGTACCACCGTTAATGATTACATGAACGCTCCTGTGTACGGGCATGTGGCGACAATGGAAGCTGAAGACATAGTGCAACTCATGTGTATTCGATTAGATTTTGTTTTATTTATTTGGATTTAGTAAAGACATGTATTCGATATTTTATTTATGTCTCGATTGAAACAACATAATTGGATATTTTATTTATGAGTATCACAGTTAGAATTTCTCAGTTCATTTTCTGTAAGACTTCTGCTATTTATTTTATTACCTCTGATTAATATGGAATGTGTTTTGGTTTATCATATGTGGGATAGCCTATTTTGAGATCCTAGTTGAACCGTTGGTTTATTGACGGTTCATCACACTATTCCGAATGGTGCGGAATTGGGGTGTGACAGTTCAGGTCAGTGAAATCGATGCAAATGCGCCATTTGTCCCCTGCCTTCAGAACCATGATGACGTTAGCAAGCCACTCCAGGTAATGTATTTCTCTGATAAATCTTGCTTCCAATAATTTCCCTCCTTCCTCATCTATGAGACGCTGGCGAGACGTGGCGAACGTCCGCTTCTTCTGTCGTATGGGTCGGTGCTGAAGATCTACATTCAGGCAATGTTGTGCAACGTCTCGTGGGATTCCTAGCATGTCGGCTGCGGACCAGGAAAAAATATCGGCATTTGCCCTTAAGAAACTTACTAGCTCTGTCTTCTGCGATTCTGCAAGTGATGATCCGATCTGGATCGTTCTCTCTGGGTTCTCCTCCACCAGAGGGACCTGGACTAGGTCCTTGGCGGGTGCTCCTCTCTGTTGCTTGGGATCATCCCGCAGGTCTTCAACATGCACCTGCAAGGCTTGGGCCAGCTTTTTGTGGTCCGTGAGCTCGGCTGAATAACACTTTCGTGATGCGGGCTGATCTGTCCGGTACTCCCCCGCTCCTCTTGGTGTGGGGAACTTGATGACCAAATGTAATGGAGACGGGACCGACCTGAGCGCGATCATACCAGGCCGTCCCAGCAAAGCATTGGAAGATGAAGGGACATCGTCTACTAAGAAGTTCATCGTGACCCTTGACTCCTGAGGGTAAGTGCCCGCCCTGACAGGCAACCTGATAGACCCCTTCACATTAACAAGGTCCCCTCGAGAAACTGACCAAGGGATAACCTACGGGTAATAGACGCTCATATGGAATTTCCATGGGCTGGAAAGCTTCCCAGTAGATGATATCAGCGGAGCTGCCCGTATCGACCATAATCTTGTGTACATCGTTGTCCTCTATCCTCAAAGTGATGACAATGGCGTCCTCATGAGGCAGTTCCAGACCGCACAGATCTTCATCATTGAATGTCAGGAAGTCTCCTGTGCGGGCCCTCTTCCCGGGCCACTCAGTTGATTTAACACTCCGAGCATAAGCCTTTTTAGCTTTGGCAGATGTGTTGCCAGCCGCTGGTCCACCAATGATAGTCATCGTCTTCCATCCTTGCATAGAGGGATCATAACTTAAATCCTCTGTCGCGGCCAAGGTGACCGCCTCGGCCAATGAGGGTCGGTCAATTACTGTGTTCTTTTCTTGCACCGCCTCGGCCAGTTGGGTGGCCGCCTTGGCCTTCATACTCCGTAGATCATTTCTCATCCTCGCTGTCTTGATAGTAGCCACTTGATCACTGGGTAAGTCTGCTATCGGGGGCGGGTTGAGAATACACAAGGGCGGCGGAGGAGGAGTCTGCTCCCGGCGTCGCTGTGGCAACCTGGGGTCGATTCTTAGCTGAGGCCTCCCCCGGGATTCCAAAGAATTCAATACCTTTCCCGGTTCGTGTACTTATTGGGGGGTATAGACGAACTGACCATGGATGACTCTGATGTCCCTATGCGCCGGGGTTGGTCCTCTTTCTCTTCCTTCTCCTTCCTGACGAGGCTCCTGCTCAGGGCGCCTGTTTGGGTACTAGGGCTCGACTGCCCTATCTCTTCTTCTTTCCTCCTGAGGAGGATCTCTTCGACCTTCACTTCCTCCTACCCTCCTGGGTTCTCTTCCTTCTTGCCCTCTTGGTTCCCTTACGGGAGTTCTCTCCCGAGGCGGGAGGGGTGGTCTTCTCCGATCTTCCGCTGATGTCGCGGGTACTTTTGGGGCATTGTGATCCACGTACTGCTTGTATTATCCTCTTTAAATGAGGTCCTCGATCTCTGCTTTCAAGTTCCAACACTCATCGGTGGTATGACCAATGTCCCGATGGTATTAGCAGTATTTGTTCGGGTTTCTCCGCCTCGCTTCTGTTAAGATCTTCTGGGGCCTTTGGAGATACCCGTCATTAGCGATGAGAGTATATACATCTCCGAGGTACCTGTTGAGCGGTGTGTAATCGCTGAATTTCTTCTGAAGTAGGCCTCTAGCTCGAGCTTCCTCTCTTTTCGACCTCTTGTTTTCTCCTGGCCGTGTGAGGTCTTGCCTTTCGTCTGTTCGCTTGCGGGGAGTGTCCACTAAGCCCTTGTTGGCTTCGTAGATCTCGTTAGCTGTGGCAAACTTTTCACACCGGGCGAAGAGCTCTTGCAAGTCTGTCGGTTCCTTTTTGGCAATGGAAAACCTAAGCTTTGGCTCAGTGACCGTTGCTCTCAACGTAGCAAAATGAACCGCCTCGTCGATATCCTTTACTTGTAGTGTCACACCCCAATTTCGGCTGAACCAGAAGGGTGAGTGAACCGGCTCTAAACCACGGTTCACACCAGGATCTCAATAGACCGTGTCAACCAATCATTCAAAGCAGTCTAACATAATCAGAGAATAATAAATAGCAGCAGAATTAATAAATAAATGAACTAAGCTTTATATTGTAAATTAAATAATTATCCAAATTATTCCATCATTCACAAACTTAAATAATAAAAATATTACAATGTATTGTTTAAAATAAAATCTCCTCTAAAGGAAAACACAAAATGAGAACTCGCATGATGTGTCATGCTCGTCCTCTACTGCCTGAGTGTCAATGGCAGCAACTGTACCGTATGCTGGGGCAGTCATGAAATCATCAACTGTGTACCCTGCATCAAAATCTGAAAAGAAGAATATATATATATTTGGATGAGCTCACAACTTAGCTCAGTAAGTACAAAACCAATGCAACATACAAAATGCATGAGATAACATTACAATTTGGGTCAGGTATAACTTGCAAGGTGTTATGGTAAGGTTTGGCGGCCACTGCAGCTCCATGCACAAGAGTGTGAGCACACCCAACAGTCAGGCAACAATCCACACTACTGTTGTTGTCCCACATCACTCACTCCGGTATAGAGATAAAGCAAGAGTCTGGCGGTCAGGTAACAATCCACACTACCACGTCCTCCCCCTGATACCCTACACCGTACCAATACCTAAACCCCTATTGGCAAGGGCTTGCAAGTGGGTTCTATTTTTAACCAGTCCTATATGTCAATACAGTATCTATGGCCTTACCCTAGCACGGCTCCCTACGACATAGAGATAGGACTCGAGTCTGGTGGGCAGGATGAACCACAATCCCACGTCCTCCCCCTGATACCCTATTCGCACCAAGTTTGCTAAGATAAACGGCGATATTACCCTACCCCAGCATAACTCCCTACGACAAAGGGATAGGGCTCGAGTCTGGTGGACAGGATGAACTACAATCCCACGTCCTCCCCCTGATACCCTATTCGCACCAAGTTTGCTAAAGTAGAAGGCGATACGAAAAAAAGTGTTAGTTGTGGATATATCCAGGGCTCACTCCCCTTCACATTCCACACACTAACTAAAAACATACACATGCCTAACATCCAACATCCTAGCATAGGAAATGCATGATTAGATAATAGCAAAAAAAACAACTACATGGCATGTGAATATGCACAAACACCAAGCAATTCAATTTACACATAGATTTAATCACAAAGGTTTACTGTTATTTAATTAATTAGAGTTTGGGGTCTTGTCCCTTACCTGTCACGTGATAACAATTTCGTACAGCGTCACAGGATTTACTCACACTGTCTACAAGTCCTACATAGTCATATCTTTAAGTTAGAATTCATTTATGAAGGTCACAGCTGGTCAGAACCATGTTTGATTAAGCAAACAAGGCTCGAAAGGCATACCGGCCTCAATATACCGGTCTCAGTAGAGTGAGACCGGTATGGTGCCACCAGTATATACCGGTTGCGGTACATACCGGTCTCACTTAGTGAGACCGGTATGTACCTGCGGTATATACCGCAGGCCCATACCGCATGACCTAGAGTCCAACCGATATGTCCCACGGTTTGGATCTGAGAACCCGATCTTGGATCTCCCTCCCTCGTCGGTCTTCGGCTTGGTTTCTAAGGTTTCTCCTAACCCATTCTAAGGTCCAAGTATTCTAATGGCCTTCTGGTTGTGACTAGAACGTCATATCAAACCAGATCAGATCTAAAGGAAAAACTAGGCTTTAAATCAAAGTCCTAGAATTTTGGATCGCTGCGCCGCTTCACGGCTCCGATCTGAAATCCTATCATGACTAAGAGAATTGAGCACTTACTAGAGGTGTTCGTCGGTTGGCGGCGTGCTCCTACGAAGGAAACCCCTTTCTTGAGCGGCCTCCTCCTTCTTTGCTCCTTCTCAGATCTCTTCAGACGGCTAGGGTTTTGAGAAGGATCAAAGGAGTGTCCAAGCCTCTATTAATAGTGGGAGACCGTTCTTAGGAAGGTTTCCCACGATTGGAAACTTTCCAAGTTTCAATTCGGAGTGAGGGACCCGCTGAGTCCGTCTCCAGCCGAAACTAAACATACCGGTCGCACATACCGGTCTGATTGACTCAGACCAGTATAGTCAGACCGGTATACACATACCAGTTGCACCATACCGGTCTGACTGACTCAGACCGGTATAGTCAGACCGGTATAAAATTTATACCATTTTTCACAGGTTCTCATATCTGAAAATTGAGTGGTTCGTCACCCGGCTTTGCCTTCCGGTCCGGTTATGATTTGAACACCTGTCACCATATAAAACCACGGGTTAGACCAGGTTTTTAGAACACGGTTCTTACAACTCTACCACCCTTAAAAGAAATTTCGTCCCCAAAATTTGCATATAGGTCTCACAATTCCCCCACCCTTAAAAGAAATTTCGTCCTCGAAATTGTATGTACCTTCAAAGTCGAAAAGATGAGGGTATTCTTGTCGCATTGCATCCTCCTCCTCCCAGGTAATTTCTTCTACGTCCTGATTTTTCCAAACTACCTTGACATAGTGGATAGCTCGCCTTCGAAGCTGTTGTATCTTTTTACTAATTAGTTGGATTGGTACCACCTTGAATGTTAAGTCTTCTGTCAAATCTGGGGAGTCTGCAACAAGAATGTGTGAAGGGTCTCTCACGTACTTCTTTAGTAAGGACACGTGAAAGACGTTGTGGACATTAGACATCGTTGGTGGCAATGCAAGTTGATAGGTCACTTTGCCACATCGGGACAGAATTTCATATGGTCCCACATATCTAGGACACAGTTTTCCTTGTCTTTCGAACCGCTTTAGGCCTCTTACTGGTGATACCTTCAAGAACACTTTATCTCCAATAGTGAATTCAAGGTCTCGTCTCCTGTTATTAGCATAGTGCTTTTGACGCACCTGAGTTGTCTTTACTCGGTTTTTAATCTAATCCACTGTCTTGCAAGTTTCTTCCACAAATTCTAGCCCTACGATTCGTCTTTCTCCAACTTCATCCCATAATAATGGTGTTCGACATTTCTTACCATACAAGGCCTCATATGGGGCCATTTGAATCGTAGCCTGGTAGCTATTGTTGTAGGCAAACTCGATGAGGGAAAGCTTCTCATCCTAAGCTCCCTTAAAGTCGATAGCACATGCATGAAGTATATCTTCTAGGATCTGGATGGTCCTCTCTGACTGACCATCCGTTTGAGGGTGGAAGGTTGTACTGAACTTTAGTTTCATTCCCATGGCCTTCTGTAGTCCCTCCTAGAACTTCGATGTGAAGCGTGGATCTCTATCAGATACTATGCTCTCTGGGACACCGTGCAGTTTGACTATATTGTTCACATATAATTTTACCAACTTGTCCATGGTGTATTACGGTCTAACAGGGATAAATCTTGCGGTCTTGGTAAGGCGATCTACAATTACCCAAACAACATTCACTGACCTCAGAGTCATAGGCAGACCAGTGATAAAATCCATGGTAATACAATCCCATTCCATGCCGGCTCAGGTAACGGTTGCAATAATCCGACGGGCCTCTGTCTTTCTTCTTTGACTTGCTGGCAGTTTAAACATTGAAACACATATCGGGCCACATTTGCTTTCATACCCCTCCACCAGTACAATCTCTTTAGGCCATGGTACATCTTAGTGCTCCCAGGATGTACTGAATATGGAGTGGAGTGAGCTTCCAACATGATTCGGTTTCTGATTTCCAAATCTTCATTCTCAAGTATGCATAAACGCCCATGATATCTGAGTACCTTGTTTGCATCCAAGGTGAAATCAGGGTTGGCTCGACCCTTTTTCAAATCTTCTTGAACTGTCCTGAGGTATGGGTCCTGTAGGACTGCTGCTTTTACTTCATCGTTCAGGTCAGGCAGAATCTTTAGTGCTACAAACATAAGGGTAAACTTGTGTATCAACCCTTGCTCGATTGGATCATCTACTGACTTTATTAAGAGCTGTTCTTCATTCTTAGATGAGCCAAAAATGGTAGCACACAATGCCGCATTTGTACTTGGCCCTGCTTCAGGGTTCGATGCCCATTTCCTGCTCAGAGCATCAGCTACAATGTCAGCTGTACCAGGGTGATACTGAATGTCACAGTTGTAGTCCTTGAGTAATTCTAACCACCTCATCTGCCTCATGTTCAGGTCTTTTTGGGTGAAAAGGTACGTCAGGCTTTTGTGGTCAGACTTAATTTGAAATTCTCACCATATAAGTAATGCCTCCAAGTCTTGATAGCATGAATGACCGCTACCAACTCTAGGTCATGTGTAAGGTAGTTCTTCACATGCTCCTTTAGTTGTCTTGAGACGTAGGCGACATGTTCTCCTTGCATCAGCACATAACCCAGTCCCAAACCTGAAGCATCTGTGTATAGTGTGAATGGAAGGCCTGGAGCTGGAATAGTCAATATAGGTGCTGATACTAGTCTTGACTTCAGTGTCTGGAAGCATTTCTCACATTCTTCAGTCCATATGAACTTCTCCCCCTTTTTGGTCAACCTGGTGAGTGGAACAGCAATCTTAGAATAATCCTCCACAAACCTTTTGTAGTATCCAGCTAAGCCCAGGAAGCTACGTATTTCAGTAACTATCTTCGGTGCCTCCCATCCTACTATGGCTGAAATTTTGTTGGGATCTACCTTAATTCCTTCAGCAGACACCACGTGACCTAGGAATGCCACTTCATCTAACCAAAATTCACATTTCTTGAATTTTGCATAGAGCTTCTCTCTTCTCAGTCTTTGTAATGCTGCTCTTAAATGCACTGCATGTGTCTCCTTGTTCTTGGAGTATACTAGAATATCGTCTATGAATACGATAACCGACGTATCCAACATGTCATGGAATACTCGGTTCATTAGCTCCATAAACGATGCAGGTGCATTAGTCAACCCAAAGGACATCACAAGGAACTCATAGTGTTCATATCTTGTCCTGAAAGCTATTTTGGAAATGTCTACCTCCTTTATTTTGAGTTGATGATACCCTGACCTCAGATCAATCTTTGAGAATACACTCGACCCTTGCAGTTGATCAAACAAATCATCTATTCTTGGTAGTGGGTATCTGTTCTTGATGGTGAGCTTGTTTAACTCTCGATACTCCATACAAAGACGTACGCTACCATCCTTCTTCTTGACAAAAAGTACAGGTGATCCCCAAGGTGAGATACTTGGCCTTATAAATCTCTTGTCTAACAGTTCTTGCAGTTGAGTTTTCAACTCCTTCAACTCGGTAGGAGCCATCCGGTAAGGTGCTTTAGACACAGGTGCCACCCCTGGTAGGAGGTCTATCACAAACTCAGTAGCCTTGTCAGGTGGTAATCCGGGTAGGTCTTCTGGAAACACGTCAGGAAATTCCCGTACTACTTCGATATCCTCCATTATTGGCAAGTCAACGGTAATATCCACCACTGATACGAGGTATCCTACTCCTCCTTTCTCTAAGCACTTCCTTGCTTTTAGGACTGAGAGTATAAGCTTTCTCTTTTTAGGCAGCTTAGCCCCTTTAAAGTTGAACTCCGTCCCTTCATTGTCCTTGAACACCAACTTCTTCTCAGCACATAACAGGTTTGCTGAATGTTTAGATAACCAGTCCATGCCCAAAATGACATCGAAATCTGACATCTCCAGCTGGACTAGATTGGCTTCCAACTCTCGTCCTTCAATATGCACTGGGCAAGGCCCATAATATTCTTCTAATACCACCTCCATTCCCATGGGGGACCAAACTAACAGACTTGATTCCAAAGTCTTGATGGGTTGATCTAGTCCTTTTCCGAATGACACGAACACAAAGGAATGGGTGGCCCTTGAGTCAAACAGGACTCTGGCGGGTAATCCTGCTATATTTACTGTACCTGAGGTTTTAAAATTTTTTCCCTTAGTTTCAAATGCGCAAACAATTAATGCAACAGTTAAGGAGTAAGTATAAAATCATACCTGTAACCACATCTGGTGATGCGGCTGCCTCCTCTGTACTAACAGCATATACCTTGCCTTGCTGCTGCTCCCTCTTTGGTTGTGGGCATGTTCTGGCATAATATCCCACATGTTGGCAATTAAAACACTTTACATTACGGTTCTGCCCCATTGCCTGTGGTGTCATTGCAAGAGCAGGTCTGGGAGGCACTGTGCTAGCTGGTGGCCTGAATGGACGGTATGGTATGTTGCTTCTTCCACCTTGGACCTCAGGGTTAGGCCTCTTCAGACCCCTATTTTGTGCAAAGAAGTTATCTCTCTGGCTTGCTTCGATGACTCGAGCCAGCTGTACAGCTTCATTATATATCTTCAATCCTCGCCCCAACACATGCTCTCTTATAACACCTCGAAGTCCCATAGTGAAACGACGAGTCTTTGTTTCTTCCTCCTGCATACTGGTTGGAGCGAAGAAGAATAACTCCTCATACCTCTGTTGGTATGCCTCTACTATCAATTGGGATTGCTGTAAATTAAGGAACTCCCTCTCCATCTGATCGCGGAAACTCTTGGGAAAATATTTTTCAAATAAGGCCTCCTTGAATATGGGCCAAGTGATAATCTGGTGCTTTGTCTCCAGATACACTCTGGTTGAGTTCCACCATCCATTGGCCTCTTCCTTCAGCATGTGGGTAGCATATAATACTTTTTCCCCATCAAGACACTCCAGTAGATGGAAGTTCTTCTCCATCTCGGCTATTTACTGTGCTGGTCATAGTGTTTTCCCTGGCTCCCCTGTAAAAGTTGCTGGCTTTAGCTTTAAAAACCCATCCACCGCTCTGGAAAGACTACTCTGTCCATATGGGACCTGTCCATATGGTGCTTGTCCATACACTGTCTGACCATACCATTGTGGCTGGTAAGAGTAGCCACTCTGATTTATTCCCTGATTCCCACCATAGTATGCACCCTGATATGGACCCTGATATTCACCCTGGTCCTGGTTAGGGATGGGCATTCCTGAAAACTGCTGAGGGAAAGTTGTATGTTGCGTTGCTTGCTGTGGCTATCCCTCGGCAGTTGTATTACCATCCATCGGTACGGTGTTCACATTTTCGGTGATTTTTGGTAACACATTTATGGATGCAGGCCCAAACATTATCTCCTTCTCTTATATACAGTTTATTTTGATAACAAGGTAACTGTCCGACCTGTGGACTGTACCCTGTCGCACACTTATGTACTTAAAATTATGAAATGGTTATTTGTTTTTCTTTAATACTTCAGTGCTTATAATTGTTCTTCCCTTAATAGTATATTATGCATCTTTCTTAAGTCTCAAGCATCAGACAAGCTTATGGTGTGTTCTTATTAAAGTTTTTAATTTTTTAACTCAGCTCATTGGACACAGTTAGATGCAGAATGATTAGTTGGACAGAGCCTAGGGCTCTGATACCAAGTTGTCACACCCCAATTCCGACTGAACCAGAAGTGTGAGTGAACCGGCTCTAAACCACGGTTCACACCAGGATCTCAATAGACCGTGTCAACCAATCATTCCAAGCAGTCTAACATAATCAGAGAATAATAAATAGCAGCAGAATTAATAAATAAATGAACTGAGCTCTATATTGTAAATTAAATAATTATCCAAATTATTCCATCATTCACAAACTTAAATAATAAAAATAGTACAATGTATTGTTTAAAATAAAATCTCCTCTAAAGGAAAACACAAAATGAGCACTCGCATGATGCGTCATGCTCGTCCCTCTACTACCCGATCACAATGGCAAAGAATCGACAATCTGTTGGGGCGATCATGAAGTCATCAACTATGTACCCTACATCAAAATCTGAAAAGAAGAATATATATTCAGGTGAGTTCACAACTTAGCTCAGTAAGTACAAAACCAATGCAACATACAAAATGCATGAGATAACATTACAATTTGGGTCAAGTATAACTTGCAAGGTGCTATGGTAAGGTTTGGCGGCCACCGCACCTCCATGCACGAGAGTGTGAGCACACCCAACAGCCAGACAACAATCTACACTACTGTTGTTGCCCCACATCACTCACTCTAGTATAGAGATAGAGCTAGAGTCAGGCAGTCAGGCAACAATCCACATTACCGTGTCCTCCCCCTGATACCCTACACCGTATCAATACCTAAACCCCTATTGGCAAGGGCTTGCAAGTGGGTTATGTTTCTAACTAGTCCTATATGTTAATACAGTATCTATGGCCTTACCCCAGCACGTCTCCCTACGACATAGAGATAGGACTCGAGTCTCGTGGGCAGGATGAACCACAATCCCACGTCCTCCCCCTGATACCCTATTCGCACCAAGTCTGCTAAGGTAAACTGTGATATTACCCTACCCCAGCACAATTCCCTATGACATAGGGATAGGGCTCGAGTCTGGTGGGCAGGATGAACTACAATCCCACATCCTCCCCCTAATACCCTATTCGCACCAAGTTTGCTAAAGTAGAAGGCGATACGAAAAAAGTGTTAGTTATGGATATATCCAGGGCTCACTCCCCTTCACATTCCACACACTAACCTAACATCCAACATCCTAGCATATGAAATGCATGATTAGATAATAGCAAAAGAAACAACTACATGGCATGTGAATATGCACAAATACCAAGCAATTCAATTTACACATAGATTTAATCACAAAGGTTTATTGTTATTTAATTAATTAGAGTTTGGGGTCTTGTCCCTTACCTGTCACGTGATAACAATTTCGTACAGCGTCACAGGATCTACTCACGCTGTCTACAAGTCCTACATAGTCATATTTTTAAGTTTGAATTCATTTATTAAGGTTAGAATTCATTTATGAAGGTCACAGCTGGTCAGAACCATGTTTGGTCAAGCAAACAAGGCTCGAAAGGCATACCGGTCTCAGTATACCGGTCTCAGTAGAGTGAGACCAGTATGATGCCACCGGTATATACCGGTTGTGGTACATACCGGTCTCACTGTATATACCGCAGGCCCATACCGCATGACCTAGAGTCCAATCGGTATGTCCCACGGTTTGGCTTGGTTTTTAGGGTTTCTCCTAATCCATTCTAAGGTCCAAGTATTCTAATGGCCTTTTGGTTGTGACTAGAACGTCATATCAAACCAGGTCAAATCTAAAAGAAAAACTAGACTTTAAATCAAAGTCCTAGGATTTTGGATCGCTGCGCCGCTTCATGGCTCTGATTCGAAATCCTATCATGACTAAGAGAATTAAGCACTTACCGGTGGTGTTCGTCAGTTGGCGGCGTGCTCCTATGATGGAAACCCCTTTCTTGAGCGGCCTCCTCCTTCCTTGCTCCTTCTCAAATCTCTTCAGACGGCTAGGGTTTTGAGAAGGATCAAAGGAGTGTCCAAGCCTCTATTAATAGTGGGAGACCGTTCTTAGGAAGGTTTCCCATGATTGGAAACTTTCTAAGTTTCAATTTGAAGTGAGGGATCCGCTGGAGTCCGCCTCCAACCAAAACTAAACATACCGGTCACACATACCGGTCTGACTGACTCAGACCGGTATAGTCAGACCGGTATACACATACCAGTTGCACCATACCGGTCTAACTGACTCAGACCAGTATAGTCAGACCGGTATGAAATTTATACCATTTTTCACAGGTTCTCATACCTGAAAATTGAGTGTTTCGTCACCCAGCTTCGCCTTCCGATCCGATTATGATTAGAACATTTGTCACCATATAAAACCACGGGTTAGACCAGGTTTTTAGAACACGGTTCTTACATGTAGTACCTTCAAGTTGAATCTGGCCAAGAAGGCCTGCAAGGTCTCATCGGACCTCTGTCTCATATTCATAAGGTGCGCGCTTGTTTTCCGTTGCACCCTGCTTCCTTGGAAATGCATTCGGAACAGCTGTCCCATAGTCTTGAAAGAGTCAATGGACCGCGGAGGGAGGTTGTTAAACCACATCCGGGCCGTGCCTTTTAAAGTAAGAGGCAAGACCCTACACATGATTGCATCAGGGTTCGCGTGGAGGACCATCGCTCCCACGAAGTTATTTAGGTGGTCGACTGGATCGGTGGACCCGTCGTAGGAATCCATTGGCGGCATGCTGAACCGCTTGGGCAAGGGGACCCTCATGATGATATCGGTCAGAGGGTTGTCCATAGAATATTCCCTATCCTCATCCTAGGTCACCCCTGCCTTCTCCATCGTCTCGACCTTTTGGTGCAAGACTGCTAACTGGTCTGCTATTTTCGCGGCTACCTCCGGGTCCATGGGAGCACTTTGTTTGTCTGCACCCATGACGACCTCTAGTAGCACTGCGTGTCGTGGAATCAAAAGTTCTTCCAAGGCATCTTCACCTCGTCCAGTCACTGCTCTTGGTTGGGGGCCGAGCCTTTCTCGGGCAGGGATCCTCCCGTGCTGTGATGTCGATCCCGTTCCGCTTAATTCTGGAGCTGGGTGCGCGCCGGTCCCATGTCTGGCGGGTCTAGCACCGCTTCGCCCTTGACAATCTCGAGGCAGATCTCTAGAGAGGTCAGCCTCCTTATGTGGATCAATCGGAGGGACGACGCCCACAGGGGGACGGGATGTGGCCTCAGCGATCGGGGGCTGTAACCCTTGCACAAATCTAGTCAGCACTGCGAGTTGCTGTGCCACAGTCTCAAATTGCTCGTATGTGACGAACGCCTCATGCGAGGGTACTGGCTCAACCACTCGCTTTCCTCTATCTCTGTTAGGTCTCGGTTCCGACCTATTTCCATCTTCAGGGTTCATTCGCTGGTCAATCAAAGGGGGGTTGGGATTGACCATATGGCTTCGGGTTCTTCTCGGGCTCATAGCTCATGATTTCTCTCTGGCTTTTATCTGTTGACGTCAAATCTCAAAAGGGCCCACGGTGGGCGTCAAACTGTTTCGGCCCTGATCCGTCCCGTAGGCCCACCAAGCTGACTGGACCTGCAAGACAAGCAAAGACAAGGGGAGGAGGCGGGCCTGTGGCCCCATGTCCACTCCGATGCCAAAGTTAGGGCTCTGTGAACAGTTGATGGGTTCGGTGTCGAGCCCACAACAATATTTAAATGTATGTGGGGTAGGTGTGAGATTCTCCGTCCCAAGTGTCAGAGCGAGAATCCCAAGATGAGTAATGAGTAATAAATGTTCTCGTACCTAAATTCTCGGGATTTATCCTATTTATAGTGAATAGTGCATTTTCCTTTAATACCTCTTTTGCCCTTTGTTCCTTTGTTTGAGTTTGCAAAGATGCTTTCTTATGTCCAATCAGAAACATCCACGTGGTTTGTTGGTTGAATCTTACGTATCGTGATTCTATTGACAGCGTGACAGAATTTCCTAACATTTTCCAATGGTTCAACTTTTCAAACGTTATCTACCAATATATATATATATATATATGATTTGCTGAAAATTTTACCACGTGGGAATTGGGAAGTGGTTTATAATTGTTTAGTACAATTGAGTGGTATCATGTCAGTTGAGTATTAATGTTCAGGAAATCATGGTTCTGATCATTGTATCTTAAGATCGATTGTGGAATGTTAAACCGTTAAAGAAGATTTTGGGATAAATTAGTATACGGATTCAATAGAAAACTAACAGGTGATCGATATATATCAAAATAATATTAAAATGGAATCGAGGATTGATCACATCAATTGAAGGACACCGATTACTTGGAAGACCATTGGTTGTGCATGTGTTACTTAAAAAAAATGGTTATGCCCCTGAAATCAAAATAGGTTGTGCCTGAAATTTTTTCTGAAATAATGAAATTTTGCAGTGCTATTGTTCTAGCTAAGAAAGCCAATATTGCAGGACGACAAAGAAAATAATACCCCTACGAGTACAAATTGGAAACCTAGAATTTGTGGGTCCTGCCTCTTAGTCCTCTTCCACGGGTACCAGAAGTTGGACATAGGACTCTTTAAAAGCCTGAAACCAGACCGTTTAACGCTTTTAATCACCACCGTGCTCCAGTGCCTTAACTGCAGCAGCCATCTTCTTCACCGGAAGCTTTGCCGCCAGCTGATAGCGATGCAATGGCGTCGAATTGAAATCCACAGAAGCCAGAACAACCACCATAATCACACAAGAAACAAACATGGGTATAGGCCCAAAACTCCAAAACAACAAAGCCATAGCAACGTAGAGCACCCTCAACCCAATCTCCCAGGAATTATTCCCACCTAACAAAGCATTCTGCACGTAAGTCACCGGCACATCCGTGTCTGGCATGCTTACTAAGGAATTGACCTGAATATAGTATTTTGTCGACTGAATGAACGCCCCAAAAGAGATCATGAAAGCAAAAAGCATGCCTATGTCTTTGAGGGAATAGGTGGCCGCGCTTTTGTCTCCCAGTATATACACGCTGTTCACCGCTTTGGTGCCGTCGCTTCCCACCCATACTCCTACGAAAGCACACAGTGAAAGGCACATAGTAGCCAAGTAGATTGAACCCGATGAGTTGCTCATCATTACTGATAGTGCTATATTTATATGAGTTGTGTCACCCTGCAAAAATTGGATATATCAAACATATAAGGTCCGGTGTCAGACAATAAGAATATCAAGAGCTTCAACATAACCCATCACCGCTGAGTGTCTGTTAAGTTTTTATCTCAAAAGTTCGAACTTGTAAATGAAGGACTCTCACATATATATATAAAGCATTCAAGGTACTAGTCTCTAAACAATGTAAGACTATTTCCCAATGGTGTCAATAAGAATATCTCTTTAAATATAAGCGTCTTACATGAGTTTCGATCATGAGTTTCGTTTCGAAGAAATCAAAAATGGAGACAACTCGAACATTTTGAATAATTTGGATTCAAACTTAGAACCATGATTAGGCGGACTACTAAATGGACAATAAGAGAAGAGAGTAGTAATAACCTGCATCATTGACTGGGCCCAACCCATCCAGTTGTTGTTGTCATAACCGATGACTGTTGTTGCAGGATATCTTAGGACTCGATAGAGGAGGAAGAGATGGTAGGCGAACATGATGAAGAGTCCTGCAGGGACCAAGATCAGGTCGAGGTCTTTCTTCTCAAATGTCATTGATTACCTTCTCAATACTCTCCTCTCTGCTTGTGATCTGCTGCCTTGAGAATTCTGGCGAGATGAGATCGATAATGATTCAGTTATTTATAAATATCCAACTTCTCTTCTTTGTGTTATTATTTTAAGGAGTTATTGACTTTCCGAGCTCCTAAGCTGTTATCATAAGCCAATTTGTTAAAGAATAGAGACCGCCTGGACGTACGTAATGGGTTGATCAGGGGTGATTTCTGGATATTAAATGGATAATAATATATGAATAGCATGGCTTTTCTTTCTTTTATAAATAAATTAACAGCATAGTTGCATAAACGTAGGTACCACGGAGTCATTTTTTTAATGGGTCCAACCAAAGAATCTCAATGGTCTTATGAAGAGAGAAGATAAATATAATCTTCTCTTCTTAATTTTCTTTTCTTTTTTTCTTTTTTTTTTTATTGCACTCTTAGGTTTGAACTTTGATGGTGATGTGGGTATAGATCGGATCGAGCCAAATCGATTTAAATCGGCCTAGTCAACACACTCAGTCAGTCTATTGGATTGAAATTTCTACACCTGTTATGGGGTTTCCAGAAGTCAATACTTCCTTAGTCTGTGTATTTGAACTCTGAGTATAGAATAGAGGAAGTTATTTTCAGAAATGGATTAGATATCATAGAAAAAAATCTTCTGTAGTGAGGTACCTGTGTAGTGAGGATCTCATCCACTCAAAGTGGATGGACACGTATCTCGATCCACTCAAAGTACATCTAAAAACATGTAGATCTATTTTGAATGGCTAGATCCTCACTACATCTCACTATAGGGATGATCTACAGAGAATCCCAATCCAAATATCGCTGCCCAAATACATGACTCCTACATGCATCAATAGGAGCATCTACGAGAGAATCTAGGAGAGGAATTTATTCATTTCAAGAGAACGACAGGTCATAGTCTAGTGCGGGAGACACGCAAGATTTTTTCCCTTTAAAATTATTTGTATGTAAAATAAATCCATGTGGCTTCACGTCCCTAGGCAATCACGACTCTTCCTTATCATGGTTTTAAATTAATTAAAAATATAAGGGAAAACATATTCGTGTCGTCATTTTTTTAATATATTTTCTCACAATTTTATTGAAAGAATCTCCTCATGCTATTAGTTGCAGGCTCCATCCTATTTGTTCCGCTTTGGGAAGAAGGATTCCCCAAGACATTAGTTTTGAGATTCTCCACCCTCCCTAATTGCAATTAACATTAGGCAAAAGATTCTTTGTGAAACCCATTTAAAAAGAATCTTCCACTGCCCATTGTTATTGTGCCACATGAACAAATGATGATTATTTGGGACTCAAATCTTCTCATGTCCTCATATTGATATGAGGAAAATTCTGTGGCTATCATGCACTGTATGTGTATATCAATATATTAGTATTTGTGTAGTAAACTACAGTCATAGGATTTTCCTCATGTCAACATGAGAACATGAGAGGATTAAAATTCTATTATTCAGACTATTCGATAGAAATTACGTGATTTGATTAGCCATGCCTATATCAGATTTGAAAGCCTATATCAAATGGGTGTTTCTTTATGAAATTGGCTTGTGACAATAGTCCATCACATCGATTCTTTTTCATGTATAGTCATTGCATCGTCACAGTATCATAATATACAAGGGGTATATTTGGTATTTGAGACAGAAGGGGTGAAGGAGGTTTGCTCCGATCCAACAAACACCAAGCACCGGTGTCCACCATTGTTAACACGGAGACACGACCGAGTAGAAAATCCCAAATTAAATACCCATAGTCCTTGTTTATTTTATGTAAAATTTCTCATACAAATGATATTTTATATAAAAATTTTTCATGTATGCCTTTCTTTGGATTTTAATTTTGTTAAAACAAACATTGAAAAAAAGCCTATTTTATAAGAAAATTTTAGTTAAATTTTACACCATTTTAATTTTCATGTATGCTTTTCTTTGGTTTAAGTTTATATGGTCAGTGTTACATAACCCAGGAAGCTTCTTGTTTATTTATTTATTATTTATTATGGAATACTTTTCAGAGATTGGAGAAGGTGTGTTGTTGTCGATGGATTCTGTTTAGTCTTTCAGATCAAACCACGTAGCTTAAACACGATTTGTTGATTCGGTCTATGATATGGTGACCTGACAAGTCAAATCCACTTACTTAGCATTTATCATAGTTGTCGGTATTTATAAGCATTAATGGCAGTCCATTTAATGGTCAGCTACCTCCATTAGTCTGTCTAATCACGGCCCGTTTACCCAGAAGGGGGTCAAACATGATTTCATCTCTCAAATACTGTCACAAAAGACTCTCTCTATTCCATATACTAGTAACATGGATGTACTCCACGTGTCCCGCTCCACGAGCCTTGTCTTAGGTTCCTCATCCACAGTCTGATTTAAATCTGTTACTATTTTCCCTCAACATGTGTCAATCGAATCCTTTGATTTATTCAAATTTGATTGAAATTTTGAAGAGAAAGGATAGCGACGGTACTGCAAGAAACCCTACCAGTTTTGCTAGAGATGGAGAAGAATTGGTAGCCTTGCTTTGGCTCACCAGTGTAAATAGCTAGGGGCTCTATTTCCTGTTGGGAAAGAGAGTAAGACTGCTCTGTCTCAAAACGAATTCGTTTCTTTGTTTTGACAGAGGTAACACTGCTTTCTACAAAACATAAATATTTTATTTATTTATTTATTTATTTATTTATTAAACAGAAATATATGCCTTTTACAATGAGGGTAAAATAGACTTTTCGGTTTTACAGTCAAATATTTAACTTTATTGGGTGTGGGTGAAATTATGGGCAAGATTTGGGGTTAAGTGAATTACGGGTAAAGTTCAGAGGGGGTGGGTGAAATTTTTCCTAAATTTTAAGTATAAATAAATTCTAAAATCATACCAAACAATTACATATGTTATAATTTCTTATATAATTATTTTATATAATACATACCAAAGAGAGCCCTAATCTATATATTTGAACTTGAATATAAAATAAAGAAAACTATTTTAAGAAATGAGTAAGATATCGCTGCCCAAATGCATGATTCCTCCACCAGTGCATGGGCATCAATGAGAACACATACAAGGGAATCTGGGAACGGAATTTGTTCATTTCAAAAGAACGGCAGGTCATTTCACCCCTCGTGAGTCTAGTGCGGAAGACATGCAAGATTTTTTCCCTTCAAAATTATTAGTATGTAAAATAAATCCATGTGGTTTCATGACTCTCCCTTAACACGTTTTTAAATTAATTATAAATGTAAGGGATAAGATCTTCGTGCCATCATTTTTTTAATATTTTTTATCACAATTTATTGAAAGAATCTCCTCATTCTATTGGTTGCAAGCTCATCCTATTGGTTCCACTCTCGGAAGGATTCCCCAAGACGTTATCTTTAAGATTCTCCTTCCTCCCTAAACCTAATTAAATGAGACGAAAGATTCTTTGTGATACCCACTTAAAAAGAATCTTTCGCTGTCCATTATTATTGTACCACATGAAGTAGTGATACGATTAAGAGAATAGTTTATCTGTATATACATGTCCTCTTCATAGGATTCCATCATCGTAAATGTGGCGTGGGACCCACCTCTAGAGTGTGGGATCTACTGGATATGGACCGTGACGAAATCACATGAAGTAGTGATACGATTAAGAGAATAGTTTATCTATATATACATGTCCTCTTCATAGGATTCCATCATCGTAAATGTGGCATGGGACCCACCTCTAGAGTGTGGGACTTACTGAATATGGACCGTGACGAAATCACATGAAGTAGTGATACGATTAAGAGAATAGTTTATCTGTATATACATGTCATCTTCATAGGTTCCATCATCGTAAATGTGGCGTGGGACCCACCTCTAGAGTGTGGGACTTACTGAATATGGACCGTGACAAAATCACATGAAGAGTACGTGTACATGCAGGTGATTCGAACTCATTATGAATATTCGGATTATTGGGTAGAAATTACTTGATTTGATTCACCATACCTATATCAGATCTGAAAGTCTAAATCAAATGGGTCTTGTTTAATGAAACTAGCTTGTGTCAATAGTTCTTTAATATCGATTCCTTTTTGTGCATAGGAATTAGTTCATTTCCGTACCACAATATATAAAGGTATATTTGGTATTTGAAATAGGAAGGGCGAGGGAACTTTGTGCCAATCCTACAGACACCGAATAGAAAATCCCAAGTCAAATACCTTAAGTCCTTATTTATTTTGTTGTAAAATTTCTTATGCAATTGATATTTTATATGAAACGTTTCCGTATGGCTTTCTTTGGATTTCAATTAAGTTAAAACAAATATTCAAAAATCCTATTTTATAAGAAAATTTTACTTTAATTTACATCATTTTACAATTTGCATGGATTACAAAGAGTCTAATGTGTATTCTCATGCAATCTCCTGTATCGCCATTCTTGCCTAACTTGTACTCTGACCACTACTGTCCTTTTTTTTTTTTTTTTTTTTTTTCTTAAGTTATATTTCGTTACTGGGAAAACTCTGTTTACACTGAAATTTGACATAAAGGACCTTGAACTCTTCCTAAGTGGGCCATGTAATTCCTAAGTGGGCCAGACTAAAAAACCCAGAAGTAAAGGCCCAAGGGAGTTATAGGTGGGCCTGGGCTTCACATTGTTGTCTTGGTCTTCCAGACATATATTTCTGTTTTCGTTGTCCCTCTTAATTTTTCAACCATTTTTTTTTCCAACAATCCAACTTTATACAATGGTCCACAAAAAAAAATCCTTTATAAAATGTTTAAGTCGTCATCCTTACGGAATAGCAACTTTGTAAAATGTCAGCCGTTCTTCTATAGTGAGGCCACCTCTGTAGTGAGAATCTTAGCCACTCAAAGTGGATCAGCATATATCCTAATGCACTCTCAATATATCAGGATATACGTCAATCCACTTTGAATGAGTGGAATTCTCACTAGAGAGGTGGCTTCACTATGAAAGATCTCAATCCTTTTAGAGAAACTTTTACCCAAATTATATAAAACGAAAAACATATTTTCATTTATCCTTGCAGTGTTTCCATATCTACCAACATATTTGATTGTGGGTATGGTTTTTGGTATGAAAAGATTATGGGTATGGTTTGTGTGCTCCTGTTTTGAATATGTGGACATGGGGTTTGGAAGTTTCCTGTAAGTTGATAGTAAGACGAATAGTCAAAGGAATTGGTCACTAACTAAAGGTGGATGGATGGGTTCCACTTCCACCCCTTATAGGTAATCCCATGTGAAATTATTCAGACCAGAACCATATAGTCTAAGGCATTTTTATTTTGGAAAACAATAGGATTCCCATGGATTAGCTCACTCAAAGAACTTAACAAGTAAAAATGGTATCTAAGGGTACTTATCTAAAAATGAATACCTTATATGGCCGATGTCATTATAATAAGATTAAAACTGGGATGGATCAAATCCAACAAAACCAATACGAATTGACCGATCCGATATCTATTATACTTGTTGATTCATGGGTGAGTTTATTCTCGAGTGATCCAATCAATGTCTTTTAAGTTACAAGCAAAGTTGAGGGTTTTAGAGACTTGGAGATTCTAGCAAGGTTCGAAGACCCCAAGATGGATTTGCAAAGGCAATGGAATGTAACAATCGAGCTAGAGATATGGACTGACAGTTCCCTTATGGAGTACTGTTGGCCATAGTTAGTAAGTTTGGGTATGGTAAAAGCTCGGGACCAATAATTTGTTTTAAAAAACGCATACGGCATTAATATAGTATACATTTAATAAGTGTTTAATACGGTAGTCTTTAGAGTAAATAGACAGGTATAGATTCACTATACAATAAACATCTACATCATTCAACAAATACAATATAATACCATATAAATATAAATTTATACAAAAGAAACCTTGCAATCCATGAAGCATATACAAAATCATCATCGATGACAAGGATAATCCCGTAAAAAATAATAGATAACCGTTCCCACGTCTATTTTAAGTCTGTATTTAAAATTTGTAATTTCAAACTCTTGTGATTTATCTCCTTAATTTATTCTACAAATTTATTTTCTTAAATTATTTTACAAATTTATCTCTAATTATTCTATAAATTTATCTTTTTAAATCACTCTACCAATGTAATATACCAATTAATTAATAAGTTCCCATATTAATTAAAGAAACACCAACCAATTAAGAAAGATTTGGTTGCCCAAGCGCTATAAATTCCTCAGGCCTGTAAGGCAAGAAAAGACAATACAATATGAGTTATACCGATGATTCGTCCTTTACAAATATTTAATTTATCCAAAACACCCTTATCATTCATCAGTGTCTTATTACCCAAAAAAAACAAACTCATCAGTGTCAGACTATTACTTCCTGTCTTCTTCCCACAGACGAAGGAAGGCGTCCGATAGCGCTGGACCTCATGGAAAGCAGTATGCCTACGTGTACAAATTGTAAAACTGGAAAGTGGGCCCTCCACTTATCCCCTCCACATGTGCTTTCGTTTTCCTCCTCCAAGGAATGATTAGGACCTCGACATAAGTGATCACGTGGGGGTAGGGTATTCCCCTTTCGACCCTTTTCCCAGTCTCAGGATTCTTGCTACAGGAACCAGATGAATTTCTTTATGGTCAGGCTAAAACTGAAATTAATTAATTAATTATTAAATAAATTATATATATTATCTCCATACTTGAAATAATTACATCTACCATTTATTATAAAATCAGGTTAAAACTGAAATTAATTAATTAATCATTGAAAAAATTTCGAAACGCAATGCATTTCGAAACGCTTCTGCAGATGTAAGTTTGTAACCGACTCCATTTACATCTGCATTTAAGAATTGGGTAATTGAGTTCACTTTCAAAATTCAGCAATTTCTATATCTTTGAAGGTTCAATACTTAATTTTCAACTTTATTATCTCTTTGTCTATATCTTATTTTACTGGTTTTTAGGTACACTTTTTTTTATTCAATTTGTCTAATTCCATGATGTTCTAATTACTTGAAATTCAATGTACAATGAGAATCAAAAAGGGTTAGGAACCAAAATATTTCTCATTTATGTGCGAATCAAAAGATATCAAGTCAAGAAATAAAATGAAAGAAACAAATAAATAATCTACAAAGCACAACTACAACACCAATATTTTTTTATGCAGAAAACCCTTCAATGTGAAGGAGAAAAACCACGGGACCTAGTCCAGTCAAAAGCTTCTACTATAATGATAATGGGATTACAAGATTTAGTCTTCTTAAGCTTTATATCCAAACTTGAGGATCACAAAAGAATGTAATACAAACAAATAACTTGGAAAAATACAAGGTTATCTCTCAACCACCATTTTAATGATATTTTCTCACCTCTAGAAGCTCCAAACAATCTTTCAATCACTCGAAAAAAAACCACCGAAAAGCACACGTTACTTATCTAATTCATCGGCAAAATAAGAGCATAGGAGATAACAAGAAAACTTAAGGTAAAACCTTCGGTGCAAATCTACACTTCTTCTTCTCCAAGAGAATTCTCAAAGAGAGCCTTAAAACAATATCAATGACTCCTCTAAAGGGAGTTCACACATTCCTTACCAATTCCACTAAATCTCCTTCTTTCCTTGAAAGAAATAACTCCTTTAATTATTTTCAAAATAAGTCTTTCTATTTTCCTACCAACTCACTTAAAAGGTAATTTGAAATTCAATTTCAAATTTTAAATTTATTTTTTAATAAAATAGATTCACTTCCATATGGGTTCACAAATTCCATATGAATTCAACTCCAACCACTCCCATGGGATTGAACTCAATATGACTCAATGCCAACAAAAAGTCCATTGCATATGAGCAAGAAAGCATGTGTACATGCATCTTCACCTTCGGTTCCCTCTGTTTCAACAATTCCACTCGTTCCTACCAAAATTCCACTAAAACGTTAAGTGCTATGTGTGACACACTAACAACAACAAAAGGAAAAAATGTCGGTAAAAAATATTATATTTGTCAAAGCTGTTAGAACTTTATTATGTGGATAGAGCACTTTAAGAAATGTACGTGTAAAGGAGGGTAATGTATCCCATTTGCTCCTAGTCCACCTTCAGATCCCATTTGCCCCTAGTCCACCTCCTTCGATACGGACGGAAGCTCCTTCTTACAAATATGCATCCCAACACCATATTATCAACTTCTGTTCCTCTAAAACTGATACTATTGTAGATCGATAAGATGTTTAGTCTCATAGATCAGTTCTAGTAAGGGAAGAGTAGTCTCACAGTTAGGCAGAGGTTGAGCAGCGGCAACAACAAGCTCAACTTCGTACATGCAAAACCCATGAAACATGCGACCAGTAAATTGAAAATTCATTTGATCAATTTAAATTTAACTTCTCTAATAATTGAACATTCAGAAAGTCTGTAAATAACATAATCACCAGAGGGTCCATTTCTGGAGAGCCACTAAAACGTTAAGTGCTATGAAACACAAGCATGTAATGCTCTTGTGACAAAAGAATGGCTAGGATCTCACTCGGCCAGTAAGTCACATCATACATGAGTTGGTCCCACTGTAACATTGGATCCTGGCCACCACAAATTTTCATGATGGACATTACTTGTGTTGCCGGCATGTTCCAATGGTTAAAGACTTGACATGATGCATCTTATAACAAAATCCTCACCAAAACAGAATGTTAAAACAAGTCAAGAGCAAACATGTGAATCCGGATCATCAAACTGTGTAAATACACAAACCATGCAAACATGAGATTTTTTTTTTTTTTTGTGTAAATTATAGCATATACCCAATGTCAGCAAAACCGATGTTTAGGGCACCTCATGTTTGGGATTCCTCATTTTTTAAATTTCTTACTTTACCCATGAATCCTTGTCCGATGCTAATGCACTTGTCGGAATACGGCGAGCTTCCATTCTCTGCTTCTTCCAACCCTCTGTCCCCACTCAGGTAAACAATATCATCTTCAATTCCATCAAAGGCATATTCAATCCGAGCCCTTTGTCCCTGATATGAGAACCGGAGCTTGAAAGCACCATAGTAAAAATTTATCCGTATTGATTTTCTTCGAATATCTACACCTCTGAAGATGTTCCAAGATGGGTCAGAAGAACACTTTCTTGCAAACTCTCGGCCCTTCTCTAACTCTGACTTCAATCTTTCTATGTCGGATCTGCGGTGATCTGTCAACGCAACATTTAAACGATCTACTTCTTTCATCCGAGGAGTCATACTTTCTAGAGTGGATTGGAGCTGCTCAAAATAATATTTGAAATGTGTTGGGCTTTAAGGATTACATCTAAAATCACTCTCTGCAACCCCCGAGCTGGCAAACCCAGAAGAATTCCAACGAGGAACTGTTAAAGCCAACATTTTTATCCTCCTCTCAAATCCTTCCAATACCAAAACCATAAAGCCCAAAATAGGAGATTTTGATAGTATTCAAGGAAGCTTTAATTGCTTCACTTTCAATTTCAATTGAAGCTCTCAAGGGAACTCCCAAGAATTTAGATAAGGACGAATGAATCTCCAAAGTGACAGAGAGGGAACAATGAGCAATTTTCATTCTTCCCTCTTTTTCCATTTGCTTCTTTTTCTGCCATTTTGGAGTATGGAAGCTATCAATGAATCACTACAAAAAATGACGCATGAATAAAGTAAGAAATATAAAAGAAAAAAAAAATGAGGTACCCCAGACATGAATTTTCAAATGTGAAGTACCTCAATTATAGTTTTCTCAAATATTGGGGTACCTCCGTTGTAATTTACCCCTTTTTTTTAGTTGCATTACCAGTCCTAGTTCATTAAAGCTCTATTTGTTTTGACATAAAATTCACTGTATAACATTTTAAATGTTGTAAAAAATTTCAATGTTTGTTTTTCAATAGTAAAATATAGTGATCTCTTGGAAAAAAAAACGTTGAAAAAAAAAATTAACATATAAAATGTTACACAGTGAATGCTAGAAATTGACTTTAAACGTTCAGTGTAAGCCATTTAAAGTGAACATTCATCATGCTAAAAAAAAATAGAGTAGGCTAACTCCTTGTCAAGTTGAGATAAGTAAAGTTAAAATAGGCGAGTTGCAGAAATGTCGAAGAGATGTTGAAACACTTACCGTTGTTGTGCAGCTCAGTAAATCTGTATTTCAAGAGGAGGCAAAGAAGGAAACTCAACAAAATCGAGACAACAATGTTGGAATATATATATGTGGGCTTAATTAATTACTAGGCCCATTGATCAGTGGGAGTCTATGTCACTAGGTTAGACCAGTTCGGTCTGGTTCGTCACAAGATAAAGAGATAGGCAATCCCTATTACAGTGTGGGACTGATTAGGGTTTGTGACGGTATTATATATACTAGGTCATGAGTCCCCGCAGCCATAGTTGTTTTCCTCTCTGCACTACCACGAACAAGTGAGAAAGACGTGGAACCTCTACAGGCTGTGGAAGACCGTGATCAAAGCTCCAACACCATTCTTGGAGATTACCGGCGGAAATCAATCTTCTACTCTTAGGTATGTCTTTATTATTATTGTTTACATTGAACATCATTGTATTCTAGATCTCTGTATGGATATTAGGGTTTAGGAAGAAACCCTGTGAACTGTAAAAAGTCTAACAATTGGTATCAGAGCCATTCCATACAGACCTAGAATCGATAGTTAATGATTGTAGAGACTGTATGAAAGATTGGACTGAAAGTGGGAGAAATTTTTCTTCCCAATTTTTCGGATAGACCTGTCTAGGTTTCGAACCTTAAAAACATTTTCGGACAGGTGAAAAATAAATCCAACCATACAGGCTTGTAGGTCTTTGAAAGACGAGCCGCGCCGGTATAAAAAGCATCGCCGGCGCTGACCTGAAGCGCCTCCACGCGCCGGTGGAAAAAGCCCGTGAAGACCACGCGCCGGTTAGGGTTAAAAAAAAAAAAAAAAAAAAGGGCGGCTGACCCGGTCATCGCCGGGTCAACGCGGCAAACCCTAACGGGTTATTCAAATCACAGACCGAGTCGAATCGGTCTGTGGGATCCGACAGGTTTTGACCCGCTCCAGTCACTAGTCCGCGAACCCGGTCACTGACCCGGTTTTCCAACCCGGTACCCCATTAAATTGACCCGCCATCTGACCCGTGCACCCGGAATTTTGACCCGGAAACCCGAAAAAAATTGCCCCGGTTGCCCATAATTTCGGACCGGGATCGGTTTGCCTTGAACCGGTGGTTGGCTCGGAAAACCAACTCTCTGGTTCAACTATGCCAGACCAAAGCGGTTCGGTTTGAAGGACTTTAAAAAAAAAAAGGAGGGTTAATATATATTCGGTCGGGTTCGACCGAACCGACCAGTTCAGAACCGAACCGGTTCCAGAGAACAAAAAAAAAAAAGGGGCTGAATCTTCTTTGTGCTCGTGTGAGCGCGTCCGACCTCCGATTGAGGTGCGGTTTTTTGCGTTGGATTCATCTCGTCGAGATCTTCAGTGTGGTATATTATTTGGCTAATTTTGGGGCCTAATAAAATGTGATTTTGGGCAGAAAGTGTCCTATGGGACTTGGTTTAATGTCATTTTACAGGATTTTCAAATTATTTGTACCATATATCTTGATGAACTATTGTGCATGTTTTCAATGAATGTTTAGCTTTATATTTGAAATATAATTGTGACATTCATGTTGTTTTAAAATCCCATTTTCGCTGCAAAGAGAGTTTGGTGATATCATGGTGGAATTCGATGGAACCCACCAAAGTGGCACACCTTATTTCATTATGATGTCTTCAAACTCAAGACTATGTATTTATCAATGCTTCAAAGTAAGGGACTGTTAACCCAAGGGTGGCATTACCAAACACAGTTATTGTGAGAGTTTGTGAGTATCATGTTGGGATCTGGTGGAACCCACCAAAGTGGTAAACCTTGTCTCTTCAGGATGCTCTCAAATTCAAGGAGAGCATTTATGAATACATCAAGAATTTCACATCTGCAAGAGCAGCTAGACCGGAAGTGTTAACCCAAAGGTGGCACTACCAAGCCTTTTAAATGTATGTACATGCACATAAGTAGAAGGATTTTGACTTCAAGGGTCTCATTAACCCAAAGGTGGTGGGATTTTTGAATCACTATTCTTTCGCGGTCCTACCGCGGATACCGAGGGAGACCCTTTGCATGTTTATCCCAAAGGAGAATGTGTAGTTGGTCAACTCGGAAAATGAAATTTACTTGCATATGTATTTTGACATTGCTTTGGTGCAAGAAAATTGTATGTATGAATTTCTATTAATTATCTATTATTGCATAAACACAGGGGAAATCAAGTGCATATTTGTCCCAAAGGATGAATTTGTATTTTGGTTGACTCCCGAAAAAGGGTTATTTGCTTGTATTTTGTGAAAATATTAGCACAGTTGGTTTGTGAGTGTGGGTGATTGTTTTATTTACTCACTCTGCACAATAATTATGCATTATCTTTTAATCTCGGGATGTCTATTAATGCAAGCGGTTTGGTTAGTATTCCCGTTCTTCCTGGAACCAATTACAAACAATGGATTAAGGATATAGAAATATCTTTAGGTATGCTAGACCTTGATATGGGTATCATGGAGGATAAGCCTGCTGAACTCACATATTCTAGTACCCCAGAAGAAAAACAATACATGGAGAAATGGAAAAACGCCAACAAGAAATGTTTGCTAATGATTAGGCGATTTGTCCCTGACTCTATATTAGATGGAATTGAGGGAAAGGAAATAGCCAAAAGTTTACTAAAAGGCATTAAAGCAAGATATGAGAGAAAGCGAGAAAGCTCGGATGGGCACCCTAATGGCAAAACTATCTACCACTATTTATGATGGAAAAGGTAATGTTACGGATCACCTTGTAGGACTTGTTTGGTATAGCTGAAAAACTCGAGAGAAATAGGACATGTTGTTGATAAGGATCATTTGGTATACTTGGCAATGAAATCTTTACCTAATGAATACAAGCATATTAAAGTAGCATATAGAACTTCTAGAACAAAGTGGACTCCGGATGAATTGATTGCTGCTTGTACGAAGATGAAGAAAGTGACAAAAAGGGAACTATCGAATCCATTAATGCGTCGTTCTACAAGAACAACTCGACAAGGGCACTAGACAACAAGGATTTGGACCTCACAAAAGAGGAAAATATTTTTCCGATAAAGCAAACAAACCCTACAACAAGGAAAAAGATGATAAAGAGCAAACATGAAGAAAAAGACCCGAGCGACATCAAATGTTTTTGGTGTCAAAAGAGAGGACATATGAAAAGGGATTGCAAGAGCGAAAGCGTTGGTTGGAGAAGAAAAAGGATTCTGAAAAGTCTAAGGAAGATGATGCACAAAAAGAATGAAAGATTCATCTTCATGAAATATAAGTCTAGTTAGGAGTCAGATACATTGATAGTTAGAAGTTATTTGAATTCAATTTGATATTTTCAATCTTCAGTTTTTTGTTTTCTCTAAAAAGGAGAGTTTTGTTTCCAGTTTAAGTATTAATAAGACATGATTCTATTCAATTTTATTTTAATAAGATTTTATTTTATCTTAAGGCGTCTTTATGCAATAAATATTTTTGTGTGTTAAAATCTGAATTTATAATAGTGATTGAATATTTGGGTGATTTTAAGATCTTCAAAGACAAATGATGATTCACTAATAGAAGCCTTTAGTGACTTATGAATGATACGGTAGTCACGAATTATTTTGATGTGCTTAATCAGTGGGAGTTTTATTCATATCTGGTGCTATGATTGTTTGTATTGTTGGTGATCTGATTCATGATTCAGGCTGTGTTTAGTTAAAGATAAAATAGGCAGTATTTAGCCGGACACCAGGCAATATTTAACCAAAGATCAACAAGGCAGTATTCAGCCAAATATAAAAGATCAACAAGGCGATTCAGCCAAATATAAAAGGTCAAACAAGGCGGTATTCAGTCAAATGAAAAAGGCGGTATTCAGCCAAAGATTAAGGGCGGTATTCAGCCAAATAAACTATGACGGTGTGTCAAAGTGAGATATTAATCCAAGTTAAAGGCGGTTTGCCATGAAAGGATAATATCAAGTATAAAAGTTTAAGGTAACTCGATCGAAGGTAATTCGATCAAAGAGGACTCATTATCTCACGGCGATTCATCTTTGTTAAGTAGGTTTTTGTATGTGGCTGATGGAAGGTAATACACCATTTGTGTTGGAGTATTTTCTTGTTGCTTTCGACATTGGCAGGCTCAATAGCTGGATCAAAGTAGATGACGATTTATTGAGTGAATGGATTCCATGACCACACTGTTCAATGGTGGCATTGTAATTAATCTAGCCCAAGTGGGAGAATGTTGGAATATATATATGTGGGCTTAATTAATTACTAGGCCCATTGATCAGTGGGAGTCTATGTCACTAGGTTAGACCAGTTCGGTCTGGTTCGTCACAAGATAAAGAGATAGGCAATCCCTATTACAGTGTGGGACTGATTAGGGTTTGTGACAGTATTATATATACTAGGTCATGAGTCCCTGCAGCCATAGTTGTTTTCCTCTCTCTGTACCCACGAACAGTGAGAAAGACGTGGAACCTCTACAGGCTGTGGAAGACCGTGATCAAAGCTCCAACACCATTCTTGGAGATTACCGGCGGAAATCAATCTTCTACTCTCAGGTATGTCTTTATTATTATTGTTTACATTGAACATCATTGTATTCTAGATCTCTGTATGGATATTAGGGTTTAGGAAGAAACCCTGTGAACTGTAAAAAGTCTAACAAACAATGCCTATAAAACGCAGCAAATTGCCAGACTAAATGCTTTATGCAGCATTCAGTAGCAAGAAAGTGGTGAAAATTTAACTAAAATTGTTTTATTGCAGAAGCATCTTGACAAAATACAAGAAAGGCTTCTCAAAATTATAGTTGCTCTTAGCAGAGATCTCATAGTACTGAAGATTATTCTTTTGATGGTATGTGATATGCTTTGGCTTCGTCTACCTGCTCTTGACATCAACCTTGTTTCCACACAGAATAATCAGAATATGCTTACACACTGATATCCAAACATGAAAATATATCAGATTTGAAAGATATAACCAAGATCATAAAAGGAACAAGATTAAACAGCTAAATAGCCTTTCAGTATGTATATTTTTGCATATCGGCAAAGATCCCTATGCCATGTAGGAACTGTCTTATAAGTCAACGAAGTAATAACATCAAACATGAATATCACACATTGTCTACCGATACTGTTGTAACAAAACCATACAATCACAAGCACTAAACCAGAAACCAAAAAAGAGAAAGAGAGTTAAAGAATTGAGAAGAAGAAGAAGAAGAAGAGGGCAGATCACAGAGAGCAGTAAGGAGCTACTATCAAGATCAATAAAGTCCTCTCCCCTATGTCACTTTGTATTTATAGCCAAAAAGAGATTCATTACATTAGGAAAGTCTCCATAAACAAGGAGAAGAAAATAAGAAACAAAATAAACTCAAATATGGAAAGAGAACAAAGCAAATAAAAGGAAACAAGAGAAGGAGTCGGCAGCTAGTGTCGTTGGCGCTAATTACCGCCAGTGACACTGGCTGGTTGCAGTAATGGGCATAGTCCTTGTGAGCCTATAACGTTAACAACCTCCCTCAAGCTTGGAGTATACAGATCACCTAATCTATGCTTGTAATAGTTTATCCAATACGCTAGTCTAAACAGAGGCTTCGTAAGAATATCAGCAAGTTGATTCGAAGAAGAAACAGATGGAATAGCAATTATCTTCTTCATGACTGCATCTCGAACAAAATGACAATCAACCTCTATGTGTTTGGTACACTCATGGAAGACTAGATTACTAGCAATATAAATAGCAGCTTGATTGCCACACATCAATGACATAGGTCTAGAGATAAGAAATCCAAGTTCTTGTAGAGGAGTTTTCAACCATAACAACTCAGCAGTAGTATGTGCCATAGCACGATATTTAGCTTCAGCACTGGACTTGGATATAGTAGTTTATTTTTTACTCGGCTAAGTAACTAGATTACCTTCAACAAAAGTACAGTATCTAGTGGTGGAACGTCTATCACCATCAGCTCCTGCCTAATCAAAATCAGAATAACCAACAAAGTCAAGATGCCAATGCCGATGATAAATAAGCCTAGTTCCAAGAGATTTCTTGAGGTACCGTAATATGTGACAGGCTGTCTCCCAATGAGTAACTTTAGGTGCATGCATAAACTGACTAGCAACCCCAACAGGAAAAGAAATATCAGGCCGAGTTACAATTAGATAAATCAATTTCCCAATCAAGTGTCTGTATTGATGAATATCAGAATATTTAGGACTATTACAAGTTTCAAGTTTTTGATGTGGATCCATTGGTGTATCAACTGGTTTAGCTTCAAGAACTCCGGACTCAAAAAGTAAATCAAGCACGTACTTTGAGACAAACTAATGCTTTTACTATTGCGAACCACTTCAATCCCCAAGAAGTAATGAAGAAGACCTAAGTCTTTCATTTGAAAATGAGTATTCAGATAAGATTTAATTTTAGCAATACCAGTCTTATCATTCCCTATAATAATAATATCATCGACATACACAGCAATAATGGTGACATGAGAGGAATGACATCTCACAAAAATAGAATGATCAGAGTAACATGTAAAAAAGCCAAAATCTGTAATAACAGTACTGAACTTATAAAACCATGCACGAAGAGATTGTTTTAGTCCATAAATAGCCTTAAGCAATTTGCACACCTTAGTAAAGTTTCCTCCCTAAGCAACATACCCTAGAGGTTGGTCCATGTAGACTTTCTAGTGTAGGTTACCATACAAGAAGGCATTCTTAACTTCCATCTGATAAAGAGGTCAATCAAGATTCACAGCCAAAGAAATAAGAACACGATCAGAGTTGAAACGAGCAATAAGAGAGAACGTCTTAAAATAATCCACCCCATAGGTCTGAGTGAATCCTTTGGCAACCAGGCGAGCCTTTAGTTTGGCAACCAGGCGAGCCTTTAGTCTATCAACAGTACCATCAGAATTATGTTTGACAGTATAAACCCATATGCAATGAACCACTGAATGACCTTGTGGTAAATCAACTAGAGTCCATGTTTGGCGGGCTACTAAGGCATCCATCTCAGCATCCATAGCTGCCTTCCATCCTGGATGGGACAAGGCTTGGGAAAGGAAAGTAGGAACAATAGTAGTAGATAACGAGTGAACCAAATTTTGACAACAATGAGGGAGATGAGCTATGGAAACAAAATTCTCAACAGGAAAATTACTTTTATGAGTATGAGTACCTTTACATAGAGCAATAGGGAGATCAGAAGAGACCTCAGGATTAGGAGTAGTAGTTGGTGGAGTAGCTGGTGCAGTAGTAGTTAGAGCCACTGGTTGACATCGTATATAGACCTACAGGGAAGGTAGAGGGTCAGATGGTAAAGTGTGGTCAGTTTGTGGTTCAGGATCATTAGGTGTGATGGTAGGCACTAAAGGGATCAGCAGTTCAGATGGAGGTTAGGGGTGCAAGTTTTACCCTGATAAGCCGAACCTGCCAAACCTGTCCTGAACCCTAGCAGGGTTGAACCTGGCCTGAACACTAGTAGGGCTAGGTTAGGGCCCAAAATTTGATCAACCCTGGCAGGGTTGGGTTGGGTTAGGGTTGACCCCCTAGGTTGAACCTGGCCCGGCCCCACCCTATATATATATATATATATATATATATATATATATATATATATATATATATATATATATATATATATATATATATATATATATATATATATATATATATATATATATGTTGTATGTTTCAGGGCCAATCAAGGTACCCAAGATTGGTTTTAGAGAAGGACCTCCCCTAGATGACGCTAATAAGGGTTGGAACTAAGTTCGGGCCAAAACAAAGTCTGAAGCAACAGCCTTGTTCTACATTCCATCACTTTAAAGCTTGAAAGAAGGCTCTGATTCTACTCCCATAGTGATTGAAAAGAGTGGTCCTCCTAATCTATTACGGTCATCTAATTACGCAATTTCACATGATCTGGCCAAAGATATAGCTTGTTCCGGGGCAAAGTCGGATGATACAAAAGAAAGGACGGAACATGTCGGTTCCACAATTTGATCACAAAGAGTAAATTGAGAATGTTTCCCGCACGACCTAAGCATGCGTGTGCTAATGAGGCGGTAAAATAAGAGAATGTGTTCTGCTTTCCTTCTTGTCCTTCCCTCTCTCTTCTTGTCCTCTGACAAAACTAGTTGTCAAAGTTGCAGGTTGGAAAACACTGTATATATCCATTCCAGAGAAAACAAACCGAGAGAGGTACACAAGAGAAGAATACAAACACTTACCAACCAAGAAGAAGATGCAGGCACTCGTTTCTGGTTGAACTAGTCCTTTCCTTTCCTTGGGACCCACTCCCCTTGTTCAAGCAAGCGATCCTGCCCTACTTCCTTCCTTATTCCCTACCTCCTGAGAGCTTCTTTCCTTATTGTGAATCACTCCTTGCCGTTTCTACCCTCCTTTCAACAACTCTCTATTCAAATCTTTTTCATCTATTTCATAGTTATAAGCTCTATTAACGCTCACCTTCACCCCAAGGTGAGGTAGCGCTTGCCATAGTTGCTTGCAAGGTCGAGCCAGCCCATATATAGTCTTTCAGTCTCTCTCTAATAAACAAGACGACTAGGGGCTGGATTAGAAGATTAGTATATTCATTCCCTGGTTACTCTATTTCCAAAGCCCTGCATGAGCAAGCCAAGCTACTCACCAAGACTGCCCAAGCGACTCATGCCAAGTAGCTAACTTCAAGACAACTAAGGGAATTGAGCTAGAACTAATGGAGGGAATCGAGCTAGAACTAATGGATTAGAGGATTACTAGTATACCTATTTACCTAGTTGCTTTCATACCACTCCGTGGGGTACCATCCGTCTAGTCCAAATACTACCAATTAGAACTAAGAAAGAAGGACAGTCAATTAAGTAAATCTGGGCGCCCGGTATTGGACTTAGGCCGATGGATTTTTTTATAATCATGCAAGGTGTATAGGAATGGAGACAACCCCCAATTTCGGCATTGAAAGTCCTAGGAAACTTGTCTGATCACCAACTCAGAGTCGCCAATGATTTCGACCGTTGATATTCGAAGTTCCAACAAGATTTCTTCGATAGGGTTGATGTAGATGTCCTGCTTTCTTTCGTCTGAGGCAAGTGCAGATTAAAGAGCGAGGTAGGCTAGGCAAGGCACTGTAGCATCCCCTGTAGGCCAATCTCTCATGGTCAGGTTCGTCTCTAGGTGAAAGGGAAGGAAGGAAGTACTGAGACAGCCAAGCCAGCCAAAGACAATTTGTTGTCTGTTTTCGGGCCAATTAAGGTCAATCCAACCCTGAATCAAGGTTAATCAAGGTTAACATGGCCCAACCCGGCCCTTTCAAGGTCAATCAGGGTAGGTTAGGGTTAGGCCCAACCCTACCAGGGTCAGGGTTAGGGTTGTACATTTTCTGACCCTGGCAGGATCGGGTTGGGTTATGGTTAAGTTTAAATAGTCAGGGTTAGAGTTAGGGTTTTAAAAAACCCAGCCCAACTCAGCCCTGTTGCAGCCCCAATGGAGGTAAAGGGGGTGGCACCGAAACTTGATAGTATGGTTTGTATTCAAAGAAGGTAACATCAAGACTGACATAGTGACGTTTGGTAGTAGGATCGAAACACCTATACCCCTTCTGAGTACGGGATTAACCAAGAAAGATATACTTTAGAGAACGTTGGAAAAGTTTTTCCAATTTAGGATCATAATGTGAACAAAGCATGTACTACCAAAGACATTAGGATGAACAAAAAATAAAAGAGTGTTAGGATAAAGAAGACGAAATGAGATTTTGTCATGTAAAACAAAAGAAGGCATATGATTTATGAGAAAACAGGCTGTTAAACAGCATCACACCAATAAAACTGAGGGACATTCACATGAAACTTAGGGATCTGAAAATATCTAGAAGAAGCCTATTGTCGCACCCCAATTCTGGACTAACCAAAATAGTGTGATGAACCGTCAATAAACCAACGGTTCAACCAGAATCTCCGTTAGGTAGTACCACCATATCAACCACACACACCTTCTACAGTAATAATCAGAGATAATAGACAAATAAGCGAAAGTTTTTGTATTTAATGAACTGAGTATCTAACAGTGCTAAATAAATAGTTAATCCAATTATCTCCAAGTAACTTAAGACATAAAATAAAATAATCAATTACATTTCTGTTAATCAAAATATAAATAAACTAATCAAAGACACATTGATTGCACTCGCATGAAGAATCATGCGCATTAGCCGCCATGTATCCATACGTCGGCGCATTCACATAATCTTCAACAGTAGGACCTGCATCATCAACTAAAAATATTCGACGTCGAAAGAGTAACACACATCACGGCTCAGTGAGCAAACAAAACAATGCAACAAACATATGCATGCATTCAATTCATATCTTTGGTCTGGTTTTTAAGTTTGCAAAATACTATAGAAAGGATTGGAAGCCACCACACCTCTATACACGAGTGTGTGAATCCGCCCAATTGATCAAACACCATTGTCATCCCACATGCACCCACCATGGAATAGAGATAGAGCTAAAGTGTCCAGATCAAACATTGCCAACACTTTCCCTAATGCCCTACCCATATCAACACATAAGCCCCTATTGGCGAGGCCTTGCAAACTGGGCTCGCAACTAACCAATCCTAAATGTCAGCCAGTGTATCCAAAGCCTCACCCCATCATCCCTCAATACGTCCATAGAGATAGAGCTAAGGCTCCCCAACAAAGTCAGAGACCACACGGTCTGAAACCACCTCCCCTGACGCCCTACGACGTTATAGTTCTGTTAAGGTAATGGCGATATGACGATGTCTGTGGACAAGTATTGAGTAGAGATAGTGTCACACCCCAATTCTGCACCAACCAGAATGGTGTGATGAACCATTTATGATCCAACAGTTCAACCAAGATCCCAAATAGACTGTGTCCTTTTTGCTTAAACCATACACATCTACAACCATAATCAGAATAAATAAACAATAGTGGAAGTCTTTAATCTTAATGAACTGAGTATCTAACAATGATATCATAAATAAAGTATCCAATTATCTCAAATAACTGAAGACATAAAATAAAATAATTTAATCAATTACATATTCTGAATAATCCAACAAATAAATCTAATCAAAGACGCATGAGTTGCATTCGCACGACGAATCATGCGACTCCATCATAACTTCTGCATCCATCGTCGCAACATGCCCGTACATTGGAGCATTCACATAATCTTCTATAGTAGGACCTGCATCATCAACTAAAATATTCGACGTCGAAAGGGTGAGCACACATTATGGCTCAGTGAGCAAACAAAACATTGCAACAAACATATGCATGCATTCAATTCATATCTTTGGTCTCGTTTATAAGTTTACAATGTGCAATAGAAAGGATAGGTGGCCGCCGCACCTCTATACACGAGTGTGTGAAGCCACCCAATGGATCAAACACCATTGTCGTCCCATATGCACCCATCATGGAATAGAGATAGAGCTAAAGTGCCCGGATCAAACACCGCATGACACTTTCCCTGATGCCCTACCCATACCAACACGTAAGCCCCTATTGACGAGGGCTTACAAACTGGGCTCGCAACTAATCAATCCTAATGTCAAATAGTGTATCCAAGGCACCACCTCAACATCCCTCAATACGTCCATAGAGATAGAGTTAAGGCCCCCCGACAGAGTTAGAGACTACACGGTCTGAGATCACCACCCCTGATGCCCTACGACGTAATAGTTCTGCTAAGGTAATGGCGATACGACGATGTCAGTGGACAAGACTTGAATAGAGATAGAGCTAGAGTCTGGTGACCAGGATGAACTACAGTGTCACGTCCTCCCCTTGATGCTCCACTGGCATCAAGCACACTAACCACATACATTCACATGTATATTCCTAGCATCATCATCATCATCATGTTATAAATAAACTGAGTTAAATATGCATGAACAGTAATAACAGGAATATTGGATGACATGTGAAATGCACAATACACGCATACAAGCATAGAATCATTTATGGCATTGGACTCAATAAATAAAAATAGTTTATTATTAGCCAATTAATTTAGGTCTTGTTCCCTCACCTTTGGTTGATAGTAAATCCTTGTTCAAACTTTTTAAATCTCTTTTAAACCACTTAAAAATCTAACAAATTTATAGATTTTAAATTAGAATTAATTCTCATGAATTTAAACTAATAGAAACTGAGGGGTCGCAGGTGTGGCAGCACCTGTGGTCTCAATTTCTGCGACCACATGGCGTGTGGTCGTAGGGTGTGGTCGCATATCCTGCGACCACACATGCGACCACACCCTCCCTGAAAACTTCCCGAGGGCATCTGGTCGGATATGTGTGTCTCATATGGTCACACATCATGCGACCACACGTGCGACCACATGTGTGATAATCGGCTTTTTCATCCTCAACTCCATTCCTTCATGTTTGGATCCCTTGGCTTATCATCATGGTCCTTCCTATGATTGTTCTATGGCTCAGAACTATTATCTTATACATAATCCATTGTCCACATAATTTTCTCCCATGGATTCTCTTGGAATTTATCCATGGATTGATGATTTGAGTTTCACCTAAATCCTATCTCTTTCATGAACTATTCTAGGCTCTCAATTTAACATGGAAAATATTTTCATACCTTAAGCTTGTTGAAGATTCAGAGTTTTCTCTGAATTTTCTTCCTCCTTAGTCTTCCTCTTCAATTCTCCTTCTCTTTCTCTCACTTTTAGTTTGAGTTCTAAAAGGGTGAAAGAGGCTAAGGGACGTCCTATTTATAGAGGAAAACCCTCCATAATAAGCCCTACTGAGTTTAGAAAAGAACCCCCTTCGAATTAAGAAGGTTTCCTAAACTCGGTTCTGTCTGGAATCCGTGTGGTCGGAGGTGGGGTTACAGAACCCGTCGACCACACCCTCTAAAACATGCGACCACACAACCTAAATTCCTGTGGTTGCATTATTTTGAGGTGTGGTCGATCACACCTGTTTAGGTATGCGACCACATGCTCGTAATTGACTATTTTTGGGTTAATTTTCATACCTGGTCTTGTGGTTTCTTCATACACTTGGTCCACTTGGCCCGACCATGATAGGAATACCTGATACAAGGTGGTAAGACCGGTTAGTTCGATACGGGTCTCATAGATAGAGCTAGAGTCTGGTGACCAGGTCAGAGACCACAATGCCACGTCCTCCCCCTGATGCTCCCCTCGCATCCAACATACTAACCACACGAACATAGTCACATGCCTATTCCTAGCATCACCAATCAACATGGTAGCAAATAGACAAAAGTAAATATGCATGAGTAGCAATAACAGTAATATTAGATGACATGTGAGATGCACATTACAAGCGTACAAGCATATAATCAATCATGGCATTTGACTCAATAAAATAACAGTTTATTATTATCTAATTAGTTTAGAGCTTATTCCCTCACCTGTTAGTAAAACTTAATCTCCTTCCAAGCCTTGTAATTCTCTTTTAATCAATTTAATGACCTAAAAGTTGTATAAATTTATGTTAGGATTCATGTGTAATGTGTTACAGTAGTCGAAAATTAAAATAGATCACTGATAGGTGTCTGATAGGCCCTATGGTCACATGCTATGTCGACCTTACTACGTAAGGTCAATACCCTCCGAACGCACTATATGCGACCATACCCTGCGACCATATGATTTCTGAATTCTTCCCAAATGTCTATGGTCGATACTTGATCATGCTATGGTCAACCGTAGCTGCGACCTTACAATTTCTTGTCACAAACTACATTCAATCCGAGATCTTCTTGGGTCAACTCCTCGGTTTTTCTCTTGGGTTCATACTAAAGTTATCCTATGATCATCATTAGTAGTCTCTCATCAACCATTATCACCAAACTCATCCTTCATGATTATCCTTGGGATTTACTCAAGGAATCACATCGATTATAATAGGTTCACATCTCCAATCCTCCATAGAAACCTTATTCCATAGAATTTTCATCTTCAAATATTAGGTTCATACCTTTGCCTACGGTAGAGAATTAAAATCTTCTCAGCAACACCTTCTCCTTAGCCTTCTCTCCTTCTCCTTCTCTTCCTTCTCTTCTTCTAGGGTTTATTAATGTTCAAAAGAGTGAAAAAGGTTGAGGGACGTTCTTTATATAGAGAAAAACTCTCTATATAGAGTTCTCTAATAATAGGAAAGAGACCCTCCTCAAATTAAGAAAGTTTCCAAACTCGGAGTCTAATTTGGGGTCTTACGGTGGGACATACAGTCGCAGAACCCATCGATCATAGGGTCAAAAACATTAATTGTAGGGTCATTAGTCTGTGATCTTTATTCCTTACCATATGGTCGACCATACCTACCCAGGTATTCAACCAAACGCATAGTTCTTAGAGTGTTGAGTCAATTTTTCATACCTGGTTTGTGATCCTACTTCACACGGTCGGTCCACTTGGTCCAGCAATGATGGAAAGACCTAGCACAACACAATTAAACCTGGTTAGTGGAGTGCGGGTCTTACACCTATTTTTATGTATAGCAACCCCATTTTGTTGAGGGGTATAGGCACAACTGGTATGATGTATTATACCATTAGCAAAATAAAAATCAGACACAGAATTTTAAACATATTCAAGAGCATTATCTGTTTGTAACACTTTAATTGGAACTCCAAACTAAGTAAGAATCTCCTTATAAAACATTTTAAAAATAGAAAGAAACTCAGAACGGTCTTTTATTAAATAAAGTCAGGTAATCCTGGAAAAATCATCCACGAAGATTACAAAATAAGGGAAACCTAATCTACTGGGTATACGATAAAGACCCCAAATATAAGAATATACTAATGAAAAGGGAGTAGAATTCTTATGACTAAAATTAAAAGGGAAAGAGGAACGATGATGCTTTCCTAACTCACACGCCTCACATTGTAGTATAGTGAGAGGATTTTAACTAGGAATAAGAACCTTCATCTTAGACAAAAATAAATAACTAAGCCGTTGGTGCCACTAAAAAAGGGTAGTAGTAGTAGTTGTAGTTGCAGCAACAGATAAACGTTCAATGGGCTCCAAGTAGTACAGACCAGCATGCTCGCATCCTCCACCAATCATCTCCTTGGTCCTGAGATCATGAAAGGTACAATAGGAGGGGTAAAAGGTAGCAACACAATTAAGAGATTTAGTTAGTTGACTGATAGATAAAAGATTAAGAGAAAAATTAGGTAAATGTAGGACTAAAGATAAAGACAAAGACTGGTTAAAGGAGACACGACCATGCTGAGAGGCAGTAGTAGAAAACCCATCAGCAAGGTAAATGGTAACAGGTTTATTGGTTTCATGAAGAGAGGAAAAAACAGAAGACTCACCCATCATGTGACAGGTGGCTCCTGAATCAATGATCCAAGGATGAGGAGATGTGTATGAAAGGAGGGTAGATGTACCTATATGAGCTAAAGAAGCAGTAAAAGAAGGACCACTAGTCTCAAGGTTTTAAACCCATCGAAGAAGGGCCTCATACTAATCATAAGATGGAGTAGGTGTAGATGGTGGAACCAAGGCAACCGAGGATGCATCATCAATGGTAACAATATTCACCAAATTATCTGCCCATTCAGGGCGGTTAAATTTATTCCAATAGGTATCAATAGTATGGTTGGGTTTGTTGCAATGAGTACAGAAGCGGGCAGACTTATCAACTTGAGAACGGCCAAAACCATGACCACTGCCACGACCCCTAGAGGAGGTACCCCGACCACGGCAAGCAAACAAAGCAATTGTATATTTTGGAGAAGTGTTAGTCTGGGGAACCAAATGTTGGAGACGAACGAACATCTCACTTAAGGTAGGTATGGAAGCACCGGCAAAGAGCTGACTCTTCACAACTTGATACTCAGGAGAAAGGCCAGCCAGAAACTTGGCAACATAAAATTTAGATTATTGGGTCTTTAGTTTATTGATATCAGTGGCAAGGGGCTGCACAGTCTGGATCTCTTCAATAAGGCCTTTGAAGTTTCCATAATAATCAGTCAAAGATTTGTCACCAATAGAATAAGTAAACATCCTCTCATAGAGATCATAAATCTTAGAAACATTCTTATCTTGACCATAGGTCTCTTTTAAATCAGTCCAGATGGCCTTAGTGGTATCATGAAACATCACTGTAAGTAAGATAGAAAACTCAATAATATTCCATAACCAAGTTTGAACCATGAAATTATCACGAAGCCATGTATTATAAATCTTTACAGATTCTGGATCCTTAGGATCATGGGTAGGTGCATCATCGAACAACAAGGGCAGTTTCACCTTAGAGAGAATGTAGGCTTTACTAGCCCGAGCCCATAAAAGGTAATTGAACACCCCTTTCAATTTTACAGAGATGATCTGAACCTCCGAAGGCTTATAATCAGTCATCATAAAGAGTAATAACTAGTAAATAACATAATCAAGCAACGTAAAACAAATTGTTCTTCTTTCAGCCAATTCCGCCAACCGAGAGGCCAAGGAGGTAAGGCTCAAAAGGGATGGCAATAGGAAGATAGGTATTAAAAAAAAATTAATTAATGCTTACCACATAGACAGTAAGAAGATGATCAAGATGTTATCAATCACACATAGAAAGCATAGTAGTAAGTACAACAGATCTTGATTATCTAGTAGCACCAAAGAAAATCAGTACATAGTTAAAGCAAAAATATCAAAGGCCTATTAAACCAAGTTTTGATGATAACCAAGATCTAATGCTCTGATACCATGTAACAAAACCACACAATCATAAGCACTAAACTAGAAAACCAAAAAAGAGAAAGAGAGTTGAAGAATTGAAAAGAAGAAGAAAACAACAGATCATAGAGAACAACAAGGAGCTGCAGTTGAGATCAATAGAGTCCTCTCCTCTATGTCACTTTGTATTTATAGCCAAAAAATAGATTCATTACATTAGGAAAGTCTCCATAAGCAAGGAGAAGAAAATAAGAAACAAAATAAACTCAAATATGAAAAGAGAATAAAACAAATAAAAGGAAACAAGAGAATGAGCCAGTAGCTAGTGTCACTGGCGCTAATTACCACTAGCAACACTAGCTGGTTGCGATAATAGGCCTAGTCCTTATGAGCCTATAACGTTAATAATTGCAAATAGCATATATATATATATATATATATATATATATATATATATATATATATATATATATATATATATATATATATAAGTTGAATTGAAAATAATAATTCAACAGTTCAGCTTTCACCATAAGTATAATCATTCTCTAGGGAAATTTAGTACCAAAGATCCAGAATGCAATCATTTGGGAAGTTGTCAAAATAAGTGATGCAAAAGTTAAGATTTACAATGAAATTACACCCTTAACCTTCGCATCAATTGGTATCAGAGCCAAAGGTAATCCTTATTCCTCTCTCTTGAACATAGACCTTTATCAACAAGTTTTTGAGGAAATACACCAAATAAATAAGTGCCTTACTTGGATGCAGTGACGTTTGTGTATCCTAGAATCGCTCATAGTAAAGAACCACATGTTGCATCAAAGGTGTTAGACTTTGTGTTTCCATTGTTGGCAACTTGACTAATGTGACAGTGTTAATGAGCATTCAGTCAAGGAAATGAAGAGAGAGAGTGCCAGTGCAGTGGCAAAGATAAAGAAACTTCGCATGTATGGAGCAACCTCGCATGTGTGTTTTACAATGTTCTACATCCCTTATAGTATGTTTCAGATGACTTGGAGTGAATTAAATGGGATTCTACACTGAATTTGATGAGAAAGATTTTTTATGGACCCCACTGGTGTCTCACTGGTAATGTGATAGTGTTTTTATTGGTTTGGCAATGTTTCTGAAGCTTTTCTGATGATGTGGTAGTTCACTGATGATGTGGCACATTTTCTGATATGAAAGGAGGAGAGAGACTGTAGAGAGAAAAAGAAGAGAGAGACTATAGAGAGGGAAAGAGGAGAGAGAAAGTACCGGTGGGACCCACTATGTCAAGTTGGCATGCCACCATGGCATCCAGCCTGGCCTAGGGCCGCGGCACCACAGTGGCAGTCCACCCTATAGCCGAGGCCAGCACCATGGCATGCCACAGCCGCAAGCTAGGCAGCAGCCATGGCACAACATGGCATGCTCACAAGCAGCAGTTGTAAGACCCGCACTCCATGAACCCAATCTAAACCTTTCATTCATGTCGTAACAGGTCTTCCAATCATCACCGGGCCAGACGAGACGAGCGGATGACAATCAGGTACAAAAATGGACCTCAAAGTATGAAATATTTCATACCGGTCGATGGTACCGGTCGATCGGTATGGCCAGCGTAGTAGACCACTTAGATCCAAAAATGGATCTCTGCAGGTCCCACTTTCTAAATTCTGAACCGAAGGACTTTTCTAATGTTAGGAGGCTTCCTAAACTCAACCCTAGCCTATATAAGGACTCATAAACCTCCTAAAATCTCTTTCATTGATCCTCACAAGCCCTAGAGAGGAGAAAGAGATTGAAGAAGGAGAAGAAGCTAGGAAGGAGAGGGAAGAGCTGCCATTGTCGTTGGACGAAGAACACGTTACCGTGAACCAACAGTAAGTGCTTAAACCTTCCTCTACTTTAATCGTTCTAGAATGGTTAGTCATGATTAGATCAATACCATGTAAGGCGAACTGTTGATCTAAATCTGAATTTGCCGTCAAACCCTAATCCAGTCGGTAAACCCTAGATTCAAGTTCTAGGTTGAAGATCATCGAAACTAGGACTTGAATGGAGTTGGAAATAACTCTAACTCATTACTTAGACCTAGAATGTATTGGAGAAACCCTAGAATCTATAGGGGATGACCGACGGAAGGCGAGAACCGGGTGTATGGTCTTCCAGAGACATACTGGTCGACCATACTGGTCGCACCCTATGCGATCGGACCTGCGACCGGTATCTCTCGGAGGCTGGTCTCTGGGGACCAATCGACCATACCGGTCGCATCTTTCCCCACAGTGCCGCTACCGGTATCTGCGACCGGTACCTGCGACCGGTCTACACTGTGAGGAGTGTTTTTTATCTTGTTGGTTTTTCGACCAATGTAAACCCTAAGAAAACTATTCTAACTCTACCCTAACATCGTGTAGGACTTTGTGATAGCAAATTTGGATTATGTGACGCGGAGCAAGCTATCAATCAAGCGTCAGGTAAGGGAATCGGACCTAAATCCTAATAATTTAATAACAGTAAAATGTTATTAATAACTATGATTCTATGGACTGATGTTTGTGCATACTCGCATGTCATCCTTTACTTTCGGTTATTATTATTGTTCATGCATACTCGATATGTTAGGATGTGACTGTTAGGCATGTTATTGTTTTCGTTGGTGTGTGGAATGGGAAGGGCCGGGGGTCTGGGATCATTCCTCACACTAACACCTTTTCTTATCATTCTGTCTTAGCATGCTTGGTGCGGGTAGGGTATCAGGGGGAGGAAGTAGCATTGTGGTCTCCGGCCTGACTACTAGACTCTAGCTCTATCTCTATGCCGTAGGGAGCTGTGCTAGGATAGGGCCTACTATGATGACATATAGGATTGGTTAGTTGCGAACCCAGTTTGCAAGCCCTCGCCAATAGGGGCTTACGTGTTGGTATGGGTAGGGTATCAGGGAAAGTATTGGCGGTGTTTGATTCGGACGCTTTAGCTCTATCTCTATTCCATGGTGGGTGCATGTGGGACGACAGTGGTGTTTGATCCATTGGGCGGCTTCACACACTCGTTATAAAGGTGCGGTGGCCGCCAATCCTTATAGCACATTGCAAACTTAAAACCAGACCATGATGTGAATGTTACTCATGCATATGTTGTTGCATTGTCTGATTGTCTTACTGAGCTAAGTTGTGAGCTCACCCTTGTATATATACATGTTTTTAGATGTTGATGCAGGTTATATTGTGGAGGACTACATGGATGCTCCGACGTATGGAGGTGTTGCTGCTTTAGAAGTGCAAGCAGGAGAGGACGAGAATGACGCTTCATGCGAGTGCCCTTTCAACATATACCTCTAGGATGTTGGTTTTGTTTCTTTATTTATTTTCAGTTAGATTTTTAATTGAAATGTAAGGATAATTATTTATGTTTTGGTATTTTGAATAATTAGATAATTTATTTATCAATAGAAGTACTCAGTTCATTTAATTTAAGACTTTCGCTGTATTTTATTATATTCTGATTATGGTTATGTGCAATGGTTTGTATGAGTGGACACGGTCTTATTGAGATCCTAGTGTGAACCGTTGGTTCAGTGACGGTTCACTCACACTTCTGGTTCAGCCAGAATTGGGGTGTGACAACTTGGTATCAGAGTTCATAGGCTCTGTCCAACAGACCATACATGCACTTGACTGAGTCAATGAACTGAGATAGGAAGAATTTAAAAATCTTAATAAAAACACACCCTAAGCACTTGTTTGATGCTTGAGACTAAATATGAAAGAGCATAATATACTATACTAAAGGTGGAGTTAATAAATACACATGCTCTAGTGAGGAAACCATAGTGACAAGTAAAAAGAAAAAAAATTATAAACATAAAATATCTATAGAGTATCAAGAGTTAATGGTGCTACAGGGTACAGTCCACAAGCCGGACAGTTACCCTGTTATAATAAAAACCATGTTGTGAGAGAGAGAAAATAAAAGATCTATCATGGGGATGGGGGCATAGGAGGAATAGGGTCAATGATGTCATAGTCACGCTCATAAGCTACCCTGAGCCAGTGTACCTGCTCCTGCATGACTCTGAGGCTGCGAGAAAGGCACCCCAGGTCACGGCTCATCTCACACTGGGCATCTCGAATCTCTGTAAACATACCCATCATGATATCAGGAGGAGGCTGGGATGGTCCCACTGCAGGTGTGGGCTGTGGTGCCGGTGCTGGAATGTCCTCCATCTAATCATCATCACCATCACCATCATACCCTGCCTCTTCTGCATGAGCCGCATTGGCTGTTGCTGCTGCTGCTACCGCTGCTGCTACCCTCCTAAGCGGATGAGGGCGAGCCTGTAACTGCTCATCACTGATGGGAAGATTGTCCATCCACATTCGGACAATGGCGTCCCAGTCAATGTCTGAGGTCATAGTGTCCTCGATCGCAATCTCACCCCTCATGTCCACCCGTAAGCGCCGTAGAAGAGTAGTGATAAGCCGACCATAAAGAAGGTTACTGATCTGATCGGGCAGAGTAGCCTGACGCATGGTCCTGATAATAATGTAAGGGAGACAGACTCACTGTAGTTGCCGCTTTGAGGAACAATATCGTGCTGGATGATGCGGCAATATACCCGAGGAACAGGTCTCAAGCTAGCAGCTTTCATGGGCGCTCCTGGGTTAAGGATCTACTCTGAAACCTCTTGGCGCAGATCATCAGTAAGAAAGCCCTTCATCTTGGGAGCCCAGTACACCAAGTCACCATCATTTGATATCCCCAAAAGATCAGCAAGTTGGTGAGTGTCAAAGGATATGGGAAAAGGATATGGGAACGCCTTTGACAAAGCTGGTGATGCGGAGGTCCCTGTCACGGCTGAAGTCGTTAACATTTTCCTTGATCTCCAGGTTGGCGTAGAAATGTTTGACTAGGTTGGGGCGGGTGGTCATAGTGTAAGTAATGACGGGTAACCACCCAAGATCACCGAAGGCTGCTTCAACGTCAAATCGTTGTAGCTACTCCAAGTTTACACATCGCCCTGACTCGATGTTCTTCTCTTCAAACCAGGGAAAATGGGCTTACGCCGCCGCAGAACGAAACCACCGCTCATCGAATATGGAACCGACGGGTGCGGAAGGTTCATGCCAAGACCGAATGCATGTTTACCAGCACCACGGCGTTGAGACATGTTGAACTACAAAACAAAAACAAAATAATAAGAATTTGGTTAGAATTTCTAAAATTTCGGCAGCATAACGACAGTAATCGAAGCAAAAGCCTCGAACTCACCCAAAATTTGGGTAGGAGGACTTTCGTTAACACCATATGGAAACCAAACAACCATCAAACAAACAAGGAATTTAACAATTACAAGAAAAAAATCGATTTTGACCAAAACCTAGGTCAAAAACCCAAAAATTTGTTTTTTAGAAAAACCATATGGTGGAAGCAAATAGATTGAGGGCTTTTGCTCATAGAGATCCCTAAACTCATTCTAAGCCGAAGAAAAAGAGTTCCTACTGTTAGAATCTTCTAAACCAAGAAAAATCTAGTTTTTGGGCAAGAAACCATGGAGAAACGATGTAAAAAGGAAGAATGGAAGGAAGAAACTTACTTGGAGACAATGTTCAAGGTCTTGATCGAAAGAAAATCGCTTCTAAGATCACCGGTCGGACTGTAGCAACTCACCAAGCCAGAGAGGAATCGCCACCGGAGAGAAAGGAAAGAAGAAAAGTGAGAAAAATCTCACTTTTTATGATTTTAAGGGCAATTTGGGCATACCGGTCGACCGGTACCCCCTGAGTAGGTCGACCAGTACCTCTCGGTTAGGAGAAAAATCCTGACCGGTCGACTATACCAGTGGCGCCATACCCTACTGGGTTGTAACTGGTACATCGATCGATACCTCTCGAGAACTCCGAGAGGTTTGTCCGCCTGGACATACCGGTCACACTATCATATACAGTGCCGCGACCGGTATGTTGCAACGGACATGCACTCCAAGCTCAGAAAAAAATTTGGAAAATTTTTAAAATTTGGATTAAAGCTTCCTTTACGAATTTCTCCTTGCACTTTTTAAAGACTAACACTATTATGACTATTCGATTGTACCTCATATGTTATGTCTTCTTCTCAGATTCAAGCAGGAAAAACTAATTTGAAATGGCAGGTGGGAACGGTCGTAGAGGCTCACAAAAGCGTCACCACTCCAAGGTGCGCCAAGACGAGGACAATGTGGAAACAAGAACTATTGATGAGCAAAACCTGGACCCAGAAGGTAGAGAAAGGTAGAGTCCCAGAGCACCAACAAATTTGCCAGGACCTCCTCACATTAACTCTGAGACAATTGTGACGAATCTGATTTATCAGATGGATGCTCAGCAGAAAGCATTCCTAAACAAGATGCTGAAGATGCTCAGGCCACCAGGATATATCCCTACAGAAGGTACGCCTAAGTCTGGGAGAAATGACACCACACTGCCAATGGATGGTAGTACTGGGCCAAGGACAGAATCTACAACCACCACACCAATTTCCAACATCGTCTGCTTATCAGGGGATCTATCCGTACCCACCACCATGGTATGGAACGAATGCACAGGGGCAGAATGACCTAAGCCGAGCGGTGGATAGGTTTTTGAAATTGAAACCCCCAACTTTCACAGGGAAATCAGGAAAACCACTGTGGCCTGCACAGTGGGTTACTGAATTGGAGAAGAACTTCCGTCTAATGACTTGCACAGAGGATGAGAAGGTGTTATTTGCTACGCACATGCTCAAGGAAGATGCAAATGCCTGGTGGAATTCTACTCGGACATACTTGGGGACAAAGCACACTCAGATCAATTGGGAAATATTCAAGGGAGCTTTCTTTGATAAGTACTTTTCGAAGAATTTTCGTGATCAAATGGAGAAGGAATTCTTAAATCTGCAATAATCCCAGTCGACTGTTGATGCGTACCAGTAGAGATATGAAGAGTTATTTTTCTTTGCTCCGACAAGTATGCAAGAGGAAGAAACCAAGACACGGAGGTTCACCATGGGATTACGAGGAAGTATCCGAGAGCACGTCTTGGGTTTGAAGAAGAAAGTGTATAATGAGGCTGTGCATATTGCTAAGGTAATTGAATCAAGCCAAAGAGACAGCTTCTTTGCTCAAAACAGGGGACTGAAGAGGCCTTGTCACACCCCAATTCCGGCTGAACCAGAAGTGTGAGTGAACCGGTATTAAACCACGGTTCACACCAGGATCTCGAAAGACCGTGTCAACCAATCATCCCTGAGCAAACCATCAAAAACCAGAGTAATACTAGCAGCGGAAATAATATATCAATGAGCTGAACTAAATAATAAATTAAATAATTAATCCAGTTATTCCATCATCCATCAGAATTTAAATAATATTTATTACAAAGCTTTAATTAAAAATAACCAAATCAAAGAGGAAAGACACAGAAGGAGCACTCGCATAACGCATCATGCTCGTCCTCCACACTCTGTGTCTCCAGGGCAGCCATCGCACTGTAGGCTGGGGCGGTCACGAAGTCCTCCACCGTATACCTTGCATCCAAATCTGAAAAGAGAGATATATATATCGGGGTGAGCTACAACACAGCTCAGTAAAGCACAAGACCAATGCAACATCCACATGCATGAGTTAACATTACACTTTGGGCCAGGTATAACTTCGTAATTGTGCTATGGTAAGGTTTGGCGGCCACCGCACCTCCATGCACCAGAGTGTGAGCACACCCAATAGTTAGGCTCCTACCACACTACTACTTTGTTGCCCCACATCACTCACTCCGGTATAGAGATAGGACTCGAGTCCGCGGGCAGGAAGAACCACAATCCCACGTCCTCCTCCTGATACCCCCATACCGTACCAATACCTAAACCCCTATTGGCAAGGGCTTGCAAGTGGGTTCCGTTTCTAACCAGTCCTAGATGTCAATACAAGTAGGCTCCACCCTAGTACAGCCGTCTACGGCATAGGGATAGAGCTAGAGCGTGCAGGCCAGGCTGGAGACCACATTACCTCACCTCCCCCTGATACCCTACCCGCAACAAGCATACCAAGATGGAACTATACGCAAGTAGGCCCTATCCCAACATCGCTCCCTATGGCATAAGGATAGAGCTAGAGCGTCATGGCCAGGTCAACGTTGACATCGGAGATCACCATGCCACATCACTACGGCCAGATCAACGTCAACATCGGAGACCACCTGCCATAACCTCCCCCTGATACCCCACCCATACCAAGCATGCTAAGATAAGGTACTACTGAAAGGCGTCGGAGTGAGGAATGATCCCAGGCCCCCGACCCTTCCCATTCCACACTCCAACTAAAACAAACACATGTCTACATCCATCACACCTAGCATATGAAATGCATGAACAGATAAATCAAATAGAATTTACACTACATGACATGTGATATGCACAATACATCAAACAAGCATATAAATTGATACAGAAAATTAAAGAGCTCTCTAAGGTTTATTATTAAATCTTTAATTTAAGTTTCGGGTCTTGTCCCTTACCTGACGCGTGGTGTTAATCCTTTTCGGCGTCAGAAGTTTCACATACAAGTCCTACACAACCATATTTTCATGTTAATTTCCATTTATTAGAGTTTTAGAAGCCAAAACCTGGCTTTCCCAGACAAACAGGGCTCAAAACACATACCGGTCTCGCACATACCGGTCGCAGGATAGTGAGACCGGTATGGTGAGACCGGTATGGGTGAGACCGGTATGGCATTGAATGAATGATATGGGCCGTGTATAGTTAGTATTGAGGGCCGAAACCTAGAAGCAAATCTGGTTCAACTTGAGATGGCAGACTTTGACGTCATCTTGGGAATGGATTGGCTAGGCCATCATTCAGTTAGCTTATTATGTGGCGAAAGAAAACTTGTGTTTAAAGATGAAAAGGAAAAAGAGTTTAGCTACACGGGAACCAAGTTACCTAGGAAGCGGAAGCTGATACTCTCTGCCCTAAAAGCTAAGAAATGCTTAGAGAAGGGAGGAGTGGGGTACTTAGTGTCTGTGGTCAACATCACTGCAGAGGTGCCAAAAATGAAAGATCTAGATGTGGTACGAGAGTTTCTAGATGTGTTTTCAGAAGATCTATCCGGTCTACCTCCAGACAGGGCTACAGAGTTTGTGATAGACCTCATGTCAGGGTCGGCGCCGGTGTCTAAGGCACCATACAGGATGGCCCCTACAGAATTAAAGGAGTTGAAGACCCAATTACAAGAACTACTAGATAAGGGTTTCATACGACCAAGCATATCGCCATGGGGAGCACCTGTATTGTTCGTAAAGAAGAAGGACGGTAGTGTACGACTATGTATCGACTATCGAGAGTTAAACAAGTTAACCATCAAGAATCGATACCCTTTGCCTAGGATCGATGATCTGTTCGATCAGTTGCAGGGTGCAAAGGTTTTCTCGAAGATTGATCTTAGATCAGGGTATCACCATTTGAAAATCAAGGCAACAGATAATCCGAAGACTGCTTTCAGGAAGAGGTATGGGCATTATGAGTTCCTGGTAATGTCGTTCGGGTTGACTAACGCTCCAGCGTCGTTCATGGAACTGATGAACCGAGTGTTTCATGACATGTTGGACACTTCGGTCATCATATTCATCGATGATATCTTAGTCTACTCAAAGGACAAGGAAACTCATGCAACACATTTGAGAGCAGCCCTACAACGGCTAAGAAGGGAGAAGCTTTACGCCAAGTTCAAGAAGTGTGAATTTTGGCTGAAGGAAGTGGCCTTCTTGGGTCACATAGTATCTGTAGATGGTATCAAGGTAGATCCAAGCAAGATCACAACTATAGTAGGATGGGATGCACCGAAATCAGTTGCGGAGATTTGTAGTTTCATTGGATTGACTTGTTACTATAGAAGATTCGTGGAAGACTACTCAAGGATCGCCGTTACACTTACCAGACTAACCAAGAAAGGAGAAAAGTTCATATGGGCAGATGAGTATGAGAAGTGCTTTCAGACTTTGAAGTCAAGACTAGTCTCTGCACCTATCTTGACCATCCCAGCACCAGGCTTGCCGTTTACCCTATATACGGATGCCTCAGGGTTGGGTCTTGGTTGTGTGTTGATGCAAGGAGAACAGGTGATTGCCTACGCATTAAGACAGTTGAAAGAGCATGAGAAGAACTATCCTACGCATGATCTGGAGTTAGCAGCAGTCATTCACGCAATCAAGACTTGGAGGCACTACCTTTATGGTGAAAATTTTCAGATTAAGTCGGATCACAAGAGTCTAACTTATCTTTTTTACTCAGAAGGACCTGAATATGAAATAGAGGAAATGGCTGGAACTATAAAAGATTATGATTGTGACATCGAGTACCATCCGGGTAAGGCAAACATTATGGTTGATGCCTTAAGCAGAAAGTGGGCATTGAAACCTGAGGCAGGACCTAGTACAAACACTGCATTGTGTGCTGCAGCCTCAGGCTCAATAGATAATGATAAGGAGCATATAATAGAGACTGCAGGAGATCTAGTGGAACAGGGCTTAATTCATAAGTTCACATTGATGTTCGCAGCTTTGAAAATCTCATCGGATCTAATAGATGAGGTTAAAGTAGCAATCCTACAGGATCCACACCTCAAGACTGTGCAAGAAGATCTAAAAAGGGTAAAAGCAATCCTGACTTTAACTTAGATTCAGACAAGGTACTCAGGTATCGTGGACGATTATGTATACCTTAGAGTGAGAACTCAAATATCAGAGATAGAGTTATGACAGAAGCTCATTACACCCCACATTCAGTACATCTAGGAAGCACCAAGATGTACCATGATTTAAGAAGATTATATTGGTGGAGGGGTATGAAAGTGGATGTAGCTCGATTCGTATTCCAATGTCTGAATTTCCAGCAAGTTAAAGTTGAAAGGCAGAGACCCACAGGTTTGCTACAACCACTATCGGAGCCAGTATGGAAGTGAGATTGTATCACAATGGATTTCTTCACTAGCCTACCCTTGACACCAAGGTCAGTGGATGCAGTATGGGTTATAGTCGATCGACTTACCAAGACAGCTTGATTCATCGCTGTCAGACCTCAATATACCATGGAGAAACTGGCCAAGCTATATGTGGATAATATAGTCAGACTTCATGGTGTCCCTGAAAGTATAGTATCTGATAGAGATCCTCGCTTTACATCAAAGTTCTGGGAAGGATTACAAAAAGCTATGGGAACCAAGTTAAAGTTTAGCACATCTTTTTCACCCTCAGACAGACGGGCAGTCAGAAAGAACTATTCAAATCTTGGAGGATATGCTCAGAGCGTATGCCCTAGATTTCAAAGGAGCTTGGGACGAGAAGCTATCACTCATCGAGTTTGCTTATAACAATAGTTACCAGGCTACGATCCAAATGGCTCCATATGAGGCACTTTATGGGAAGAAATGTCATACACCTCTGTTATGGAATGAGGTGGAAGAGAGAAGGATTGTAGGACTGGAGTTTGTTGAAAAAACTTGAGTGATTGATCAAATTAAGGAAATAGTGAAGACAACTCAAGTTCGACAAAAGCACTATGCAGATAACCGACGTCGAGATCTGGAGTTTGCAGTGGGTGATAAAGTGTTCTTGAAGATATCACCTGTGCGAGGTCTAAAACGATTTGGTAAGAAGGGGAAGCTATGCCCCAGGTATATGGGACCATACGAGATTTTGACCAGACGTGGTAATGTGGCATATCAACTGGCTCTACCACCATCCATGTCAAGCGTTCATGATGTGTTCCATGTTTTTTTTATTGAAGAAGTATGTCAAGGATCCTGCAATTCGCTTTAACTTTAATATTTTTCATAATTTGTTTATTCTTTTCTGTAAGGAGAAGAACAAAGTGATTTAATTAGCAAAGAAAATAAAAACAGTAAATCCTGAAGGTGTAAATCTCATTATCCTCAAGGTGTAAATCTCATTTAGACGAGACATTCTTTTTTTTTTTACTCCATGATTTGCCATTCACTGCTTATGCTGTTAAGACTCAAGAGTAATATTTAAAGTGGACACTATGAGAATACAAACAAAAGATCTATAACACACTGACAATGGAGCTCGCTATAAAGAAAGATAAAAAACTATAAACCCAAAAATAGTATTCAGGTAGAATTTGATCAATTCAGTGCACATTTTGGAGTCACAAATTTTTTAAAACCTTGAAGAATCGGACTGCAAATGAGCTCTGAAACGCTTAATGGATTTCTATGACAATGTTTTCAGGAACTATATGTTAACTTTTACATGGCTGTATCCAAAACAGGAAAGAAAATCGTTGCCAAATCCTACAAAATACTCATTATCAGAAATTACAAACTAAATGGAAGAACATTACCTGCTGCAATCAGAGGTAATCTTCTACAAGAGACAGGCAAATAAAACGACCATAAAAAACCCTAAAAAATACAATGAGAAAGAAGCTGATTAGGGAAAAAAAAATTCAGCCCTAACCTGAAATCACAGAGAGAGGGAGAGAAGTGAAAAAAAATACCTTGCACAATCAGAGGGAATGTCGAAGAGATGGAGAGAACATGAACAAATGAAGCCAAGCCAGCAACTTCATCTTCAGAGAGAGTGAAAGAGAAAACACAGACAAAGATTCCTCTCAACATTCGGCTTCCAAAGAGAGAGAATCTGTACGCTGGATCTTTGACTTCGTCTTTGCAGCAAGAGGAGGAGTCTTCTCTTCCACAGATGAACAAGGAGCTCGAATATGCACTTCGGATCTTCGACTGCTACTTTTCCTTTTGTCTTCCACCTATTTCGTGCAGTAGAGATGGCCAACAGTGGAGAAAGACTAAGTTATCGGGAGTAAGTTCATATGTTGGGAGTCGACTCCCCTCAACTATCTCCCCAAAATGACTCCGGAGTTAAAGGAGCAAGTTTTTTTAACTCCGAATTTTCTTCTCCCAGACTCATTTTCTATCCGGTTCACTCCATTAGAGTCATAATTTGAACCGGTATTATCAATCGCTATTCTACTCCATATTGACTCCGGAGCTAAGAAGTGGGAGCTGGGAGTGTTATCAAACGCACCCTAAGTACCCAATTCTCCCTTTCTCGAGGCATTTTTTAGCCTTCAATGCAGAGAAGGTGAGCTTTCGTTTACGGGGAAGTTTGATTCTCGTAAAACTAAACTCTACTCCTTCCTTGTCTTTAAATGTCAGTTTCTTTTCTGCGCATAATAGGTTTGCGGAGTGCCGAGCTAACCAATCCATTCCCAAGATAACGTCAAAGTCTGTCATCTCGAGTTGGATTAAGGATGCATCCAAAATCTTCTCACTGATAGAACTGGACATGGTCCATAACCTTTGTCTAGTTCCACTTCTAATCCCATAGGTGATCGTATAAGCATTTTGCAGTCAAAGGTCTGAGGGGTAGATTTAACTTCTTTCCAAACGACACAGATATAAAAGAATGAGTAGCTCCAGAGTCAAAGAGTACTCTAGTGGGTAAGCCATTAATAGGTACGATACCTGTGATTTGATTTAATTTAGTCTACATGCTCACACAAGGTAGTACAAAACAAAAAATTCAAGTCATACCTGTGACCACATCAGGTGATGCAGCAACATCCTCAGATGTAACTGCATAAACCTTTACTTGTTGTAGCTGCTTCCTTGGCTTAAGACACTCCCTTGAATAATGTCCTACATGATTATAGTCTTGGCTTAAGACACTCCAGCACTACTTTGCTTTTTGTTGAGGTTGAGCTGTTGGGGTAGTCTTGGCTGCAGCATTGAAGCCTTGAGTACGAAAGGGTTTAAATGCCTTTGGGTTCCCTCCATTATATGTATTTCCATTGGGCCTCTTTATACCTCTGTTCTGAGCAAGGTAGCTTTCCCTCTGGCTCGATTCCAATACTCGAGCAATCTGTACAGCTTCGTTACATATTTTCTTTTCCAGTCTCAATACATGCTCACGGATGCTTCCCCTAAGTCCCATGATGAACCTTCGGGTTTTGGTATTTTCCTCCTGCATGCTAGAGGGAGCAAAGAAGAACAGCTCCTCATAACGCTGCTGATAAGCGTCTACTGTCATCTGTCCCTGATACAGACTCAGAAACTCCTTTTTCATTTGATCTCTGAAATTCCTTGGAAAATACTTCTCGAAGAAAGCTTTTTTATAAATAACTCATGTCAGTTGGGCGTGCTTTGTTAACTGATAATTTCTAGTTGATTTCCACCAATGGTGTGCATCATCTTTCAACATAAATGTGGCACATAATACCTTCTCTTCTTCATTTATAGTCATCATCATAAAGTTCCTTTCCATTTCGTTGATCCAGTGAGCTTCCCACAACGAATCTGATGGTTTGCCTGTGAATTCCTTCGGCTTCAACTTCAGGAAACGCTCGATTAGTCTGGAGTGATCAAGCTAATATTGTGCATATGCCCCATACATAGGCGGTTGGTACTGATAGTTATCTTGGTTGTACCCGCCTTGCGGTGCTTCAGGATTTGGCACTTGACCTTGTACTGCTGGTGTTTGCGATGCTTGGGGTACAGTATTGCTACTGCCAGGAGCCGTACTAGCTTATCCTGCAGGTAAAGGTGTTGTGTTTGCAATTGAAAAAGCAATTCCCATAGCCGCTTGCATGTTGGCTTGCATTTGTTGTATATGCTACATTTGTTGTGTCAAACTCATCACCACCGTAGCCAAATCCATAGGTGGTGCAGGTAAGTTGGTTGGATTGGCTTGGGTGAGAACATTCTGAGGTGCAGCATGTTGAGTTCCAATATTTCCTTCTTGTCCTTGCTGACCTTCATTGTCATTGGTCTCCATAGGTGGTGGAGATGGGTTGACATTCTTTCTCCTTCTACTTACTCTACGGTCAGCCATTTCCTGTTTCCTACGGTGGTAGAGTCTGAAAATCAAGGAAACATATGAGGCAAGCATAATATACGGTAATCTCATGTTAATTTCCAAATAAGCAAGGCAAGTTTCAAATTTTTAAAGTCATTCAGTCAAAACAGGGCATTTTCATCGTGGAGTCAATGGGTGGGGTCGCACTACATGCGACCACAGGGTTGCGACCACACAAACCCTGTTAGCTAACTGAGAGCATGTGGTTGATCGTGGATTCGATCGTGGGGTCGTATTTTTGGTCAAATTCTGCCACCACACGACACCAAATCAGGTTTTTAAAATCTAATTTCGAGCCATTTTCTTTATTTTCTCTCTTGTCTTCTACTATTCACAACTCAACTCGCCTCCACTGAGTTGCTACAGTACCGATCACTCACCTTGAGTGAATTTTCCTCGAGCAACCATCGGATTCCTTATCTCCACGGTAAGTTTTACATTCTCATTACCCTCTTTGTCAATTCATTCTAGGTTTCCATCGCTTATTCCAATATTTTCCCAATTAAATTTTATTTATCCTTAAAAATTCTATTTTTATTGATGAACCTTGCTATTGGGCACCCAAAGGACAAAAGCCCTCTAAGAGATTTAGGTTTCATCGGTCGGTTTGGGTCAATCAATTGAAACTTACGTTTTGACCTAGAATTTGGGGATTTTACCATTTCACAAATTTTCTTCAATTTGTTTTGTTTAACAGCATGTTCTTACTAAATTGGTCATTGTGATTGCTTATGACATATGTGAGTCCTCTAATCCAAGCATTTGGGCGGAAATGAGACTTTTGGCCAATCACGCCGTCATAATGCCAAATTTTTGAATTTCACTATATTTGATATGTTGTTTGTTGGTCTATGCCCTTGCAAACAACGGCTCGCATTAAAGTCTCCAGAGTTCATGATCCCCATCGCTTCAGGTCTACTGAAACAAAGGCACAGTATCCCTAGTATGAGCGCAAGAAGGTGGAAGGGGGTCAATGTGTCAACTTGGCCAGCCTAGCCCTATTCGATGTGAAGGGTGCATTTGGTGATATGGACTGGCTCCCTGTGATTCTATACGAGGGTTGCACCTGTCCTGAGTTGCTGAAACAGTTTTACTGTAATTTATAGGTAAAGGGTGACCCAGAGGATATAAATAGGGACAAAGAGCTCAGGATCACCAGTTTAATTAAAGAGGTAGAGGTCTCATTTAACTGCCAAGAGTTAGCTAATATCCTGGGTATCTCAAATGACGGTCCTTTGGTATACTGCGCACCCAAGGAACCCCGGTTCCTATCAGTGTGAATGGGCGCAGAAATTGATAACTAGATTCTTCAGGACGATCGCTGGAAGATGAAGACAATTAACCTAAGTCCGGAGCCCCAAGTGTCACACCCCAATTCCGCACATTTCAGAATGGTGTGATGAACCGCTAAATAACCAACGGTTCACCCAGGATCTCGAATAGGCTACCCACGCGTTATCTGAACCTCCATACATCCATTATCATAATCAGAGTAAATACACAATAGCGGAAGTCTTAATAAATAAATGAACTGAGAACTAAAATGATATCCATAAATAATAACAAATTATTCTGTATTCAACTTGAGACATAAATATTTAAATATCAAATACATGTCTTATAAATCCAATAAAGGAACCTATAAAAAAATATCTAATCAAATACACACGAGTTGCACTCACAAGAGGAGTCGTGTGTATCATCTTCAGCTCCAGCGTCCATTGCTGCTATATTCCCATACGCAGACGCGTTCATATAGTCTTCAAGCGTAACCTGCATCATCAACTAAAAATATTCGACGTCGAGGGGTGAGCACACAACACGGCTCAGTGAGTAGCCAAAACAATGCAACATTACATATGCATGCACATCAATTTATATCTTTGGTCTGGTTTGAAGTTTGCAATATGCAATAGAAAGGTTGAGGTAGCCAAAGGTCGCGTTTATTGACTCCGCCTCTATACACGAGTGTGTGACATTATCCGAAGATCACGTTTATCGTCAACTCACATGCACCCAACCATGAACATTATATAACAAAGGTTACGTTTATTGCTATATAGTGCCATACCAACACGTAAGCCCCTGCTGGCGAGGGCTGCAAACTGGGCTCGCAACTAACCAACCCTAATGCCAAACAAGTGTATCCAAGGCCTCACCCCAAACATCCCTCGGAATGCCCATAGAGATAGAGCTAAGGCCCCCGGTAGAGTCGGAGACTACAAGGACCGAAGCCACCTCCTGATACTCTACGACATAATAGTTACGCTAAGGTTATGGCGATACGACGATGCCAATGCACAAGACTTGAGTTAGAGATAGAGCTAAAGGGCTGAGACCCGCCAAAGGTTAACGTTTATTGACGTTCTCATCACACCCCCCCTGATACTCGCTCGCATCAAGCACATCAACCACACACATACAAGCACATGCCTATTCCTATCATCATCATCATCATCATGTTATAAACAATAAAGTAAATATGCATGAACAAATAATAAAAATATTGGATGGCATGCTGTATGCACATAACAATCATATTCGCATAGAATCAAACATAGCATAGGACTCAAGAAATAGAAACAGTTTATTATTAACCAATTTAGTTTGGAGTTAAGGTTCCTCACCTTAGTTTGCTATAGGATGTTTTTCCAAGCTTTAGAATCACCTCTACAGTGTTATTATAATGTTAGCAACCTAACAAAGTCGATAGAATTTAATTAAAGTTAATTTTTAATTTAAAAACCATATGTTATCTGAGGGTCGATCAGAGGGTCGATGCTCAGAATGCATAGGGTCGATGGGTCTATCGACCCTGTCCTCTGTCTAAACTTCCCGAATGCTGAGGGTCGATGGTCAGGGTGCATAGGGTCGATGGGTCTATCGACCCTGTGTGTGACCTTATGTGCAATCAGGTCCAATTTCCAGTTTTTAATTCATTCTTCATGTTTGGGGTCCTATGGATTGCTTCCACATTCCATTAAACATTCATTCCATGGTCTGAAACCATGATTCATCCTCTTAAATAGCTTTCATGTATTCTCCTAGGGTTTTCCATGAAAACCTAACCATGGATGGATGGTTTGGGTTTCTCCGAAATCCTACACTCAACTATATCTAACCTAAGGTCTGTAGAAACTCATGGAATTGGTATCCATACCTGAGAAGATTACTTTTCTCTGGAAATTCTTCTCCTTTTTGCTAAGTCTTCTTCCTTGCCTCTTTTCTTCCTCTTTTCCTTCTTCTCTCTTTCTCTCAATTCAATTAGGGTTGTGAAAGGAGTGAAAGTGGCTTAGGGACGTCCTTTAAATAGAGTAGGAATGTCCTATAATAGTCCCATTGAGATTTGGAAAGAATCCCAATCGAAAATTAGGAAGTTTCTAATTTCAGTTTCGGCGGTAAGTGAGGGTCGATTAGGGGTCGATGATCCCGTTGACCCTGTGGTCTGACACTGTCCGACCCTCTGTCCATTTTTCAGGGTCTGAGTTTCTAATTTGAGAGGGTCGACCCTGTTTAGCTGGGTATGCGACCCTTGCTCTATTTTAAGTATTTTTGGGTCTATTTGATACCTGGGATCTCGCTCTCCTTCACGCCCTTGGTCCATTGACTCGACCATGATGGGTAAACCTGGTTCAAGGTGATAAGACCGGGTTAGTTTGACACGGGTCTTACAACTCCCCCCAACTTATAAAAATTTCATCCTCGAAATTAGACGTACCTTCTGAATCAAATAAGTGAGGGTATTGCTTCCGCATAGCATTTTCTTCTTCCCATGTAACTTCTTCCATGTCTCTACTTTTCCATGTGACCTTAACATAGTAGATATCTCTGTTGCGTAGACGTTGAACCTTTCGACTAGTGATTTTCGTTAGTGTTACTTCAAATGTTAAATCATCAGTCAATTCTGGCAAATCCACTATCAAAACATGCGTTGGGTCTTTGACATACTTCTTCAATAAGAAAATGTGAAATACGTCATGCACGCTTGACATAGATGGTGGTAGTGCTAACTGATAAGTTACTTTTTCACGCTTAGCCAGAATTACATATGGCCCGACATATCTTGGACTTAGTTTCCCTTTTTGTCTGAACCTTTTCAATCCTCGCATAGGCGATACCTTCAAAAATATTTTATCACTTACGGCGAACTCTAGATCTCTTCGTCGAGTATTTGTGTATTGCTTCTGACGGTTCTGAGCTGTTCTTACTCTTTCCTTGATAATGTCGACCACTCGACAAGTTTCTTCAACGAATTCCGGTCCAACAATACTACGTTCTCCAATTTCATTCCAAAACAAAGGAGTTCGACACTTTCTTCCATACAGTGCTTCATAAGGTGACATCTATATAGTAGCCTGATAGCTATTATTATAAGCGAACTCGATCAATGGTAATCTTTCATCCCATGATCCCTTGAAATCAATTACACATGCTCGTAGCATATCTTCTAGAATCTGAATTGTGCGCCCTATTGTCCATACGTGCGTGGATGGAATGCAATACTGAACTTTAATGTTGTACCCATAGCCTTTTGTAGTCCTTCCCAAAACTTGAAAGTAAATCGGGGATCTCTATCCGACACGATGCTTTCTGGAACACCATGTAATCGAACAATATTATCCACATACAGCTTCGCTAACCTTTCCAGTGTATACTGAGGTCGTATAGGTATGAAACGAGCTATTTTTGTCAGACGGTCTACAATCACCCAAACTGCGTCAACTACTCGAGGAGTCAATGGTAGTCCTGTGACGAAGTCCATAGTGATGCAGTCCCATTTCCATCTTTGGTTCCGTAACGGCATAACTGATCTGCGGGTCTTTGTTGTTCAGCCTTTACTTTCGACAATGTAGGCATTGAGACACGAACTTAGCTACATCTGCTTTCATTTCCCTCCACCAATACAGTTTCTTTAGATCATGATACATTTTGTACTTCCAGGATGTATCAAATAGATGGTGGTATGAGCTTCTTTCATCAATCGGTGTCTAATGTCCACACTTTGTTTCGGGTACATATATTCTTCCTTTGTATTTCAATACTTTTTCTTCATCCAAGGTGAACTCGGGGTTAGTCCTACCTTTCTCAATATCTTCTTGTACCGTTCTCGGATAAGGATCTGCTTGGATAAGGTTGTCTTCACTTCATCCATTATATCCGGTATAATCTTCAATGCTGCGAACATATTCAAAAACGATGAATAAACCCTTGGTTGGCTGATCCAACCGTTGTGTCTATCACATCTTGCTCGTTGCCGTGATTGAATACCATTCGGTAGTGCACATTGCCGCTGATCATGCTAACTTCTCCTTGAGATTTTATCATTGCTTTTACGCTCAATGCATCCGCTACTACGTTCGCTTTCCCTGGATGATACTTGGATATCACAATCATAGTCTTTCAATAGTTCCAGCCATCTTCTTTGTCTCATATTCAACTCCTTTCGATTAAATAAATAAGTAATACTTTTATGGTCCGACTTAATCCAGAATTTCTCTCCGTATAGGTAGTGTCTCCATATCTTGACAAAGATGTACTCTTGCCGCTAGCTCCAAATCATGAGTGGGGTATTTTTTTCTCATGTACCTTCAATTGTCTCGAGGCATAGGCAATCACTTGCTCTCCTTGCATAAGCACACATCCTAATCCCAATCTTGACGCATCGGTATATAAGGTAAATGTCTGTCTTGGGATCGGAATAGTCAAAATCAGAGCGGATATCAATCTGGTCTTCAGTGTTTGAAAACTCTTTTCACACTTATCCGTCCATACAAATTTTTCACCTTTCTTGGTCAAACTGGTGAGAGGTACGACAATCCGAGAATAGTCTTCTACGAATCTCCGATAATAACCAGCTAGACCCGGAAAACTTTTAATTTCCGAAACGCTCTTTGGTGCTTCCCACTATACGATAGCCTCGATCTTCTCGGGGTCCACTTTGATTCCTTGACGGATACTACATGGCCTAGAAAGGCGACTTCACTTAGCCAAAACTCACACTTTGAAAATTTGGCGTATAACTTCTCTTTCCTTAAACATTGTAGGGCAGCGTTTAGGTTCTTGACATGGGTTTCCTTGTCCTTGGAGTATACCAATATGTCATCAATAAATACTATAACCGACGTGTCCAACATATCGTGGAAAACTCGGTTCATAAGTTCCATGAATGTTGCCGGTGCATTAGTTAATCCGAATGACATTACTAAGAATTCATAATGTCTGTATCTTGTCCTGAAAGTTGTCTTCGAAATGTCACCTTCTTTAATATTCAGCAGATGATAGCCCGATCGAAGATCGATATTTGAAAATACTTTTGCTCCTCGAACCGATCGAACAAGTCATCGATCCTAGGTAGTGGGTATCGATTCTTGATGGTCAATTTATTCAACTCTCGATAGTCGATACATAATCGAACGCTACCATCCTTCTTCTTTACGAACAACACCGGTGCTCCCCATGGAGATATACTGGGTCTAATATAACCCTTATCCAGCAGTTCTTGTAATTGCACTTTTAATTCCTTCAGTTCAGTAGGAGCCATCCTATAAGGTGCTTTTAATACGGGTGCGGCTCTGGGTAGAAGGTCTATTACAAACTCTGTGGCTCGGTCGGGTGGTAATCCGGGTAGTTCCTACGAAAATACATCGGGAAAATCTCACACGAAATCAATATCTTCCATTCGTGGCACGTCCTTGGTTAGGTCGACCACTGATACTAGATATCTGACAACCCCTTTCTCAAGGCACTTCTTAGCCTTTAATGCTTAGAGTATGAGCTTTCGTCTCCTGGGAAGTTTGGTTCCCGAGAAACTGAATTCTGCTCCTTCTTTATCTTTAAATGTTAGCTTCTTTTCGACGCATAACAGATTTGCAGAATGCCGAGCTAACCAGTCCATTCCCAAGATGACATCAAAGTCCGCCATCTCAAGTTGTATCAAGGTTGCATCCAAAGTCTGCTCTCCAATGAGAACTGGACATGGTCCATAACCTTTCTCTAATTCCACTTCTAATCCCATCGGTGACCGTACAAGTAATTTGTAGTTTAATGTTTTGATGGGCAAATTGTCTTCTTTCCAAACGACACAGATATAAATGAATGAGTAGCTCCTGAATCAAAGAGTACTCTGGCGGGTATGCCATTGATAGGTACGATACCTGTGATTCGTTTTTTACTTAGTCTACATGCTCAATCAATGTAATTAAAATCTTAAAAGTTTTTGTCATACTGTGACCACATCGGGCGATGCGGTAGCATCTTCGATGTAACAACATATACCCGTCCTTGATGTAACGCTTCTTGGGTTTTGGGCACTCTCTTGCCATATGCCCCGGTTGGTTGCGGTTAAAGCACCCCGGGACTTCAAAATTTGACTTTGGCTATGGTTGAGCTGCTGAAGTAGGCTTCGATGGAGTAGCCAAATTCTAAGGACGAAAAGGTTTATACGTCCTATTATTGCCTCCGTTGTAGGTGTTTCCGGCTGGTCTCTTGATTCCTTGGTTCCGGGAGAAATAGCTCTCCTTCCGGCTCGATTCAATTACTCGAGCGATCCGGACAGCTTCGTTGTAAATCTTCTTCTCTAAGCCCGAACATTTTCTCTTATGCTTCCTCTTAGTCCCGCGACGAACCTACGGGTTTTTGTATCTTCTTCTTGCATACTTGCCGGTGCGAAGAAAAATAGTTCTTCGTAGAGCTGTTGATATGTGTCTACGGTCATCATCCCCTGGTACAAACTCGGGGAACTCTTTCTCCATTGAGTCTTTGAAGCTTCGTGGGAAATATTTTTCGAAGAACGCTTCTTTATATATAGCCCATGTCGAGTAGGGCATGTCCGGTCAATAAGTATGTTTTTGTGGATTTCCAACAATGGTGTGCGTCGCCTTTGAGCATGAAGGTGGCGCATAATACTCTCTCTTCTTCCGAAATAGTCATCATAAGGAAATTTCTCTCCATCTCGTCTATCCAGTGTGCTGGCCACAACGGATCAGACGGTTTACCGTTGAATTCCTTAGGTTTCATCTTGTGAAATCTCTCTACTAGTCGGGAGTGATCCAGTTGGTTTTGGGGGTTTACCCCAAACATATAGTGTGGATCTTGATAGTTCCCTTGGGCTACTTCGGGACTTGCACCGGAATTGGTGCAGCCGGTTGTTGAGGTATCTGTTGAGCCGAGTGATTACCCGTCCGGTGCTGCACTAGCTTGCCCGGTGTGCATGGTTGCAACCGAGTGGCTTGAAACATAACTCCCATTGCAACCTGCATTTGAGCTTATGCGTGTTGCATGTGTTGTAGTTGTTGTGCCAGATTCATCACCACTGTTGTTAGCTCTGGTGGTGGTGGTGGCAAATTTGTAGGGTTTACCGGTTCGGGATTACCCTGTGCATAATTGTTCTCTTGACTAGTTTCATCCCCGGTGGTGGTGGTGGGACTGTGTTTGGTCCTGTCGGGTAACTCTACGTCTAGACATAATTCTTTTCGATGATTGGTGGTGCCTGAAAATTATCAAAATAGGTGAGAAATCATGTATATGTCATGTAGGCACGTTAACCAATAATCAATTCCAATTCGAGCTCATTTTATAAAAAAATACTGTCTTTTCGGGTGAGGGTCGATGGTATGTCAGACTCTTAATGTCCGACCTCGTAGTTTCGTCGATTCCCGAGAGCGAGGGTCGATTAGGAGGGTCGATTAGAGGGTCGATGGCCCCGGTCGAGTTGTCCGACCCTCGACCAAAAATCAGATTTTTAAAGTTCGATTTTGGGTCATTTTCTATTATTTCCCTCCCGTTTCGACTCGTCTCTTCTCTCCGAGTTGCTACGAGTGCTACTTCACTTGTTGTGGATCATTCTTAGTCCGAGTTTCGACATCCACATCACCTCTACCGGGTATACTTTCCCAACTTTACCTGTTTTTAGGTTTTTATTTCTAGGTTTTTGCTCATTTAACTTGTATTTTTCAAATTAAACTTTTTCCAACCGTAAAAATTCGATTTTTATTGGGGGCTTTTGTTGTTGGTGTCTTGAGGAACGAAAGCCCTCAAAAATTTTTGAGTTTCATCGGTTGGTTATCGCGAAACTTAAAATTTTCTCTTTTTGCCCTAATTTGTCGAAATTTTTTGATTTCTTGAAATTTCTTCAAATTGGACCTTGTCAGTTAGAATTTCCTTCTGTTTAACTATTGTATGATGTGTTGGAACTTACGTAGGTCCTCCTGCCCACTTGTATGGGTGAAAATTGAGGCCTTTGACCAACTTACATCGTTATAATGCCCAATTTTTAAATTTTTCTCCAATTAACTCCTTGTTTTCCTTTTTCTTTCTTATCTGCAGATACTATGGTTCGTACCAAAGTACCCAGAGTTCGTGATCCGCTTCGCTTCCGCTCCAATGAAGCCGAGGCACAGTATGCCTACTATACAGGCAAGAAAGTGGAAGGGGGTCGTATGGTGAACCTGGCTGAGCTAGCCTTGTTCAATGTAGAGAGAGCTTTTGGTGATATGGGGTGGCTCCCTGTCATCACATACGACGCGCGCACCCATCCAGAGTTAGTGCGCCAGTTCTATTGCAACCTTCAGATTGTGGGAAACCACAACGATGTGGAGCTTGGTCAGGAGTTGCGCATCACTAGCTACGTCAAAGGGGTGCAGATTTCCTTTGATTATCGGCAGCTGGCCGACCTGTTGGGCATTCCATATGACGGTCCTATGGTGTACTGTGCACCTGGTGAGCACGATTTTATCGAGATGTGGTTGTGGGCCGAGATTGATAGTCAGTTACTATAGCCCGATCGCTGGCAGATGAGGGCGTGCTACTTGCGTCCGGCTCCACGGGTGTTCTGTAGGATCATTCAGCATAACCTGATCCCGCAGAGTGGGCATTATGAGAGGGTGTCTCAGCTGACCCAATTTTTGATATACAGTATATGCACTCATTAGTCCGTCTGTCTTCCTTACACCATCATGCGGACGATGATCAGTGCTACTTTGTCCGGTCATAGGGGTAATCTTCCCTATGGACGTATGATTACCACTTTGCTGATACGTCTGGGGGTGGACCTGGTAGATGAGAAGATTCAGGAGAAGACCTTCTCGTCGCCTCTAGATTGGGAGGCTATATGCAAGATGGGACTTCGAGACGCTCAGGTTAGCGATGATGAGAGGAACGCGATGGTGCGCCCTCACACTCGGGTTGAGGTGGCTGATGCTGAGGATGCTGCTGCTGCTAGAGCTCAGGTTGATTCCGTCGATGATGATGATCGTATGTATATGGACGTCGACGCGATACGCCCGTCTTCACCTATACATGCGACTAGAGTTGGTACTTCGCATGCGACGGATTCTGTACCTGAGACCGGTCCTTCTCATGAGGCTGGTCCTTCGCATCCGTCTTCTGATATGATGGAGATGTTGTGCGAGATCAGAGAGACTCAGCGTCGATCGGACCAGAGGATGGAGGAGTTGCTAGATGCTCAGCGCATGAGAGTGGATGAGTTGTTGGAGACCCAGCGTGCGACTGACAGGAGAGTAGCCGATCTCACAGCTAGTCTGCAGATGACCCAGACTCAGATAGCCTGGTTGACCAGAGTCTATGCTGAGGACTACGACAGAGATCGTGAGGCTCCACCTCCTCCTTCGCCTCCCGCTTCCTGATTGTACTTTTTGTTTTTCCTGTACTTCAGAGTAACTGTCCGGGTTGTGGACTGTACTCTGCTTTAGATATATATTTACACTTTGTTTCGCTCTTATTGTATGTCAACTTGTTTCGCCTTTTAATAGATGTATTATTCTCTTTTTAAATTCGGTCTCAACATCACTTGTGCTTATAATGTGATAATATTACTGTTTTTATTTTATCCTATCTCAGTTCACTATTGCTGTGAATGTATGATAGTTCAGCGGGCAAGGCCTAAGATGCTCTGATACCAAGTTGTCCCACCCCAATTCCACACATTTCAGAATGGTGTGATGAACTGTTGGTTATTTAGCGGTTCATCACACCATTCTGAAATGTACGGAATTGGGGTGTGACACCAAGTGTATTGCAAGATCATTCAGCATAATCTGATTCCCCAGAGTGGACATTATGAGAAGGTTTCACAGTTGACCCAGTACCTTCTGTACTACATCTGCACTAGGCAACCTATCTGCCGTCCTTATATCATTATCAGGACCATGCATCGTGCCACGACGCCTGGTCTGGTGGGTAACCTACCCTATGGGCATTTGATCACCACTCTACTCACTCGCCTGCAGGTAGACTTGGTCGATGAGAGGATTTACGAGGATATTTTTTTGACTGACCTTGACTGGAGGCCATCTGCAAAATGAGAATGCGAGATGTGCAGGTCAGTGATGAGGAGAGAAATGCTATGAGACATCCTCTCACTCGGTTAGCGGCAGCAGATGTAAAGGCGGCAGCAGCAGTAGCAGCAGAGGTAGCAGCAGAGGCATACGAGAGTGATGATGAGGAGGATGATGATCGGATGTACATGGATGTGGATGCCATACCTCCTCCATCACCATAGCATTCCACTAGAGCTGGCCCTTCTCGGGCTCCTTCTCACTCAGTTGGTCCTTCGCGCCCACCACCAGATGACATGGTGGGACTGCTATGTGAGATTTGGGAGGCTCAGTGTACCATCGATCAGAGGGTAACGGATCTGGCAGTTAGTCTCTAGGTGACCCAGACTCAGGTAGCCTGGCTTAAGAGAGTATATGCTGAGGACTATGATCGAGATCGTGAGGCACCTCCTCCTCCAGCACCCCCAGCTTTATGATACCATTTATTTCTTTTTCTTTTTATATTACAAAGTAACTATCCGGGTTGTGGACCGTACTCTGATTCAGACGTATATTTTTTATACATATAAAATTAGTTTCCCATTTATATATGTGCATTATTCTCTTTCTTAGTTTATGTCTCATACAACACAGGTGCTTATGGTGTGTTCTTATTACAGCTTTTAATTTTTATCCTAACTCAGTTCACGACCCTTGTGGTAGTATTTTGGTTTAATAGAGCAGAGCCTGAGAGCTGTGATACCAAGCTGTCACACCCTAATTTTGAACCAACCAGAATGGTGTGATGAACCGTCCATAGACCAACGGTTCAACCAGGATCTCGTATAGGCCGTGCCCATTCAATTAAACCAGATACATTTTACAAGCAAAATCAGAGTAAATAAACGATAGCGAAAGTCTTTAATACTAATGAACTGAGTATCTGACAGTGATAGCATAATTAAGTATCCAATTATCTCCAATATACCTCAAGACATAAAATAAAATAAAATAATCAATTACATGTTCCATAACTAAATAACTAAGCTAATAAAAAACACATGAGTTGCACTCGCACGACGAATCATGCGTATCTTCTTCAGCTTCTACGTTCATCGCAGCAACGTGTCCATACGTCAGCGCATTCATATATTCTTCAACAGTAGGACCTGCATCAAGAACTAAAAACATTCGACGTTGAAAGGGTGAGCACACATCACGACTCAGTGAGCAAACAAAACAATGCAACAAACATATTCATGCATTCAATTCATATCTTTGGTCTGGTTTTTAAGTTTACAATGTGCTATAGAAAGGTTCACTGGCCGCTGCCCCTCTATACACGAGTGTGTGAATCCGTCCAATGGATCAAACACCATTGTCGTCCCACATGCACCCACCATGAAATAGGGATAGAGCTAAAATGTCTGGATCAAACACCGCCAACACTGCCCCTGATGCCCTACCCATACCAACACGTAAGCCCCTATTGGTAAGGGCTTGCAAACTGGGCTCGCAACTAACTAATCATAATGCCAAACAGTGTATCCAAGGCCTCACCCCAGTATCCCTCAATACGTCCATAGAGATAGAGCTAAGGCCCCCCGATAGAGTCAGAGACCACATGGTCCAAGATCACCTCCCCTGATGTCCTACGACGTAATAGTTCTGCTAAGGGAATGGCGATACGACGATGTTAGTGGGCAAGACTTGAGTAGAGATAGAGCTAGAGTCTGATGACTAGGTCAAAGACCACCATGCCACGTCTTCCCCCTAATGCTCCACTCGCATCCAACACCCCAACCATACACATACATTCACATGCTTATTCCTAGTATCATCATCATCATCATGTTATAAATAAAGGAAATTAAATATGCATGAACAGTAATAGCAAGAATATTGGATGACATGTGAGATGCACCTTACAAGCATACAAGCATAGAATCAATCATGGCATTGGACTCAATAAAGTAAACGGTTTATTATTATCCAATTAGTTTAGGTCTTGTTCCCTTACCTTTGATTGATGGTTGTTCCTCTTCTAAGCTTTGTAAATCACTTTTGGACCACTTGGAAAACTAATAAATATATGGATTCTAAGTTAGAGTTCATATTCATTAATTACAGTGTTTAAATGCCCCATCTGGATTCAATCAGACCTCGAGAAGCTGAGTGGTTGCAGGTGTGGCTGCACCTGTGGTCTCAGTTTCTGCGACCACAGGGTGTGTGGTCGATACGTGTGGTCGCATATCATGCGACCACACCCTCCCTGAAAACTTCTCGAGGGCGTGTGGTTGACACATGTGTCTCATGTGGTCGACCATAGCTGTGACCACACGAGTGTTTGGTCGACTTTCATTCCCAGTCTAACCCCTTCATGATTTGATTCCTTAAACTATCACTAGGGTCCTTCCTATGATTGATCTATGGCCTTAATTTCATATTTTTCACAATTATCTACTCCAACCTACTCTTCATGGATTTCCTTTGACTTTTCATCTATTAGTCTCATGGTTGAGATCCTACTTTGAATCAATACTTCCTCCATGATCTATTATAGGCATTCAACTAATGTAGGGAATGTTCCCATACCTTAAACTAGCTGAAAAATCAGAGCTCTCTCTGAAATTCCTTCTCTTAGTCTTCCTCTTCAATTCTCCTTCTCTTCCTCCTCCTCTCTTTCTCTCTCCTTCAGTTTGAGTTCTAAAAAAAAAAAAGAGGCTAAGGGACGGCCTATATATAGAGGAAAACCCTTCATATAGAGTCCTACTTTGATTAGGAAAGAACCCCCTTCAGATTAGGAAGGTTTCCTAATTTTGGAGTCAATTATACCATCATGTGGTCGCATGTGGGGTCACAGGATCCGTCGACCACACGTCTCAGATTCGAGTGGTTTCAACATTCTGAGGTGTGGACGACCACACCTGTTTAAGTATCCGACCACACGTTTCAATTAGATGATTTATGGTTCAAATTACATACCTAGCCTTGTGGTTTCGTCACGCACTTGGTTCGCTTGGTCCGACCATGATAGCAGGACCTGATACAAGGTGGTAAGACCAGATTAGTTCGATACGGGTCTTACAATTATCCTTGTCTTGTTAGAGACTAAAAGCTGAGTATTGAGTAAATACAGAGCATGTTCGGTATTACTCCATGGACTAGCCATCACACACTGTGGTGGTGAACTACGTAATATCCTTGTGTTGATTGTTTGCTTTCTAATATATTTTAGAGTGCGTGGAATGGCTTGTAGGGTGGCTGTGCAAATCTGATAGACTTAGTCACTGAGTGGTAGTGAGATAGATTTGCATGCGCTTATGTTTGTGAAAAATTAGATCCTCATCAGCTCTGGACAACAGTAAAATTTCAGACACTGATTCACACCCCTTCTCAGTATCATATCAAGTTCATCAAGGAGGACTCTCTAGTCCATTTACTATGAGTGATTCTGAGATACCCAAACGTTGCTGCATCTGAGTAAGACACTAACTTATTTGGCGTATCTCCTCAAGAACTTGCTAATAAAGGTCTACGTTCAAAGAAGGGGAATTAGGATTACCCTCCATTGGCTCTGACACCAATTGATGCAAAAAATAAGAGCATAATTTGATTGTAAACACTGACCTTTGCATCACTTATTTTGACACCTTCCCAAACGATTGCATTCTAGATCTCTGATACTAAATTTTTCTAGAAAGTGATCTTACTTATGGTGGAAGTTGTTGATTTTTATTGTTGAATTATTTTTATTTGGTGTATCTCCTCAAGAACTTGCTAATAAAGGTTTATTTTCAAAGAAAGGGAATTAGGATTACCCTCCATTGGCTCTTATACCAATTGATGCAAAAATAAGGGCGTAATTTGATTGTACACTAACTTTTGCATCACTTATTTTGACACCTTCTCAAACGATTGCATTCAATTTTATTTTTGAATTATTTTCAATTCAGCTTATATATATCGGTGGATAATGTGCGATCATCATATTTGATGTTATTGCTAGGTCGACTTACAACATAGTTCTTACATAGCATAGGGATCTCCACCGCTGTATAAAAATGCTCAAATACTATTTATGTTTCTAGCTATCTAATCATGTTCCCTTTATTATCTTAGTTGTATCTCTGAAATCTGAATATATTTTCTTGTTTGGATATCAGTCTGTGTGAGCATATCCTGATTGTTCTGTGTGGAAACAATACTGATGTCAAGAACAGACAAGTGAAGCAAAAGCATATCATATGCCACTGGAAGAATAATCTTCAATAATGTAAGATCTTTGCTAAAAGCAACTATAATTTTGAGAAGCCTTTTCCTGTATCTTGTCAGGAAGCTTGTGTAATAAAACAATTTTAGTTAAATTTTCACTAATTTCTTGCTACTAAATGCTACATAAAGCATTTACTACAAAAATTTGCTACGCTTATAGGCATCGTTGTCTCGATTTGTTGAGTTTCCTATTCTGGCTCCTCTTTAAGTATAGATTGACTGGACTGCACAGCAACAGTAAGTGTTTCAACATCTCATCGACATTTCTTCTACTCGTCTGTTTTAACTATAGTTATCTCAACTTAACAAGGAGTTAGTCTACTCTATTTTTTTTGCATGATGAATGTTCACTTTATATGGCTCACATCGAAGGTTTAAAGTCAATTTCTAGCATTCACTGTGTAACATTTTATATGTTTTCAATGTTTTTCTTTTTCAAGAGATTACTATATTTTACCCTTAGGAAACAAACATTGAAATTTTTTTCAACATATAAAATGTTACACAATTTTACAAACAAATAGACCTTTAATGGGCTGGGGCTAGTAATGCAACTGATAAAAAAAAAAAGGTAAGTTACAGCTAAGGTACCCCCAATATTTGAAAAAACTACGTTTAATCTACTTCACATTTAAAAAATCATGTTTGGGATACCTCATTTTTTATATTTCTTACTTTACTCATGCATCATTTTTTTTTATTAGTGATTCATTGATAGAAAGAGAAAATATCTAGGAACAGCTAATAACACTCTCTCTCTTACATAAGTTAGTAATACTCGTATAATATGCATACCATATTTTAAAATGATTTTTTTATATTTTATCGAACATATGTAGAGATTCGCATAATGTTTTTTTTTAAAATGAACTGTGTATTATACACGTTTAATACGTGTATCGCATATTAAACGTGTATAGTACGTTGATATTTTTAAAAAATTAAAAATTAAAAATTAAAAAAAATAAAAACATATTATACTGTTAGGGTTTCCCCCAAGCAAAACAAAGGCTTGTTCCTCAAATCCCTTTCCCCCTGTTAACCGAAACCTTTCCACAGCCGTCGATGTGCATATAAGTGGATAAGCCCATCTAGTTGGCCATTGACGTGCGAGGAAACCCTTTCACGGCTGTCGTTGGCGTGCGTTGATCTTCTGCATCTTCTTCATCTTCTTCGAGCTTCGATCTTTGATTTTTTCATCTTCTTCAATCTTCTGCATCTTCTCATCTTCTTCGATCTTCTGCATCTTCTACATCTTCTTCATCTTTTTCAATTCTAACACCTGTATTTTCTGTTCTACAACTGGGCACCAGAGAGACAAAGAGAGAGATTAAGATTACTTTAGAGATTCAAGTCAAGTGAGTCTACTCTCCAAGTCCAGAAAAGATTAGAGTGAGTCGGTGGGTCTACTTTAGGGTTTCTTTATTATATTGTTTTTTAATTCCATCCAACGGTGGGATTTCCACCGAACCTTTCGGTTTCCTAGTGAGTCGGTTATTAACAATACAGAGAATGGGCTGACTCATTAAGATCGAACTTAATATTAGCCCAGCCTTAAGACTAGTTTCTAGAGTCTACGTTAATCTAGAGTCTTCCATAGACTTCATTGTCCTGCTGTACAAATAAAAAGAGAAATTGTATTACAGACATTAACAAAGAAAATACGATTTCAGTTCTGCAAGTTCTTTTACTTTTTATTTTTTTATTTATCTTATCGGCGAGTATATTTTATTTTCTATTTCACGGTGGGATTCCCACCAAATTTTGGCAATTTTTTTATTATATATTGTTTTCTGTTTTTTTTTTTTCTTTAACAAGATGAGAAAGTATATCTAAAATGAAATCATGTTTTGATAGGTAGAATTATATTTATATGTTATTATTTTATTTATTGAATGCTATAGATATTTATTGCATAGTGAATATATATCGATATCTTTTGTCCTGATTTTTCTATAAAGTATCGTATTAAACACGTAACGTATTAATGCTATACATATTTTTTAAAACGGATTATTGATCTTCGTATCAAAATTGAACTCTGTTTAATACCCGTACGTATCTGGATCCAACTTTTTACAATATCATAACTTACTAACTATGCTCTCTCCATTTGCAGCCTTGCAGATTTAGAATCTTCTGCTTCTGCGTTGGCTAGTCCGTTACCGAATCCAAATCGTCTCCTCCTTGAGATTTGGGAGGAGGGGCGGCGATCCCACTGGATGGTCGTTACATGGAGATCGGATGATCCGACCCCTTCGTTCGAACCGACAAGCCAAACCGATAAGAAAATATTGGCTCGAACGAAAAAATTGGATTCATCCGACCTCCACGTGACGACCATCTAATGGGGTCGTCCCATCTCCTCCCTGAAGTACCGGAAGGAGACGATTTGAATCCTTAGTTACCAACCACATGTGAAACCGCTCCCAACATCGACATCAGTTGAAATATAATTATGTAAACTGCCATTCCTTCTTCTGCCCCGTGAGGATCAGGGCAAGCACACGTGACGAATGGCGACAAGTTTATCTTTGTCGCTTTTCAACGTGGACGTTCTGTTCTGTTCTGTTCCGTTTTGCTGAAGGGACTTCTCCTTTTATCCCCTGTTTCACCGTTCACCACTTCAACCGTAAGCATCTACCATGACCGTCTGATTTTCATAATTTTCAACTTTTTCATCAGTCTGCCACTGCAATGGAAACTCATAATCCTTGTTACACGTGTCTTTGTAATTTGGACCAACGTCCGAAGCCATTTTGGTGATTTAGTTCATAAGGTGTATCTCAGTGGCTATGGACTCCAAGAATCATTGTGACATTAGGCCAAAAATGAGGAAATGATTTCATTCGTGCCCCCAGTAAACAAGGACGAAGAAGAGAATACGGGAGAGAAAACAGAAGCGGTCGATGTGATGGAGATCGCTAAGAAAGGCGAAGTCAAGGAGGAAATCGAGGAAGAAGGAAGGGCAAGCATATACATTCCACCCAGAAATGCTCTATTGCTGATGAGGTGCATATCCGAAACTTTTCGGATGCCTTCTTTCACTGATAGCTTCTGGTTTGCAATAAAAATTTGTATCATTCAATAAATAGAATAATATTATATAAATACAAATTTATACAAAAAAAATCTTATAATCCATAAAACATATACAAAATCATTATTGGTGATAAAGTAATCTCGCAAAAAGTGATATATAACGGTTCTACGTCCGAAGTTTGTATTTAAAATTTGTAATTTCAAACTCTTATGGTTTATCTCATAAAATTACTATACAAATTTATCTCTAATAAATCGTTCCACAGATTTATCTCCTTAAATCACTCGACAAATGTAATGTGCCAATTTCAAAATATTCACACAAAGCATAGAGAGAATTTCTCTATTCTAAATTCTTACGGCTAGTGGGACTGTGGGAAGGTGCTTTGTTTTTCTTTCTTGCTTTTATTTTTATTTTTACTTTTTAAAACGCATATTATTTGTGTATAATACATTTCAATATTAAAAATACGAATTTTCACTCATCTATACAATAGTTCGTAAAAAGTCATTTTATTCGGCCCAATAATACAATTCATGTATTATTCATGTATTATATGCAAACTTACTAACTATGGTCCTCGTTGACATCACTACATGAGCACATTTGGCCGTGGGAATTTTTCTATACTTAAATACAACTTACTATCTAAATTCACTCTGTAATAATCCTTGGGAAAAAAAAACTATGATTTTTTGTACGAGTGTCAATTTTGGGACAGGGCAAGACGAATTAATCCGAAACCGATTCAGCCCGAATTGTTATCGGACAGGTTACAAGTTGAGGTATGACATATCCTACCGGTCACAAGGATAGCCCAAAACCGGCCCAAAAAATTGGACTGATGAGCGATGAGCCTGAACATGATAATGGCCCGGACCAAACCGATTTAGACTGAATATTGAATCCTAGCTTTACTAATTCAACCTTCTGGATGGTCTTAATGGGTTTCCTAGTGGGCTTTCAATTCGAACCAGTCCGATAACAACCTGAAACCTGACCGGCCCATTAGTTAATGTGCACAGTGCAGTCCCTCCAGCCCGTACCTCTTAATGAACATGTTTTGATCAAGTCCTATAAAACTCAAACATCGATCTGATCCAGACCTACCCAATGACCCCCCTAATTTTTTGGAGTTTGAATTTGCTTCAATAGACCTGGGATCTTGGCACAAGAAGTAAGTTTTATTAATTCTAGAAATAATAATAAAATAGATCAAACATGAATCATGGACGATTTAAAAGAGGATTACAGAAATTATTCAGAATCTAAATTGGTCTCGGATGATCCCATACCGATTCCTTGAAAAATGAATTCCATAGGACAGAAGGTTCGACAAGCAAGCACCAACCAAATTCGAAATGTTTGGTTGCCCTGGATCGTTTTCAGGTCAGGTCAGGTCAGGTCAGGTCAACAATAGCCAGACTTAAATTCCAACTTTTGGGCATACAAGGGAAGACAATAGAATATGAGTTAAACAGATGATTCGTCCTTTATAAATATTTAATTTACCCAAAACACCCTTATCCTTTATCAGTGTCATTACTGTTACTTCTTCCCACAGAGAAAAGGAAACCCATACCGCTGAAAAAACAATCGTCTCCAATCGCTGGATCTCATGGAAAGCACTATGCCTACGTGTACAAATAGTAAAAGCAGAAAGTGGGCCCTCCTCTTATCCCCTTCCACATGTGCTTTCGTTTTCGTCCTCCTGGGAATGAATAGGACGTGGACATAAGTGATCACGTGAGGATAGGGTATTCCCTTTTGGACCCTTTCGTCAATCGTAGGATTCTTGCTACTGGAACCAGATGGATTTCTTAAGGTCAGGTTAAATCTGAAATTAATTAATTAATCATTTTGAAACGGCTTTTGAGGTCCCGTATTGAGTACTTGTCCGGTCATAGTTAGTTAAAACAAGAACGATAAAAAAATAAAACGAAACGAAATGGATTTTAAATAGAACAAAACAAAAATAGTACAGTAAAAAAAAAAGCCAAACAATTCGAGAACAGTAAAAAAACAAAAACAGACCGTACGAGTTTTAAAGGAATCAGACATAATACGGTAAGATGAAAAAAACGATAATACACTCCTATAAATTGAAGAATTACATTAATGAAACATGTAAATCTATTGAAAACCTTTGAGGTATCGACGCTCAATGGTGGCTTACAATATACAATTGTTATAACCCATAACCCACATCCCACCTTAACAAATAATAAAGTAATGAGTTTATAAACAATTATAAGAAAGTGGTAGTCTTTAATTCCACATCGATTATATGTAGAAAACAATAAGAATATTAAATAATATAAGATTAATCGATTCATTATTTATTAAAGATGCAAGTTAAAATATATTAAAATACTAATACGGTACGATATGCATTTTAAACAGGTTTTAAACTGCAAAACTTGAAATATAAAATATTTTAAAATATTTTTAAAATTAATACGATAATACATGTATTAAATAGTTGAGTACAGTAAAACAATACCATATGCGTTTAAAACGAGTTTTAAGTAACATAAGTTGTACAGGTATCGGACATAAATTGTACAGGCATTCAGTAGCGAAGCTTTGACTGAAAAGTTATGATTTTCTTCCATATATAGAGATATAAAGAGAAAATCTCTCTCTATCTCTCTCTCCAGTTTACACGGTTCCAGAGGTTTTCTATAATTGTTAGTGAGAGTACGGTTCATAAATAATAGCTGCCATCGAAGCTTTTATGATATATCGTTCAGCGTCTCTCTCTTTCTCTCTACATGTGCAGCCGTGCAGATTTGGAATCTTCTGCTTCTGCGTTGGCAAGTTCGCTACCAACCCCCATGTGAACCCGCTCCCACCATCAACCTCATGTTTAAATATAATTACGCAAACTGCCATTCCTTCTTCGGATCCAAACCGCAGGGTCCGCCGCATTGGGGGCGGGCAGGGGGGAGGATTTGGTTGCTTCCTTCTTCTGCCCCGTCAGGTTCAGGGCAAGCACACGTGGCTAATGGTCACAAATTTATCTCCGTCGCATTTCAACGCGACGTTCTGTTCCGTTCCGTCTTGCTGAAGGAATTTCTCGGGCTGATTTTCATAATTTTCAATGTTCCCATCCGTTTTTTTTTTTTTTTTTTTGGTCCATCCGTTCATGATGTCAATCGACATATATGTCCAAACCCGATAAAGCGACCAGACAGATTTAGGGGTGTTAATTTTGGGACGGAACCTATAGTCTGACTAAGTCAATCCAAATTAATCCAAAACTGACCTCGACTCGATTATTAACGGATATATTTTGGGTTGAGATATGATATATCCTATCAAGATCATCTAGTCTAAACTAATTTGAAACCAGCCCGAAAAAGCAGACTAAGGAGTCCAAAGTTCAAATTCGATAATGACCCGGATCAGAACGATTTAAATAAAATATTAAACCTTAACTTTAGTACTTCAGTCTTATGGATGACTTTAACGAGTTTTCTATTAAGCTTTTCAACCTGAACCGGCTCAATGATAACTTGATAAAACTAAGCCTGACAATCCAAAATCAAACCGATCCATTAGTTAATGTACACAGTTCAATCTACCCAACCCAAACCTCTTAATGTACATATTTTGATCAGGCTCTATCAAACTCGACACTGATTTGGACCGGACCGCCGACCCAAACCGACCCGTTGAATCACCCCGTAAATGCTTTGTTACATGATTACCTGTCTTTGTAATTTGGACCAATGACCGAGGCCATTTTGGTGATTTAGTTCATTAGGTGCATCTCAACGGCCATGGACTAAGAACCCTTGTGACATTAGGCTAAAAACGAGGAAATGATTTCAATCGTGCCCTCGTAAACAATACCTCGCTCTGTCTCTCTCTCTCTCTCTCCCTCTCTCCCTCTCTGAGCTTGATCTTGAAGCTTCGGTCCATCAGCGTCTCAACCCTGTAAAGTGTAGACAGATTTTCTTCCCGTTTTGATACCAATCTGTTACAATTTTATTTTATTTCGGGTGATGGGCGGAAACGATGATGGAGTCTCAAAGATCACACCGTAGAGGGAGTAGCAGCGAGCTCTTCATCTGTTTCACTTCAAGGCACTCTTCATCCTCTGCTTCATCCATGAAGATCTCTTCCAAATCCATCCTCAGTCCGGCTCGTACGGACCAGTTAAGAGAGCCCCCACTGTCTCTCTCCTCGTCTCTGAGTCGGAGGCTTAGAAGCAATGGCAGCATGAAAGGTGGGCAGGCCTCGCCCATGTTCCCAACAGGAAACAAGAAGAGAGGTTCGACATTTGAGACACCGGAGCCCTCGTCCCCGAAGGTTACCTGCATTGGCCAGGTTCGTGTCAAGACGAAGAAGCAGGGTAAGAAGATGCGAGCGATATCAAAGCAAAGAGGGGAAGTGAGTTTTAGGAAAACAGAGCAGACCCAGGAAGGGATTCAGCAGAACAACCACCAGGAGTGCCTGCCTCACAGGAATCAGAGATGGGTTCATATTCCCTTGACGATTTGCGAAGCTCTGAGGGCTTTCGGAGCAGAGTTTAACTGTTTCCTTCCCTGTCGATCATCGTGTTCTTCGGCGAACGACAGAGAAAAGGGCGAGAAGACGAGGACGAGCACGTCCTCTTCCAGTTCTTGCGGTGCCGTTTTTGCGAAGTGGTTGATGACAATTCAAGAGGGCGAGGAAGAAAAGAGAACAGATTTACCGTTGGTGGTTGGAGAAGAGAATACGGGAGAGCAAACAGAAGCGGTTGATGTGATGGAGATCGCTGAGAAAAGCGAAGTTAAAGAGGAAATCGAGGAAGAAGAAGGAAGGGTGAGCATATGCATTCCACCCAGAAATGCTCTATTGCTGATGAGGTGCAGATCTGAACCTTTCCGGATGTCTTCTTTCGCTAATAGCTTCTGGGATGCTCCCGCTCCGAAACAAGACGACCATGCTGATGAGAACGACGACGAAGACAGCGAAGATGATGATGAAAGGCAGGTTGGTGCAGCAGAGGAAGAAGACTCTGACGATGACGACGAAGAAGAAAATGTTGAAGAAATGAAGGATGAGCTAGATGAAAAGCAAGCAGAGGAAATGGTTGCAGGAGATCTTGAAGAACCCCCAAATGTACAAGGAAATGTTGATGAAGTGAAGGATGAGCTAGATGAGAAGCAGGTGGAGGAAATGGCTGCAGGAGCTGTTCAAGAACCCCCAAATGTACAAGAAAATGAAGAGGATTCAGAAATGCTAAGAAATCCACCAGCGGCAACAGCTGAAGTGGAAAAAGGAGAAGAAAATCCAGAGAGTGTAGTTGAAGGGGACTCAGAGAAGCAAAACCAACATGAGGAACAAATATTGGAAATTGGGATTTCTGCTGAAGCTCTTGAAGAATTAGAAAAGCCAGAAAAGGAGGCGAGCGATGAAGAAAAAGATACCAGCTTGCAAGAGATAGTAGAAGAAGCAGAAGTGGAAGAAGAGGCGAGAAGAACCAGCTCCTGCTCTTCTTCGTCTTCCTCTATTGCTGAACCGGTACAGCCAGCACTAGCAGATGGGAGAGGGGGAGGAGAAGAAGAACAGCAGGAAGTAGTAGTAGAAAGAGAAGCGTTGGGATTAACAGAGGCAGCAGACGCAGTGGCTTCCGAAGAGACAATGGAAGAGTCAATCGAAGAAACAGCTGATGACAGAGTTCCAGAGGCGGAGGAGACCCAGGAAGAGATGAATACGCCGCCGCAGACGCAAAATCAAACCCACGAAGATGCTCAAGAGGAGGGAGCAGGAGAAGTAAGAGCAGAAGAGAAGTCAGAAGAGAGGTCAAAGTTGCCGGACTGCTTGCTGCTAATGATGTGTGAACCGAAGTTGTCAATGGAGGTGTCAAAGGAGACCTGGGTTTGTAGTACCGATTTCATCAGGTGCCGCCCTGGAAAACAACTGGTCATCCCAAAGGAGGGGGAAGAGGAATCCAAGAAGAGAGTGAGCACTGACTCCAATCCAGTGCAGCAACAACAACAGCAGCCTCCACAACAGCAGCAGGAGGCCAGGAAGTCGTGTTCGAACTCCAATCCAGCGCCGGCGGTGCGGCCGCCGTCGATGGCGCGTATGATAGAGCAGAAGCTTGTGAACGCCAAAGCCTACGAACCCTTCGTGCTGACGCGTTGTAAGTCGGAGCCGATGCGATCTTCGGCTAAGCTCGCGCCGGATGCTTGTTTCTGGAAGAACCGTAGGGTTGAACCTCATCCCCCAACTACTCTTGGCGTTGGAGGGGCTTGACTCGGCTTCTGAGCCGAGCCGAGCCCAGCCAGGCTTTTTGCAGGTTGGTTTGTGCCTTTGGCCCATGATGCACTGATTCCCATTCCCTCTGGCTCTCTCTGTGTCTCTTGTATTTGTACATCCCACCTTTGTGATTTACAGATTTTCTTTCTCTTTTTCCAATAAAAATTGTTAATCTTTTCTTTTTCTTTTACCTTTTCGTGGGAAAGTTCAGGGTCCCACCACCTTCTCTTTCTTTTGGAAAGAGGGGTCCCACCTTAATTTGTCTTGTAGTAGTTTGGCCTTTGGACGACAACCATACCATATATTACGGAAACCCTCTATAAACCCTGTTTGGCAACACATTCTAAATATTTTTTTGTGTAATATTTTAGACCTTATGTGTTTTTCGTCCTTTCGGAAGCTCATGTGGCCCTCTGCAGCTCTGTTTCATGTAAGGGTGTCAATCCGTTCATGCTCTGTTTCATATAAGGGTGTCAATCCGTTCATAAATGATTTTTCAATTTAGTCTGATTCAAAAGTTATTATTAATAAAAGTCATAATTGAATCAAATAATAATCAATTCTTGAGATTAAACTGATTAACAATTGGTTTATTTGTTATAATTAATAAACAGTTTCTTACATGGTTTTTTGGAAATGAACAAATATTAAATAGCAATCGGGCATGACATTATGTCAAGGTGCTAATTATATATTATATATGAAATCTTATAGATTTAGCTAAGTAGCTAACTGATTTTATTATTTGCCCAAAAAAAAATGGTTTAATTCAATTCTCTAATTGGTTTCCACTGGTTTTATTTGATCGATACCGACTGTTTAACTGTTTTAAATCACAATCGAATCAATTATCTAAATGTAAAATCAATATCAAATCGATTAATTTTGATTCAGTTCGGATTGATTTTTTACCGATCGGTATTGGTTTTGATTTCTCGGTTTTGGTTCACAATTGACACCCTTTAATTCCATGAGATGACGGATATGAATGGAACAAATTAATTGTTGTGAATTTCAGTAGCCACACGGCCCACGGGCCAATGATCCACTCTGTTTTTTTTTTTTTTTTTTTTTTGCCCTGATTAGGGTATTGCATTTAAACCTGAAGGCAGAAATATAAGGTGGGCCCATCTACGAAACCTTTTCACATAGTAGCCTTTTTTTTGCTTTCTCTTTGTTAATGATTATTCAAATATTCAATCTGTGAAATGAGGTATAACAGCACCTGAAGGGCCTCTTTACATGATTCATTCATGAATCTTTTGTAGTATCTGGGAAAAGAAATAAGACAGAGCATTGTATTGTATCTTTTCCGTTTGTGGGTACTAGTTAGATATTAACTACTAAGTAACACAATGAGTGGAGTGGAGTGGAGTGGAGAAGAATTGATGCATGACAATGATGAATCTGCAGCCTCCTCGGTTGGGTAATGGCAAGCAAATCTAACCTGTAAAGTGGGAAATTTTCTTGAATAATATATTTCTTTGAATCTATATGAATTTAAATATAGAAAGGAAAGCTGGAAATAGTCCTGTGATATAAAATGGCAGAATTGTTTAAATCTCAGATATAATAGAAAAGGATAGGATTTTTTTTATTTTTTTTGGTTAAGAGAGAAGGGCAGGATTTGCTCCTAAGATTATTCTAGAGGTTGGATATCAACATGTGCTCAAGATATGGGAAAAGATATATACAAGACTTGACAGTTAACGACATTCAAATGGTAAGACTCCCCTTCGCGGTGCGGTGGAGTATGGTAATTGTGCACGCCCAACTTGGACTTAAGGGGTGTGAAAAAGTCACACCCGAGGGATTTTGTAAAGAGGTCCACCACTAGAGTAACGGAGGGATCTAGGTGGATTGGATCAGACCTTTTAGTATCCTATCATATGAACAATATGGCAATCAATTTCGATGTGCTTAGTGTTACAATCATGCCAAAAAGGACTAATCAGCGAGGAACATATATCATCACACTGATTGATCATCTTTGTAGACATGTATTCCCAACACAACAAACCCAGAACATTTCCATGCCTTGAGCAATTACAAGCATGCCAAAATAATACATGTTCGGATAAGTGGTAGCTAACCCACTCCAGGGTGAATGGATAAACGTGTCAACCTATAGAAGCAACCAAAGGTAGATCAAACCACGTTTGAAAGGAGGTTTATATGATAAGTCCAGCCCTTGGATCTACATCAGACAGCCGAAGAGGTCTCCCACATCCATACAATCCCCCGTTCTTTGGATCCTAGTGCGCAGGGACTCCCACTCAACGACACCTTAAGGATCTCAGAAGGAGTCCCGAGATCTGTGCAACTGCAAGGAGATATCCCGTAATCCAAAACTACTCCATGCTCAATAAATACCCCCTACCACGAACGTAAACGGGCCGTACTTTGGTGATACTTACATACTGCAAAATTCACTACCAACCCCCTTTCTACTTTGAACGCGGCTTTCGTTCCCCGATTTCATCTGTTTATTGCCCTTGAGCTACCTTAGGCATCAAAGTGGCCCCCGGGTTATCCAACCCACCCAACTCTTCTGTCTGCTTACTTTGTGTGACAAGTGTCGTAATCAGAAGCCAGACTAATTTCCGGTGATAACACTTGATGCATTATGGAGAGTCGCTTGGTTGTCACAATGTAGTGATGTGGATGTGCTCCGTGGAAGTCCAATTTCAAGGAGCGACATCCGTTGCTCGATATTCAACCTCCGCCAAGGACCATGATATTGTGGTTTGCTTCTTTGTCTTCCAAGAAATAGGGTTGTTCCCAAGGAACATGCAATATCCTAAGGAGAAACAACAAGTCATTGGAAAGCTGGCCCAATCACTATCACAATAAGCCTCGAACCGAACAAGGATGTAAATGAATAAAATAACCCTTCTCTCAGAGTATCTTTGATGTACCATAGTAAATGGTGGGCAGCATCTAGGTGACCCTGTTAGGGTTGATGCATGAATTGACTAAGAATGTTGATCGTGTGATGGCAAGATAGATCAGGCGTCCAATCAAGCAGTTGTATGGAGAGGGATCGGTGAGAGTGGCACCAGTTGTTTCAGTGAGCTTCAGATGCTGGTCCATGGGAAGATCAAGAGACTGACAATCAATCATTCTGAAATTTACAAGGATGTCAAGAGCATATTTGCGTTGACAGAGATATAAGTCGTTTGTAGAGCGAAACATTTCAATGCCTAGAAAATATTTCAAGGGCTAAGGTCCTTGATGTGAAATTTGGTATTGAGAAGTTCTTTGATAGCCTTGATGACAGTGGCATTTGAACCAGTGAGCAGATGTCGTCAACATATACAAGGATGAAGGTAGAGAACCTGTCTTGACGCAAGAAGACAAAAGAATGATCAGCTTGAGATTGAGTGAATCCAAAGTCAAGTAATAACTATGGAGAACTTGGCAAACCATTGTCAAGAAGCATGATTTCACCTTCTTAACTGAAATGGTGTATCATCATAGGTTTGATCATGAAAATAATAGCAATAGTATAATTGAAGATGCTCATACAAAGAATAAATGATATAAGAAAACTCAGCTGAGCTTGATGCGAAAGTGACGGGAAGCAAATGCAATTTGAATCATCATTTTATTATTTTTTCTAGCCTCATGAGATGCGACTTTCACGGCATGAGGGGAGGCAAGATTGGGACGATTAGGCCCCATTTGATAAAACTTCTGCTCTGGATTCCTTATTCTTGTTCGGAGTAAAACTTTTACTCCAGGATTATTTAAGAGTAGAAACATGTTTGATAACGCAGTTTTGGAATGGATTCCAAAGCGTGTTTGATGAACATACTATCCCACCAATCAAAGTCTAGAAAACTGGTGGTGGTAGTGGTAGGTGGTGGTGGTGGTGGTGGCGGTGATGGTGGTAGGTGGTGGGTGGTGGCAGTGGTGGTGGTGGGTGGAAGTGGTGGTGGTGAAACCTTTGTTTGTGAAGAGAGGAGCGTGAGAGAACTTCATTTTTACTTTTTCTTCTTCTATGAAAAACTTGCTCCAACACAAAAAAAAGCTTGGTTTTTTTTTTTTTTTCACTCCTAAAATTTGGATTCTTAAGTCAATTTGAATCCGGTTCACTCCGTGAAAACTTGAATCCAACCCGTTAATAGACCGATTAAACTGAGTAACATAAGACCAATTAGAAACCGAGATCGACCAGAATGAATATAAATGAGCCAATGTCTCGCAAATCAAGACCGATTAGTTAAAAACATGTCAACCATTGTGCAAGGTATTAAATTAGTGTGGAACGATTAGACCCAATAAAACCAACCGAGACCGACCGATTGACATCCTAATTACAGATTTATACGATTCATTTTCTAGACTAGTAGCTTTTTTGCTGGTTAGGATGTCTTCTTAAACCTCGGAGTAAGCTGCCACATCAGCTGCAACTTCTCGAAAACAATTTTCCCTGACTGCAACCTTAGGGTTGCCGTATTATCCATTGAAGATTTTGGCCTCTGCTTCGATATCGTGCGGGATGGTTGCCAAGCTTGAAGATCTGGAGCAGTACTTATTAATGGTCCGCATGAGCCGATGTTGCGGCCAAACACTTTACAAGTAATGCATAGGGAGGGTTTCCAATCGTATTTCACCTGCTACCTCCATAAGTTCCTCTCATTCGATCTGATGGTGACAAAATCTGGGAGGGGAGTATTAGCTTTCACAACCACAAATCCTAGCAAAAGCCAAGCATTCTTGGGCTTTCGTGCATTTGTTCGAAAATAGAGTGCCTATGACTGAGCATATAGCACTTAACTCATCCTCACACCAAAGGTGGAATGGGAGACCAAGAGAGATACCCAAATGGAGAAAGAAGTTAGGTTCATGTTGTCAAACCAAAAAGGGATTCATATTCATCCCATTTGCCCATCACAATAGGTTTATAAGGAACATACCAAATCCATTTTTCCAGGCAGCAAACAGAAAAACATAGGTGATATGCTAAGAAAATCTCAACACCCTCATTGAGGTTCCATTGTTGAATAAGCAATTTCTCAACCAACTGAAAAGGCAACATACAACCCATGAATTGTCCCATCAGAGTATTATCCCATTTGGAAATCTGAATTGCCAAAGAGCTATCCAAGCACGAGACCACCTGAATCTCATCTTCCATCAATGGCACTTTGAAGTGCAAAGGGAATTCCTTCCCCACAGGTGATAGGGGCAAAGTCAAAAAGAGCATTCCAACGACCATGGGAGGTAAAAGGACAATTAAGGCTAGCAATAGGTACAGGCAAGTCTTCACAAATTTTTCCTTCTCTTCCACTAGAGAAGCAAGAAGAGGTGGTTCCAAAGGAGAGATAGTGATAGCCATGGCCAAGTGAGGGCCGGCCATGGGGGGTGTGTGTGTTGTGGGGGGGTTCAGAGAGAGAACAGAGCTCAATGGAAAAGTTTCTAACCAGCGCCCAACTAAGTTTTAAGCAATCTATACTTGGGGATCCTAAGAATGATTAAATGAAAACCAAACAGTGAATGAATCGACAAACCACATGATGAACATAGGCTAAGAGGGAAAGGACGTGTTAACAATAATATTAAAATCATAAAGTCAAGGGGAAATGACATAAAGTTCTTCCACAGATTTGATTACAACAAAAAACCTTGCAATGACAATAGAGGGCATAAAGAAGAGTGCAAAAAATTATAGTAATGGAGTGGCATTCAGCACAAGCAAACTAGAGAAGGCAACCACTTGTTACACAGGTGGGAGGGTCAAGCTCTACCAACAAGGCAGAGAAGTTAATGACACAAATTACAAATTAGGGCAAGGAAATATGGAAACGCCACTCTTCTTATAATAGTTTCATTAAGCATCATTTTTATTAGCATGCATGAATTTATGCCTCTAAAATAAAGAAGACAAAGCTTGCAGAGTATCCTGAAGCATGGCATGCCAACGAGAGAAGAAACTTACAAGATAAGAGAATTGAGAGATGCTTCACCAGTGCTTAAAACAGTAGGACTGTAGATCATTCAGTAGGGGACATGGGAAGAGAGACACAGAGACTGAGACGCTGGCATAGCTCCAACTCCACCCCACTGTTCAGATAATCCTTTTCCATTAATCTATACAATTAGCAAGGCATATGGTTTTCAAGTTTCAACTATGGACGGCATATGGTAAAATGAAAGTGTAATCAAATTATAAATTAACTAGCTGATTAAATGAGTACCTTCAAGTGCAAGATTTACTGTCCCTACTTCTCAATGTGTAAGCCTAAATTGAACTGAGATATAGTACCATCCGCAGTTGAAAGTCTTGCATCATTTAAAGGTCTTCTAGCCAAGAAAGAAAAGATGCGCATCACAAATAGACCAGAAAGTCACAGAAGTCTTAGCAATGGATACAAGACATTCAACAAAAGCTTGTATAACTTCATGCAAAGGGTTTCTAGCAGAGAAATGGAAGATGCATCACAGATGGTCAAAATCAATCACTCAAGTCCTTACAAGGGACACAACACAGAGCTTAAGTATCTACTAACAACCACAGCACTTGAATCATTGTCACTGTTTGGATGGTTTCCCATTGTACTAAGAAATCCTTGCAAATCAATGGAGAGATTATCAAAAAGATTCACATATTGAAACAAGATATGAAGGATATATGAAAATCAAGTACATCCAGAAGACAATCCATTGATCAAGCGCGATCCAAATGGAAAACAACAGATAGCACTACAATAAGATATCGCATTCACCATCTTTGACAGGATTTCTGCATCTATGAAGCCAACTAAAATGTTTCAGCTTCATACATTGAAAGAACTCCGACGCCTTCCATCTGTTCCCAACTTGCAATGCACCCACAATCTTCCTTTAAATACATCGCCCGCCCGTTTTCACATGCTGTATTTTTCTGCGCTCTTATCCACACCCTTCCAGGGCAACGAAAATGCCCATACAGTGAAGGAGCGATTCAAACCTCTCATCTTCCTACCATATATTCAACATACAAGACCAGAAATTCGCAAGTCATGATCGGTATTTCCTTCGTTGCTCTTTCTTCTCTTTTATTTTTTATTTTTTTCCCTTTTTTCTTTTGTGAACTTTAACCTTGACTCGCATTTAAGCTATTGCCATCTACTCTATCTCCAACCAAAGAGCCTTTTAAGAAAGACGAAAAATACGAAGAAAACGAAGGAAAAGCCAAGCATATCAAAATGTAAAATTTCAATTAAGTACTTCAGAACAACCAGATTACGGATCTCCATCTTTAGATGGAATGGCGAAAAGAAAGAAAGGCCTACAAAATGAAACCCTAATATGCAACACTTCACTATACAGCACCAATCAGTCATTCCACCGACAACAAAATGCAGGGATGCATTTAAGCACGCTCACCCCGAATCCGACGAGCAAGCTGGATGTCTTTGGGCATAATGGTTACCCTCTTTGCATGAATAGCGCAGAGGTTGGTATCTTCAAAGAGTCCGACCAGATAAGCCTCCGCAGCTTCCTGAAGTGCTGAAACAGCAGAGCTCTGGAAACGAAGGTCAGTCTTGAAATCCTGAGCAATCTCACGAACCAGACGCTGGAATGGAAGCTTACGGATCAAAAGCTCGGTACTCTTCTGATACTTCCTGATCTCTCTCAAAGCCACCGTTCCTGGCCTGAATCGGTGGGGCTTCTTCACGCCTCCGGTTGCCGGAGCAGATTTTCGGGCCGCCTTCGTGGCCAATTGCTTCCTTGGAGCCTTTCCACCGGTGGATTTCCTTGCAGTCTGCTTTGTACGCGCCATTGGAGACCGAAAGAGTATAGATGATTTCGAAGAAAAATTCACTAGAAATTACAGATGGAGGGAAAGGGTTTTGAAAAACCAAACTGCAGATCGATGAGAGAAAAAATGGCTTCGGTGGGCTTTTATAGGAGAAGTTGGAAATTGTGGCGGGATAGAGGAAGGAATCTTGTCCTTTGGTATTTTGCCTGCTATCGACGGTTGACACTGATTTAAAGTTTTAACACGGATCGCCAGCTTGGATACCGAAGTTTGCTCCGTTGTACGATGTCACGTCACTGGACACTATTTCCCTAACGTTGTACCGTATTTTCTTTTCCGGAAACAAACTGCCACTTCCTTTAGTCATAATTACAGGAATAAAACGTATATCCTGTGCCATGCGTCTACCCTACATCTGGTGGGAGCATAGTTATTTAATTATCTAGATTATTCGTGAATTATTTTTTTAAATTGAATAATATGAATAATTCTCCTTAATTCAAATTATATTTAATGATTCTTTAAAATTTTAATATTTTTTGTTTAGAAATAAATATTACGAATAATTCTTTAAATTCGAATTATATATCAAATAATCCTTACACTAATAAAACTATTATTATTCTAGTGGAGGACTTTATACCATAATTACCATTTTCAAACAAAGTTTAAAAAAAAAAAACTTAATATCATAATTATTTGGATCTTTTCCAATCTAAAACTAATTATAAATCTAAAAATCACGTTATAATACAAAACAAATCATTAATTTCATTTTTTTTTCTTATGTGAGATTAAATATGAATATAAAAATCAAATCATAATACAAAGCAAATCATTTATTTTGTTCGACAATGTGAAATTATATATGAGTATAAAATTCATACCATAATACGAAACAAGTTATTACTTTCGTGTGCTTTTTCAATTGGGATTAAATATTAGTCTAAAAATAAATATTATAATACAAACCATGAGGATATTATCCATTTGGCATCATGTTGTCGAACTTTTTCATTTTCTTATGTTTCAAGGGGAGTGAATGTTTGTGCGCATACCCTTGTCCGGAAAGCTACTATCACTTCGGGATTGGTTCAGTGGCCATGTTCCATTCATTGGCTTCATGATTTAGTTAATCATGATGCCTCAGTTGTTGCCTGTTTTGATCATAAATAGATTTTCTACTTACCATAAGGAAGTAATTAATGAACTGGAAAAAGAGATGAATTTCATGATAATGATTGGATAAATTTATGAAAATATTTGATTTTATGAACATCAGCACCACTAAATTGGTATTGCAATCATAATAAAATCTAATGATCCACATTATATATTGTAATAAAATCTAACAAATCCACTTTCATACGGATTCAAATCGTCTCCTCCCTGTACTTTAGGGAGGAGGGAGACGCCCCCGTCGGATGGCCGACACGTGACTCTCGGAAAAATCCGAGCCCCACTTCCCAGCCAACACCCAGCCTACAAGCTGAGTCGACAGGGGGTGTCGGCTCGGACATGGGGTTCGGATTTTCCCAAGAGCCACGTGTCGGCCATCCGATGGGGACGTCTCCCTCCTCCCTGAAGTACAGGGAGGAGACGATTCGGATCCCTTTCATACGCACATACCCATGTATTATATTATTATTTATACATTAAATATTATTCTAATGTCACTTGTATATTAAGCAAGTGTTATAATTGAGTGATAGTGTGAAATATGAGCATCAAATATTAAAAATTAACATCCGAATTTTTTGTCCGAATTTTTTTTAGACAAAAGAATAATTCCTGAACTGATCTAAATTCGAATTTTATTTTAAGTCCGTTTTTTTGATCGAATTCTTAAATTATCGAAATGACTCATTCCGAATTATTCTCCTTCTTAATAATTCCCGAATCTGAATTAAATAACTATGGGTGGGAGACCCTTCTAACTTGCAGTTGTCTGATCAGATGATGAAGACCAACCGATATATGGATTCCACTAAGCAATGATAGTTATGAATAAAAAAGAAATTCTTACTGTCATAAGGTAGATATTTTTTTCAAATATCATAAGGACATATGATGTGTCCATTTGACCTTTAGATAAAAAGATGTAATGTATATTAGTCACATATCAAATTTTTGAGATTAATTCAACCAAATACCCCCTTTGTTTACAAACATGCATTCCCTATACGTCAATGCATATGGGTCAATTATAGACATCCCGAGAGTCTCATCGTTCATTCCTCTATTTGTACAAGTTATGGTTGGAGATGTTATTCATTTGTCCTCGTATCTTCTTTATATCTTGTTCTTTCCACCATATTCCCAAGGATACTAAAATGTTAAAGGGTTTTGCAGCCATGAAGGCATTGTTGTTGTCATGTATGATAATTTTAGTCGATTTACATTCGGTTGGTGTAGTTAATAGTTATGTACTGTTTGTACATGTTTGTCACAATAAAATGATCACAGCTGTTTTCTATCAAAGAAAAAAAAATATATTATTATGTACTCTCTCAATTCTTATTAAGAGCAAACAATTTAATTTAAAAAAAATCTTAAAATAGATGACTTAGATTTATCTTATGATTTAACTTCATACACAGAACTGCTTTTACCTGCTTCTAACCTTCCTTATACTAAAATTCCAGATAATTCTATTGGAACTCTAGTGTTAGAAGACGAAGTGGAAGTCATCTGTGCCTACTTTGGCCAAGTAACTATGATAGGGAAGGTTTTAGCAGGTAAGACATATCGAAAACAGACGATTTTCAAAGCTGTACCTGCTGCAAGCAAGCCTCGTCATCCGGTGGAAGTTTCTTCTTTCTCTACGGATACATATACTTTTAGATTTAACCACCTTTTGGATCTCCAGAATACTCTTAATGGAAGGTCTCTGGATGGTTTCAGCCTTCAGGCAACCTTATTGTTCTAGAGAGGTGGAATGACCTTCACAACTGGGAGTTTAAGAAGGTCGACATATGGATTGAGTTGCATAATATAATTCCTTTGGAGCTCTTTACGGAGAAGTACGCCCCTAAACTGGCATCCATGCTTATTTCTGTGTCTCAGTTGATGATCATCGATGGAATATCCATGGCACAGAAACATCAATTTATCAGAGCCAGGGCTAGTATAGAAGTTGAAAATCCATTGAGAACCTCTTTCAAAATTCAAAGGAAATATGGCAGGGAACAAGTGATATTACTTAGGTATGAGAGGCTCCCTATTTACTGTTTGTTTTGTGGTTTAATAGGCCACGATCATCGCAGATGTGATCTCAGTTTTGAAGTTGATGAGCTACACAGAAAGGAGCATGGGTGCACCCCTACAGATAATTGTCCTTTAATCCCAACAAGGCATCTCTATGATCTTAAGGTTTTAGTTCCTCCAGCAAGGTTAATAGAGAAAGCTAAGATCATCAATAAAGATATATCAGGAGAATCTCCTATTAGTTCAGTGGCAAACCAAGCTAACTTGGCCGAAACTCATGACGGAGAAGACAAGTTGCGAGCTCATAGTCCGGCGACCCCTCATCCATCAAAGTGGCCAGCTGGTGGTTCATCTACATTTTCCCAGGTTAGCATTAATCACAATATGGAGAACACCAAAAGTCTCTTAACACCTACCCAACCCTACCCAGAACCCTCCATATTAAACCAAAACAATTTCCCTTGCAACAATAACGATAGCATCAACCCTGTTTCCCAACACAATTTACACAACACGCAACCACCAACTCTTCATATTCCAGACCAATTATTATGAAACCCAGAATTCACTTAGCTATCATGCATTTGATGCCTCTTTTCTCGAATGTTTCCATCAACCAGGAACCGAGTCCCAATATTTCGATCCCACAACCACTGGAAATGAACCACCCTAACCTATTATCAATTCTCAATCGTCAACCTACCCAAATACCAATTGAAACCCAATTCCAACAAACACCCAACCCATCTGTCCTAGACCTAAATAATACAATCATGACAAAACAATTACCCCTAGCCACAACACAACTTCTGCCTCCACCAACATCCCAGAACGACAACATATTACCTCTAAACCCTAAAACTCAAGGTGTTAAGAGACCAAGGAGGATACAAGATGAAGCCGTGATTATGGCAAATCCAAGGAGCATTTTGGGAGATCAGCCCCACGGGTCATTATGAAAATCATGAGCTGGAATTGTTAAGGTTTAAGAAGTTCCTTGACAATTCGTGCTATCTCTAATCTCCTTAAAATTGACAAACCGGATATCATATTTATGATGGAAACAAAAAACTAGAGAGCAAAAGTGGAGAAAACTCTTCAAAGATTTAAGTCTAAACAACTTTTCTGTGTTGATCCTATTGGTTTGTTGGGTGGTTTGACCCTTTTATGGAATCATGACATCTCGATCAATATTCACTTGGCAAATGAAAGGATGATCGATTGTGAAGTTTTTCCTCGCGACTATCCATCCTTCTTTCTTACCTGCATATATGGCGATCTAGAGAAGACAAGAAGACATTTATTATGGAACCAGATTGAGGAGTTCAATTCTCAATGAGCATAATCAGATTGGTTATGCATAGGTGATTTCAATTCTTATCTGGATTGGAGGGAGAAAGCAGGAGGTAGTATCAACTCCTCAAGGGCTTGTCTTTTATTCAAAGAAATGGTGGATTCCTGCAGCTTTATTGATTTAGGTTCTTCGTGTAAGATATTTTTATGGGCTTAATTAATTATAAGGTTAGTTGATTCAGTGGGAGTCTAGTTACGGATAAACCGGTTTAAGTATGATTAGAGATGGACCAACCTGGTCCACTGTGGGACTGGTCCAGGGTTGGGGGTGGTATTATAAATACCAATGGTTAGAGTCCCCATAGCCACGGTGTTATTTTCTTCTCATGTTCCCATACGCAGAGAGAAGGTCAAGGGATCCCGACAGGCTGTGGAAGACTTTGATCCAAACATTCCAAGCATTCAAATCAAAAGAGAAAACGGTCGAAAATCAATCTACAGCAAGAGGTATGTCTCTAATCATCTCTTTTCAATACCCATTTGTATTCTAGTAATCTATGTAGTGAATTTGTTAGGGTTCATGGGAAATCCCATGGGAAAACCCAAATAGGATCTATCTAAAATTCTTACAGTGGTATCAGAGCCTCCTACACAGATCTAGAATCAATGGAAAAGTATTGTTAAATCTTTATGTTTGATTGGATTGGAAAAGAGAGAGATTTTTCTTCCAAAATTCTCTTCGAACCTGTTTAGGGTTTGGACCCTTGAAAATTTTTTTTCGGACCATTAAAAAGCAAAATAAGTTATACAGGATTGTAGACCTCGGAGAGACGGAGCCGGCGACATAAAGTTGGTCGCCGAAAACTACTCGACGCGCTCTCACGCGCCGCCTGAAAAGGCGCGTGAGATCCACGCGCTGGCAGTTGGAAAAGTAAAAATAAAAAATAAAAAAATCTGACGGCGCCGAGTCATCGCCGGGTCGACTCGGCGCCGAATCGGTAACCCTAACGGGTTCGCTGGGTTGACTCGGGCCGAGTCTACCCAGCCCAGGCGTGCCTGGCCCAGCCCAGCCAAGTGATTCAGACCCGACCGGTACATGGGACCGGTCAACTCGGCAAGCCGAACTGGTGACCCGATAACCGGACCCGGTTACCCGGATAGTTGACCCGATAACCGACCCGGTTACCCAAAAAATCGACCCAGATAGTTGACCCGAGAACCCAAAAATTTGACCCGAGAATCCGTTTACGCGACCCGAAAACTTGACCCGGAACCCGGATTTGTGGGTTGGTTGGTCCGGAGGTTGAACCGCCGGTGTACAGTTCGGTTCAAGGTCCAGACCGTTTGGTTTGGCCTGGACCAAAGCTTTAAAAAAAAAAAAAAAAAAAAGAGGTTTTGTTTTGTGGGTTCGGTCCGCCCATAGCCGAACCCAGACAGACCGAACCGAACCCGGATGAACCGGTTATAGCCGGTTCAGGATTCAAGAATGCTCAAGCCTACTTTGATCGCCCATTGTGAGAGCTAGGAGCGTCGGATTTTGACGCGGTTTTTTGCGTTGATTTCGTATTTTGATGCTCTACAGTTTGGTACATACTTTGATGCAGTTTGGTGATTTAGGAATTTATTTTTGATTAAAAGGTGCCCCAAATTAATCCGATTTGCAGTTTTCTGCTTATTTATCACAATGAAAGGAACTAAGACTCGCATTCGTGCAAATGGCATTGTCAATGTTAAAGAATCTAATCGTTCAAAGATAAAGAAGGGCGGACATTAGGGTTTCCCAAGAACCAAACTTCCCCGGGAGACGCAAGCTCATACTTTCCGCATTAAAGGCTAAGAAGACCCATGCCTTGAGAAAGGAGCGGTCGGATATCTAGTATCGTATTTATTCGCACCTAACCAAGGACGTGCCATAAAATGGAAGATATTGATGTAGTGCGGGATTTTCTCTTGATGTGTTTCGGGGGTTTGTCTTCCAGGAACTACCCGGATTACCATCCGAATCCAGAGCCACGGAGTTTGTAATAGATCTTCACACCCGAGCCGCACCAGATTAAAGAGTATCAAAAGCACCGTATAGAATGGCTCCCTTCTGGAGCCGCAACTTGAGAAGGAATTAAAAGTGCAACTACAGATGCTCTTAAAAAAGAATGGATAAGGGTTATATTAGACCCAGTATATCTCCATGGTGAGCACCGGTGTTGTTCGTAAAGAAGAAAGATGGTAGCGTTCGGTTATGTATCGACTATAGAGAGTTGAATAAGTCGACAATCAAGAATCGATATCCACTACCCAAGGATCGATGACTTGTTCGATCAGTTACAAGGAGCGAAGGTATTTTCAAAGATCGATCTTCGATCGGGCTATCATCAATTGAAAATTAAGGAAGGTGACATTCGAAGACAGCTTTCGGGACAAGATACGGACATTATGAATTCTTAGGGGGTGATGTCTTTCGGACTAAATTAATGCAACGGCAACGTTCATGGAACTTATGAACCGAGTTTTCCACGATATGTTGGACACGTCGGTGATAGTATTTATTGATGACATATTGGTATACTCCAAGGACAAGGACACCCATGTCAAGAACCTAAACGCAGCCCTACAGCGTTTGAGGAAAGAGAAGTTATACGCCAAATTTTCTAAGTGTGAGTTTTGGCTAAGCGAAGCCGCATTTTAGGCCATGTAGTATCCCCAAAGCAAGGAAGGAATCAAAGTGGACCCCGAGTAAGATCCAGGCTATTGTGAAGTGGGAAGCACCAAAGAGCGTCTCGCTGAAATTAGAAGTTTTTGGGTCTAGCTGGATATTATCGGAGATTCGTGAGAAGACTATTCTCGGATTGCCGTACCTCTCACCTTTGACCAAGAAAGGAGAAAAGTTTGTATGGACGGATAAGTGTGAAAAGAGCTTTCAAACACCGAAGACCAGATTGATATCCGCTTCCAATTTTAACCATTCCCGTTCCAGGACAGACATTTACTTTATACACTGATGCATCGGGATTGGGATTAGGATGTGTGCTTATGCAAGGAGAACAAGTAGTTGCGTATGCATCGAGACAGTTGAAGGTACATGAGAAGAATTTCCTGGGATAGGATGTGTAAGTCCAAGGAAAAAGGTGGGCTGGGTTTGAGAGATCATGTTCTTCACAACAAGACTATGATTGCCAAGATTGCCTGGAGAATTTGGTCTTCTCCTTATGCAAAGTGGGTAAAATTTTTTAAAGATATTTATTTTCCTCATTCTAATTTCTTACAGGCTCAAATTGGTCATTGTCCTTATTAGGTTTGGAGGAGCATTCTCGCTGGTAGGGAAGTTCTTAAAGAAGGCTTGGTGTGGCAAGTTGGCAATGGATCCCATATCAATATTTGGATGAATTGTTGGATTCCTTCCATAGTTGGTTATCACATTAAAAGACTAATACCAACTAATTGCCCCTTTGATCCCATTTATGATTTGATTGATTGCAATACCAACTCTTGGAGGCATGATTTATTGCATTCTTTTTTTTACTTTGGAAGAGAGGGAGGCCATTTTGAAAATTCATCTAAGTATCTTTCCTAAAGAGGATCAACTCATTGGGGTGTTTCAAAAATTGGTAAATTCTCAGTCAAATCTGCCTATCATCTCCTTTCAAATATTAAAGAAGATCTAATCATGGAACAGGCTACTTCTTCCCATATTAGTCATTGGAGATTGATTCCCCCTGAAAAATGGAAACGAATCTAGAGTTGTAGGACTCCCAAAAATAAAGTCTTTTTATGGAAAGCATGTGCTCATGGTATTGCAACTGGTGAAGATCTTATTACAAGAAATATCCCCATTGACCCGGCCTGCAAGAGATATGGAGAGATATCAAAATCAATCGACCACATTTTATTTCTCTGCCCTTTCGCTAAGGCATGTTGGTTTGCTTTTTCTCTCACCTACATTGTGCCCGATGATCATAATTTCTCCTTCTCTTCTTGGATTCGACAATGGAATGTCGTTTTTCAATAGTCTAAGTGGTAGCCAGAGATGCTTTCAGCCATGCTTCTTTTCCATGTTGAGAGATCTGGAAGGCCCGCAATGATTTAATCTTCAACAACACTTTTTTTCCCCAGAAGTAGTGGCCCAAAAGGCGGATATGGATTGGTTTGAATTCCATTCTTTTTCCAACTTTGGTTGAACTCTCCTCCAACAAACTACAATATCTCCTTCAATCTCGGGTAAGACTCTTCCCAACGAAGAGTTCATTTTGATTAATTCTGATGCGGCTTTCAAGTCTAAGGATAAGCATGGAAGTATTGGATTCCTCCTCAGAGACAATTCAGCTAGGCCTATTTGTGTGTGCTCTAGTCAGCTTCAATTCACTTCAGCTCTGGAAGGTGAAGCTCTTGCCATTAGATATGAGCTTCAAACGGCTCTATCGGATGGTCATAAATCGGTTGTTGTTAACTCTGATTATAGAGAGATTGTTTGGTCTATTATCTCTGGTGAGAGTTCTAATTATTCCACCCATTCTATTGTCTTGGACATTATTGATTTGGCAGGCTTTTTTATTATTCTCAATTTTATTTTATTCCAAAGGATGCTAATGTTATTGCACATTCCCTTACTAGGAAGGTTTCGATAGTTGCATGACTGTTTGATTGGCCAATATCCACTCCATGGTTGAAGAGTCTTTGCATCAATGATACCTTGGCTTGTATTACTATTTCTGCTCAATAAATTTTTTGTTTACCAAAAAAAAAAAAAAAAAAAAAAAAAAGAATAACTACCCAAAAAAAGTACATAAATTAACAAGGCAATTCAATTTTTTTTTTCTTTCATAAATGAACCCTATAAGAAATAATTATTCTTCCCTTTGAGTTGTTACCCATATAACAATGCAATGTAGTGTTTACATAAATCATAAGATTATGATATTTGACATACACAGGATGCATAACAATAGAAGAAGGGACTCTGAAATTTGATACGTGGCAAATCTAGATCATGTCCTCTCTATCCAACGATTGGAATAGACACATCATCTATCCACATGGCAAAATTAGGGATATCAATTTCAGGCCGCACCATGTAGCCCGATTGATTATGGACCGAGACCAACTGACTTGATTATTGAATGTGTCGGGCTTAGGCCCGGACCAATACTTAAATAGTCGTTCACAGTGCAAGGGTGTAGCCAGACCGAACTGACTGAATAAACCAAATATATCTTTATACCAAACTGAATCTTGGTTTAAAGCAAACAAATACAAGTCTAAAGCTAAAAACCTAAAACATTAAATCGTCTCTTATTCTCTTTCATTTCTTGTGTCTTCCTCTCATTCTTTCTATCATCATCTTCATCTACATGGGTGACCTAGCCTAATAAAAGTCTTTTACAATCCTACAAGAAGGTATCTAATATACGACATGAGAATAATTATGGATTTGAAAACCAACATCTCACTTTTTTTTTTTTTACACTTTAGCATGAGCTCGTTATAGCCCGTTAACAAGCCAATTAACCTGATTAGCATAAGACTGATAATGGACCAAGACTGATCGAATCGAATATAAATGTGTCCATGCATGCCTCGTTGATGAAGGATCGTTAGCTAAACGGCTGACACAATGAGGGGTGTTAAAATGGTGGGGACTGATTAAGCCCAAACGAGCTGATCGAGATCAATTGATTGACACCCCTAGCAAAATAGATGCCTTGTGACGTTGGAAAAATAATCGACTCTAGTGACAATAATAATATGCCTTTTTTTGTAAGACAAATATTATTCTCACAATGATTTGTAAACATCACAAAACACTTATACTACCACGTGGATAGATTATTTGTCAATTTTAACGTTGGATATATGGAGTGCAACATTGCCCACAAGTTAAATTTCATATCTAATTCAATCAAATATGTAATGTATATTGGCATGCATCCCCTATATGTTCATGCATGTGTGTCAAAACTTTAACCGGTAAAGATAAAAAAATAATAATAATAAAAATGAATGATTTAAATCTATCTTGTGACTTCCATAAAAAAAAAAAATACAAATAATTGTGACACCAATAACTATTCTTTTTGAATACTAAAATTCTACAAGTATATGAATACATTTTTTAAAATAATTTTTTGGAAAAATTATGTACAAACCCCTGATAGTACACATCCACCCTCTCGTACCTTTTTAACTCCCTTTGACCATGTACCTATACTTATCATTCAAAAGATATTTTTAATGGATATTTCAAAGGAGTAGCAAACAAAATGTATTTTATAAAAACATTTATTAAACACATATCAAACAAGTATAATGTGTTTAAAAATGTTGATTTTTTTAAACAAAAAAATAATGTCTTTTTCTTTTGCCTAGGGGCCCAACTAACTGCGCTCATTGTCCCCTTCTCTAAGAGCTCTATGTTTTTGCTCTTTTGACTGCTGCTTTCCTCTCTCAATTTCTCTCCTCTTTCATTCCCTCTATCTTCATCTACATCAATCTCGCCATTAAGATTGATTCCATATGATTTTTGTTTTTCATTTACTTGAATAACAATAAATGATTGGATGCTTTTATATTTATATGCTACCACGACAAGTGTTCACGTGTACCTTTGATCGCTCATTTTCCATGTGGTAAGATAAGATAACTAAATTTATTTAAAGGGTTCATCTAAAATTTCCAAACAGCAAAAATTTGTTTTTTCCGTGACGACTGATGACAAGATATTATTTTGTCCCTTTTTCTACCATTTGGGCTATGTAAATAACTATTTTTTTTCTTAACAATTAATAGATAGAGTATATGACATATCCTCTGGCTGTGACTCGTCATGTATTTCCTCTCGTGTGTCTATTGACTTGGCATCGGAGATGATAATATGCATGGACGGCATGCAGATTCCTTCCCTTAAAGTAAAACAAATTCCATGTGAATATATGAAAAATAAATGTATTTATAAGGCAAAATATCACATCTACGTTGCATACTTGCATTATCCTTCATTGAGATAAAGTAGCAGAAAGTTTGTCTTCCCCATGCTTAAGAAATTCCATTCAATCGATGGTCATAATCTTCTTCCCATCGGACAAGATTTCGAAAGTGCCCTTAGGTGTCCACAATGCCCCATCCAATAGCCAAAAAAATAATAATAATAAAAAATAAAAAATAAAAATTAACTTAAAATCCTATCACCTCCCAGAAGACCATTGTAGGTTTTTTCTAATAATAAAAGGTGGAACTGTGAACATATTGATTACATGTCATGTATATCTATAGGGAAAAGTGTGAGGACCAGGGAAATTATTTGAAAATTTGATTATCCTTAATTTTAAATTTGAATTTACATGTAGTTAAAGTTGTCTACCCTCATTACGCTTAAACTGGGTTCTGAAAAGTTCTCACCTTCAGATCCCATCCACTCATGCTAGTGGAGGGTAAGAAGACTGCAGTCGCCACCTAGATAAGGTCTAAGACCTATAAATGTTGTCCCTCTTTGGAGGGACTTTAATGACTCACGTAATAGAATAGCTATCTCGTCTCACCAAAGGTGAGTAAGAGCCAAATTATGAGTTGGGAAGGTGTTAGGCACCCAACTCATCCGGTTGAACCGGTCTCCCTAAATCCTATCATTTCCTACAGTTTATGAATGCTTGGAGCTATCTAATTAAACTACAAGATACAAGGGGAAATCCTAATTTGATATCTATCTTTACTAACTACGCATAGCATAAGCTGAAATTAAACAAAATTAAATACAAAAATAATCACAAAAATGAAATAAAGAATTTAATGAATGGCCTAATCACACATATAAAGAAAGAAAAAAATGATATACGACATATGACCAAGGTCTAGGGAAATCCCAGACCTCCTACGTATCCTTGTGCGGTGGGAATCAGGCCAAACGTAGTTCGAGCGGATGTGTAAGTACTAGGTGTGTGCAAGAAGAGGGACGTACCATAATCATGGAACACATCCGATGGTGAGAGATGTCCCCACAATAGTGGGACCCATCTCAGTGTAGAAGCATTCTCTTCCACAGGAAAATTCCCTCACTGAGGTAATCCCATAATATATGGAACTTACCTCAATTTGACCGAGCGTGGAGCAACCAAACTCCCCCGCAGCCTACGTATCTCTCGAGACCTCTGTCTCTCTAGAATTAGGTCAAACGTAGTTCCCATGGATTGACAAGCCATGGACACGCGTGACAATACTCAGGAGAGGCCAAACGCCTCAGCTCCCCACACACGGGGGTATACTAAATCTCATTTACATCCTACATTCGAGATACCCAAGTGGACCATCCGTTGGGCCACCAATCATATGCATACCTCTACCCAATCGTACATTTTTCATTAATATACATTTGATACAACGATTTTCCACTCTCTTGGATCCAATGCTAGAGTTGGGTGGGCCTCATTCTAAATGAGCTCACAATGGGTCGGGCTCTTTGGAGTCCCCTAACCAAATACATCACCCGAAGGCGATATAACCTAAACATGCATCTTTACATTGGATCAAAGATACAAATATATCACTTGACTGGGCAATTTGCATTCAAAAAATCAAGTTTAGCATAAGCATTCCACACATACATACATTAATTTAAGCAACGAAGCAGTAGGCAAAAAAAAAAATGACATATAACTCTAACACATGTGACGAAGATTTGACATTAAACATATGCTCAGACTGTTATGAATCTAAATGTGTTCAAATTATGCATGAGTTACACCCACTCAAGTTTGACGAGGGCAAACCAAGCTAGTCCTAAACCACCCAAAACCTAACTAGACCAAGCCCACAAGATCTACACTTAAGCCCAAACAGACCAGCCCAAACTTATATAAACCTAACTCTAAAGACCTGAATCTGGACTAACCCGAATCAACCCAGCACTAACTTCCTAAATCAAACCCAAACCATACAAGATAAACAACACCGAACCAGACCAAACTTATCCAAACACATCTAAACCAACTCAAACCTTAACATAAACTAGAACCTAAGCTAGACATGGACCAGCCCAAACCAAACTAAACCTAAACAAACTTAAACTCAAACCCAAATTAAACCCAAACAGAACCAAGCCTACCAAACCAAATTATACTGAACCGAGCCAACATTACTAAACTAACCCATGCCTGAACCAAACTCGGACTAACACAAACTTGGACCAAACATAAACCTGAACCTTAATTAACCCATAGTTAAAACCAGTCAAGCCAAGCCACATCATGGACCAAATGCAAAGCAGGAAGAACATGGTTATGTGGATTTACCCTACAAGAAAAGGCATTGACAAAAGAGCATATAAAAAAAAACCTACTCTGCAGAACAAACAAAAAAACAGAGGACAAAAATAACAAAGAAAAGGCTATACATATTTGAAAAAGATTGTTATCTGAATCTTATTTAAACCCAAATTTAAACCTGAACCTGAGATACCATTAGCAAAAGATAAAGGAGACAACAAAACCCCCTTCTCTGTCCCAACAAAAAATCAATCCCTACTGTCCCATTGCACAAAGCTAGGAGATCATATTTCCTCAAATTGCATCAAGCACCTATTCGATTGCGAATTGCCTCCAACCAAATAAATTGACCAAAACAAGCTAAATCTACGAATTCTACCCCCAACACCTCATTCTAACTGATTTCTCCCTATGAAGAATCAAAGGCCGAGAAGACAAACTTATACTGTAAGACCCGTGTCAATCTAACCCGGTCTTACCACCTTGAACCAGGTTTACCCATCATGGTCGAGTCAAATGGACCAAGGGCGTGAAGGAGATCGAGATCCCAGGTATCAAATCGACCCAAAAACACTTAAAATAAGGGAAGGGTCGCATACCCAACTAAGTAGGGTCGGACCTCCCAAAACAG